>CM068955.1:151406375-151422334 GCA_035128595.1 Eptatretus atami | reverse complement strand
AAGGGCATCAATTTAGAAAAATGGAGATGGGATAATTGATACTCTAATGCTATGGTTTTTTTCAAACTCGGTGGCCGGGGCGCGACCCAAGTGGGGTCGCCCGAGCAAAATTTTGTGGGGTCGCGGGCGTCCTGCTTGCAGCGAAAAAAAATTGTGCTATTTTCGATCGGTGTTCAATTTGCTGGATGTATTTTATGAAACGGTTCGTTCATAAGTATGGAACTGGTGCAGACATGGACGCTTGGAATGGGATCCAGCGCGATGCGCAGGGCTTATAACCCTTAGGTCTAAGGGTTCTAAAGGTCTGACTGGGCTAGGCAGAGGGTTTAATGGGTGCCAATCAGGGTGCTCTACAGGATCTTCGGGATAATATATAATCTTATAGGGTCTAATGGGTGCCTTTGAGGTTTTCTGAGGTATAATAGGGTTCTTATGGTTCTAAAGGGTCTAAGAGGGGTTTTAATGGTCTTAGAGTTCTAATGTTCTAAGCGCAGTGTCTATAGGGTCTTGGGAGGTCTTAGTGGTCTTGTGTGTCTTTGGGGTGTTGAGGTCTTGAAGAGTCTTTAGGGTTCAAGGGTCTGAGGATGCTTAAAGTCTGGTAGTTTTCTGGGTTTAGGGGGATATAGAGCGGTTCTTCAGGGTATTAAAGGGTCTTATGGATCATGGAGTAGAAGCGTACCTTCAGGGTTTAAGGGTCTTAGGCAGTTTAAAAAGGTATTTAAAGGTCTTGGGGGTCTTTAGTGTCTTATAGTATCTTAAGGGTGGCTTGGGTCTTTAGGAGTCTGAAAGGGTCTTCATGGTTTCAGAGAGTCTTAATGGTTTTGGGGGTCTTAGCAGGATTTAGGAGGCGGACTTAAGGGTCATGGGAGATTTGATAAGGTCTTTAGGGACTTAAGGGTTATTAAAGGGCCTTAAAGGGAATAGGGAGTTTAAGGGGTGGCATGGAGTTATTAAGGGTGCTAGTGGGTCTTATAAGTCCTTAATGGTTGAGGGGTTCTTAGTGTCTTGGGGGTCTTTATGGGTTTTAAGGGCTTGGGGGCTTTGGGAGTCTTGGGAGAGTCTTGAGGGTATTGAGAGTCATATTGGGCTTAAGGGTGTTGGGCAGTCTTAAGGGTCTTGGGGGTGCGTTCAAGGTGGCTTGGGGTTTTGGGCATTCTAAAAGTCATTCAGGGTTAAAAGGTTTTGGGGTTCTAGTGGGCTGCTTAGGGGGGTCTTTAAAGGTCATAGGGGAGCTTAGGGTTTTTGGAGAGCTTAAGGGTCTTGAGGGTTTCTTTAGATTCTTTAAGAAAAGTCTGGGGGTCTTTATGGTTTTAAGGATCTTAGGGGGTCTTTAGTGTCTTATTGGTCTTTGAGGTCTTTCGAATCTTAAAGGTCTTGGGGTGTTTTAATAATTTTGGGGTCTTATAGGTTTGTTAAGGGATTTAAAGGGCTGAGGGGAACTTAAAGCAGTTTGGGATTTTGAAGAGTCTTGTGGGTCTTGAGGGGAGGCTTAAGGGTTATTAGAGGGTCTGAGGGTTTAACAGGGTCATGATAATATTAAGGGTTTTAGAAAGTCTTAAGTGTCTAAGGGGTTCTTAACGTGTCTGGGGGTCTTTGGGTTTAGCGGCCTTAGGGGTCTGTGGGGAAGTCTTGGGAAGTCTTGAGGGTATTGAGAGTCAAATTGGTCTTAGGGGTTTTTGGGCAGTCTTAAGGGTGCTTAAAGGTCTTGGGAGTCTTAGGTCTTTGCGGGTGGCAAAGGAGCTTAAGGGTTTGGATAAACTGAACACTGAGTTGAAGGCTTCATTGTGAGTGCACTGAGATGGCCTGATCTGACTCGTTCTTCCACCAGCTCTCTCTTTGGTAGAGATGTGTTTGCGGATATTGATTTGTGAACTCATCTGAGCAACTATGGTGGACTTCGGCCTGGCAACTTGAAAACACTGTAACAAAACCTCTGATTTTAGGCAGAGGAGATTTTCCTTCGGCTTAGGCTTTTGCTGGGCCCTGGCTCACAAGTGAGTCCCATGGCAGCTTGGCATGGGGGTGAACATGGATGGCATCTCTCTGTCTTGTGAGAAGAAGCATCCAAAAGCAGGGCAGGGTTTTGCTGACAAGCACGCACAAAGATAGCAATCAGGTGGGAAGATCTTAGAGTCAGGGCAACTTTGGCTTCGTGGAGAATGATGTCACTGTGATGTTGAATGTTGTGAGGCTGAGTCCGTTTGTTGAAGCTTTCAGAGGTTCTTCATGAATACGGCTTGATCATATTGTCTGTGAGACGCCATGACATCGCATGAATCAGCACCGCTTCAAGTGTCTAAGGTATCTGACTGCACACTGCTTCCATACGATACTTTGAATGCAGGTGGTTCTGTCAGTCTCTTGTCTTGGATTTCATGCAGAGAGGACAGTTTCTCGCTGATCACTTCTGATATTTCTAAAGCATGTAAATGTATCTATGATGAGATCACTGCTGCAGATGCAAGATACACTTCTGAGGTTTTATTGTTTTTGGAGAGCGGGACTCACTCTCAGTGGCTTTTCGTTTTGTCACTTTTTGGCGGGATTTTGTTTTATGCCCTGATTTCAAATGAGTTGGTCGCACTGTCTAATCTATTTGTGCCGGCCACCTGTAAGTATAAGCCAAAAGTGTTATCAAATACAAAGAAGTCAAATTGACCACACATAAGCGAAACAACAGTGTAGCTGTCGGGGTAAATTCTTTCAAGTGAATGACCGCGTGAAGGCCTTATGTGACAGAGGAGCCTGAATGGCAGTCGAATTTGTGATAGATAAAAGGCAAAGGAAACAGGAACTAATCATGCATTTTGTTGGGGGGTTGGGTGGGGGTAATGGGCAAAGGACATTCCTTTGAAACACAGACAGTGATTGGGCAACCATTCTGATAGCAGAGGTTTTGGTGAAGGGACAAAGGACATCTAAGCAAACTATTGGTGCAGTTTCAAAAGGCGAATGAGGCTACCACACAAGCCTATGCAGACATTGGTTAGCTTGGGTGCAGGCATGCATTGCAAAGCAAAGCAAATCTACAAAAACTAGTGGTAGTTTCTAGAGCAAATGACAACTGGGCTATTTCTCATTGGAACATGGGTCAGCAAGGCACAATTCAGGAGATATGGAGAACTCTGGTCTAATTTGGCATTTTGTTCCGGCATATATTCATAATTTGACCCGACGCCAAGAGCATGGCTGCAAATCTCGGCAAAATGATACTATCCCAAAGCGTTTGCTCACATCAAAATTGTGTGGAAAGTGGGTTTATTTGTCTTTCCATCATGTTTTAGTTCGCAAGGTTATTGAAATTTTTCAGTCTGTCTCTCTTCAGGTCCTGGTCTCTCTTATCAGTCTGTCTCTCTTTCAGTGCTGTCTCTCTTTGCAGTGCTGTCTGTCTGTCTGTCTGTCTGTCTGTTCTGTGCTCTCTCTCTCTCTCAAGATTTATGCCATCTCGTCTTCAGTCTTGTCACTACCTTCCTGCCCGGCCGCATGGTATAACCCTGAAGGCTTTTTGGTGAGGGCAGTTGTCCGGGCTAAAACAACTTGGCGCTTCACCTCGCTGGAGGGCAAATCTAAGCTGAAGGAATTTCCTCAATTTTCCTTCCGCACAAAGCCCCTTTTTTGGAAACATGTGGTTTGTTGTCCTACTCTCATGGAGAGCCAGGAACATCTTTCCAATCTGCAAGTCTGAACTCTGCAACCTGTCTCCCACCGCCCCAAATCCATGGTGGCATCTTTGGAGTTAAGTCTATTTTTGCTTTATTGCTCGCCCCTCCATCCCTTCCTGACTCAAAAGGCTGCACCAGCTGACACTGCAATGGCAAACGGCAAGAATGGGGCCTAAACTCTGTGTTTGGGCTTCTAATCTTTGTGTCACAAACCCAGTGCGCTGTTTCTGTAGCGCGGCCACCTTACCCAGTCAACCACAGCTGTTCCTGGACTCTGTATCCTTTTCTCGCTGATAAGGTGGAGAGTTTTGCTGTTGCACTTCGACTCAGATTTTGCACCGCTTCCAGACTGTATCAGTGCACATGTCTTAAAAACGCTGCTATGGCTGCTCTTAGCTCATCCTCTGCTTCTCTTCTCTTCAACCTCACAATTCGCTGCAAGGTCATATGCGCATCTGCTTGGTCATCAGCAAGATATTTAGACTGCTGACTGCATTAAAAAAGGTGGGCAAGAACAGATTGCTGCTAACAACAGACGCAATCAGCCTGTTCCAATCATGCAGCAAGGCAGTGGAATCCAACATCGTTTGTGATATTAAATTCCTTCGCTCTTCCGGCAATGGCTTGATTTCTGATCATCAATTCAGATTCTGACAGGGTCACTGCTAACCTCTGGACACATTGATTCTGCTTCGCCAATCAATAGATGGAGATCGCTCAAATGGGCCAGACATGAGACGGCAAAGCGCACCGTCCCTAACATATTGGCTGGCTTTTGATATGGTCTGGGCACCCTGCCCTGCTCACTTAAACTGGCTTGCCTATGGTATCAAGCAATCTTCACTGTCATGGCTCGCAAGACTTTCTCTCTCTGTCTCAGTCAATGTGTGTCTTAAAATGGAGTTCTTTCATCCGCTCTTCGCTGTGCGCAGGCTGGATTTTTTTTGTTCGCACAGAGGCAGTGTACTAGGGGCTGTGGCATTTTCTGGTTTTGCATCATGGTCTCTCCGACTCTCTGAAAATCGCTTCTTAATCTCTTGGTGATAGACATCCACCCTCTGGCTCGTAGCCATCTGTTCATCGCCCTCATATCGGCAAGGCAGGCAGGTTTTGGCTGCACTTCAGATCTGGATAAAATTCACAAACTGGTCGCAACATGTGGAACATGCCTTTCAGCGCCTGAAAATCTCACACTTCACTATGTCTCTCTGAAAAGGACGCGTTTGGAGAACGAGCGCCCTGTCTAACTCTCCTGCAACAATGCCTCATGAAGAAGTCCTTTGCAATTCAAGGCTTCTGGGGTCTCCCACTATCTGCCATGATCTTTGCGCTGGGAAAGCCACTTTTCCAAGCTGTGCTCGGCAAAACCATTTGCCGACTGGGGCATGCCTCCATCATGCAAAGTCGCTTCCTTAGGCAGCACCTGAGCTGCATTGACGGGCACATACAAAGCTTTCATCCACAACCCTGATGGAGTACTGCTCTACCTGCTTGGGTTGGTGCTCCCACCTTACAACCTTTTTTGTCTGGGCGAGCGGTCGTGGAAACCAAGCCCTTCAAGATTATTGGAATGCATAACAATGAAGCTGAGTGTATGGATGTATCAGTTTCACCATCACAGACAGGTAGTGTTCTCTCTGTCTCCCAGCAGGCTCCTTTGTGGTCTTGCACTGCCTCTGTTATTTCTGTTCTTTGTCGGGCGCTCTCAGCCAGGTTTCTATGCATACGGTCGCAGCATCAACGCCCCTTACTGTTGAAAACTTCCTAAATCCAGGGTCACTGTTCAATCTGCAGCTCATTCATTCCTCTTTTTTGCGCGGCACCGTGGAAGCAACTTTCACATTCTCTTTGATCTCATTCGTCCTCCAGGTCTTCAAAGACAAGCTGTTCACATCCGTAATTTTGCGGTCATCCGCAAGGCCAAAACCAATGATCTTCTCTGTCGCTCATTAACCCCCTCCACTCCAAACTCCTTCGGCAAATTTTCCAGTTTTCTCTGCCTGAGAGTTTCTTTAATGGGCATCCAACCATCCTGTCCAGCCCCATGCATGCGCTCTCCTGTCCGCTCATATCATTCACCACACTGATATGTTTGGTCGCAAATCTGCCTCTATGCTCTTGGCAGCTTCCAACTCTGCTGTTGTGTTTTCCCGCGCTCTCGCAACTGTTTGAAAATTTGTCCTGTGTGGCCTGAATCCAATTTAGTGTAGCTAATCGTAGCCTTGCCACAAGCCTCAGTTATGTATACAAAAGTAAAGACAGATGAAAACTCCAAATAATACCTGGCTGCGTTTTTAAATTTAAAATAAACAAATTTAATGTTGAATAAAAAAAAAAAAAGAAATATTTGTTAAATGGGGGGGCGAAGGCTATGTGGATTTATTCGCATTTCTAATTGGCTTTAATTGGGCTGGTTTAAGTGGGCAGGGAACTTTGGTGGCTGTCAGCAGGCAGCAAAAGCAATAATGAAAGGAAAAGTCAAAAAGTAATGCAAAAAATTTAAAATGAAGAAAAAAGAGATTGATGAAACAAATTAGTGGAAGTGGTCTAAAAATAGATTTTGCCTGCAAAAGCTTGAGTGCTGCGCAGATAAAGCACAGATTGGTTTGTTGAGATATTCTTTGCTTTTATTGTTCAGGCAGGTGTTAAGGCAGAAAAAGCAATGGAATATGTCTTTTTGCTTGTTTTTTGTTATACATTGTCGAGGCTCCGTATGATAGGCTAACACAATGCACAGGAAGGGGCCAATGAGAGCGAGAGGGGGCGGGAAGAGGGAAAAGGACAAAACAGTGGGGAACAGAAATCATTAGGAGATCTGTGGAAGAGATCGGGATGGGGTGGGGGAACATGGGGAATACAAGATGGACATTACAAGGGAAATTTTCATGAAGGAAAGCAGGGAATGTGTGAAGGAGGTGGGTTTGGGGTGGATTAACAGGGGTATAAAAGTCGAGGATTTGGATGGGGAGCGATAAGAGGTGTGGTGAACAGCCATTTTGAAGGCCTGGAGGGAAGAATGGGATTGAAGCAGAGTGAGTGGAGGTTATTCCAAAGGGCGGAAAAAAAAAGAGGAATGAAAGAGTGATGGTGAGCAGTGATTTGTGATTTTGGTAGTTTTACGCAGAAGGGGTGTTTTGGCGAAGCCTTGAGCAGCCGCTGCAGAAATATTTGGGCAGGGACATATCATAAGAACAGAGCAGGGGGGGGGGGGCGAGACCGGAAGCCAGAGAGGAGACAGTAGAAAGACAGAAAGACCAACCGACACTGGGGCTTGCGGTGAGAGAGAGAGAAATTTCTCGCAAAATATAAATGAGTTCTATTCATAGAATTTTTGTTTAAAGTAATTTGCATAAGAATTGCCATCTAATTTGGAAATTAAAAAATTATGTGAAAAATTTTACCTTATTTGTATGAGAATGATTATGAATACTAAAGAGGCATTATAAATGAATGTAGAATTTTTCAGCATCAATATTTTGTGTTATAAGACTTCACTATTCTGTTGGTCAGTCGGAGCTTTTAGCAAAATCATAATTTGATAAATCGATATCCATCCACTGAGATACACGAAGATAGAACTATCCTTTCACTGTCATTTTGTATTTATCTATCCTTATAAAGGTGTGTGTTGTGTGTGTGTGTGTGTGTGTGTGTGTGTGTGCCATTGTGTGTGGTGTGTGTGTTGTGGTGTGGCGTGCGGGAGAGTGAGTGTGCTGTGTGTGTTCTGCGCTCGCATAACTTAACTCCAAAAGCGCAATGAAAGCGCCAAGAAGCTTTGTGTGAAACTTTGGCTTGCATTGCTTTAGGGAAGCTCCAAGGAAGTGAATGAGTGAAATTGGGTTTTTGAGTTGATTAAAAAGCAGCAGCTTTTGAAGATAAATTAACATCCTTATTTAATTATATCCTTTACCGGGCAGGCGATCCCCTCCAGCTAACCTCTCTATATGAGATATTGAGGCGTCGTTTTCTGGGTTCGGCCTCGCTTCTGTCTGTAGCCACCATGTTTTTTGGCCTGCTCAATCAATGTCTTAAATGATTTCTTATGATAATAGTTGATTTTTTTTCACTTTTTCATCCACTGCATATTATCAAATGCCTGTTAATCATAGGTCTACGAAGTGCTGGGAAGATTGCAATGCTGATAACGCGCCGGAGACGCCAGCATTCATGGCTTTGTTTCATTTCCGGGCAGCATAGTCAAGAACCTCGGAATAACCTCATAAACGAAGAATATTACAAATTTCATCTACTCCTCCAGATTTAACTCAGCCGCATTTTTGATGTGTCGTTTCCGGTACATAGTTTTGATTCTATGGCAATTGGAAATGCACTTGCGCAGGCCAGGAGTCTCTTTGGAGTGCTTGCTTGGCGGCTTTAATTTACTTACGGAGCGCCCCACATTCGAAAGGCAGTGCAGTTCTGTCTGCAATCAGGGATGTACAGTCAACAGTTACTTACAAGGTAGAGTTACGTATACAGCTGCAACAGACAGGGTACAATATGGGTAGATTTGGATGCTGTAAAGGAACTCTTGAGGGGGTGAGTGGGCATGCCCTACCTTTATGGGCACTGTGGTGACAAAGTTTCGTCCGTATGCTTATGGAGGTTTTATCAGGATTTATTATTGTCCTCTCGACTATTTTTAAAGCATTTGGTTTCGGTTTGATTTACAAAGGATATGGTTTCTCTTTATGAGTTTTGAGGCAATATATTTGATAAAAACACTGATATATTTATAACAACAGTTGTTTGACTGTATTAATTAGCGTTTTCTAATTATTATCGCAGTCAATTTTTTTGCCACCTGTCAGCATACAGGTATTGCTATAAAGATTAATGTTTGTGTCATCTCCCTGAAATATTGATATAATGGGCAACGTTGGTTTTCAGTGAAAGCCACTCAAGGTTTTTGGGGCGTATAGCAGTACGTACTGTAGTCAGTAATTCACACTGACTACAACCAGCTGATTCCGCGAGAAAAATTGCTGATATCGGCCCAGCACTCGTGTGTGTGTGTGTGTGTGTGTGTGTGTGTGTGTGTGTGTGTGTGTGTGTGTGTTAGTGTGTGTGTGTGTGTGTGTGTGGTGTGGTAGTGTGTGTGTGTGTATGTGTGTGTTGTTCATTAAGGCATAACAGTATTTCTCTGCTGATCCCCGAGCCGAGCCCACCGCTCTCTCTCTCTCTTTGTCATCCTTACCTAACCAGCCGCTCCAATACAAGGGCAGTACCTCCTCCCACTCCCCCCTCTCTGCATCTGGATGTATCGCGGATGGTGGTTATGTCTGGAGGTGGTTATGTCGGCGTGCAGAATTGGTGGCTCCGGACGCATCATTTGTCCTGGTGGCGTTTGTCTCGCGGATGCGTCAGTCTCGCGGCGGCCTTGTGTCTCGCGAATCGCATCAGATAGTAGATGATAAATGGGGTTTCTGGGATGCGGCCATGTCAAATAATGGGGGGAAAGGGAAAAACTTTCTGGACGGCCAAGGCGCCAAAAAGCTCAAAATAGGAGAGCTGTCATTTCGCTCCTCCCGCTTACCGATTGTTCCCTCACATACAAGCAAATGTAAAATTGGAGGACTCATTTCCTTCCTGCTCCCATAGCAAGCAAATGTAAAATTGAGAGCTACATTTCCTCCCGGGCTCCCATGGCAGCAAATGTAAATTGAGACTCAGTTCCTGCCCCCTCCATACAAGTCAAAGTGTAAAATTTGAGATTACTAGTATGTTGCCCATACATGCGTGGCCGTACGTGCGTGGCCGTAGCGTGCGTGGCCATCGTGGCAAACAAAATAAAAGAATAATAAATGAAAAAATAAAATAAACTTTGCAAACCGCGACCAGAAACAACAACCCACAGGCCGTTCGCTTCGCTGCTCGTAGCGGGCGCCTAACGTGCGTGGCCGTACGTGCATGCCCATACGTGCAAACCAAAACAATAATAAAAAAACTTTCAAACCGCGAGCCAGAAAACGGCAAGCGCAGCCACAGGCCGTTGCCTTCCGCTGCTGCGGCATGCCTACGTGCGTGGCAGTAAGCGTGGCGTGCGTCCATACGTGCAAACAAAACAAATAAAATACTTTCAAAGCCGCGAGCACAGAACAACGCACAGCAGGCCGTTCTTCGGGCTGCTCGTAACGACAACTGGGATGGGGCATGTGTGTTTATCAATAAATGACGCATAAGAAATCGAGATTTATTAGAAATACATTTGCATCAAGCCATCCGAAGTGGTGGCGTGCCCCGTACGGAATGTTGACATGGGCATTCGCACGAATTATCGCTTGCATTGAGTTAACAATCTGGCTGTGATACCTTACACCACAGAGTTAAATTAAAGATCCAATTAAAATCAGTTTATTCGCTGCGCTTGTCTTGGCTTGCCATGGACATTCACAGTGGCATCAAACCGTTGCCACTCCCTAGCGACACGGTAACTAAGGCAAGTGGCCGATGCCCATCGTAACCGGCACGGCCAGGCGTGACGTGCATGCGTCGGCCGGGCGCGCACACGGCCTACGCAGCCACGCCTACGCAGCAATGCGTCCCTGTGAATTGGTAACTAATGGGCGGCATCGGCCACGCCTATGCAGCAACATGTCCTGTGCATTGGTTGGTAAATAAATGCCTAACTTGGGAAGAAGCTTGTCGCGATTTAATATCAAACGCTGGAAAAGGCACATACTCAGGTCGCCTCAGGCAATATAGCTGTGCAAGTTTCAATTAGATGCGACGGCAGTGGTTGTCGAGAAACCAGCGGTCCACACACACATACACACACACACACAGCACACACACACACAGCACAGCCACAGCATTGCTGGAATTATAGATAGATGAAGAGATTGAGCTTTACTGGATTAAAGTACTTTCTTCCTTTCATATTTTCATTATACTCAAAGAGGGCGACCAAACAAATATTTGTCCATGTTCTACTTTCTGGGAATAACTTAATTTTCTTATAACATTCATTTCCATTGAGTAATATTCACTTATCTCTTGCAAGCAGGCGAAAGAAAGGGAATTCACTATGCACCTCCTTCGGTTCTGTAAAATTGGGGAAGTGCCTTGAGAGGCAGTCATCGCCGTGGAAATGGAGGCAGTATTCTGTGGCCCATTCCTCCAATACAATTCATGGATATCTCTTACATCATGCAGTAACACTAAGCAGACAAGTTTAGCTGAAAGCAAGCAAAAACATCTTTTAATCAAAAGAAGATATTCTAAAAGTAAGTTTAAAATGAAAGAAAAGATTAAAATTGCTATTTCAGCCCGTCTAGCATGAGTTCCCGAATCAAGGCGCCAAAAGCCGCAAGTCATTTCCTTTGAGACAGCACTCGCAAAAAATGCGCAATTGTTGTGTAATTTGCCCATGATGTCATCAACTGGCCTATTTATTGACAAACGCGAATTGGGTTTGTTTCAATTTGGAGAATGGAGTATTTGAAGAGGGACTCCAAACCTTGCAGATCATCGTTTTCACAGAGATGAGAGGTGAGATCCTTAAACCAATTCATGATTCGTTGTTTTATAGGGGCAGAATTAAATACTATAAGAAGCAATAATTAATGTATGTTTTTTGCCCAACAGGTTGTCCGCCAATAAAGAACTCGTTTGAGAACTGATCTGGAAAATGAGGTGGCCATTGAATATCACGAGGAATGGCAAAAAAGGAATGACATCGGCTTAAAAGACATTCAGTGTCTCAGAGAAGAATTGAATGAGCATTATTGTTGGTTGGAAGGAAGTCCTCTCAGTCCTCTGACCTTGAATGAGTCAAGTAAAGAGGTGAGAAATTAATCCCTCTGTCTCTCTCTGTGTGTTTTGTGCGTGTCTGTGTGTGTCATGTGTCTGTCTGCTTTCTGTCTCTGTCTTGTATCTGTCTGCCTCTCTCTGCTGTCTTTGTATCTTGTCTAGGGCCTCTCTCTGTTCTTTGTCTCTTGTCTTTGTTCTCTCTCTGTCTGCTCTCTGCCCTCATGTCTCTATGTCTCTGTCTATATCTGCTCTTGAGTGTTTTTGACTCATTCTTATTATTTTTATATTATATATTTTTGCAGTTTAAACTACACTGTCTGGACATGAACCAAACACAGCAACTTAGATGCTTCTGGAGGAATGCTGACACTACATTCAATCTTCTGGAGGTAAATGGGCTTTTTTGTAGTTTTAATGTTTGTTATTGTGCATTATTTAAGTCTTTATATTACCGGCTAACATGGTTCTTCCTGCTTTGGCTTTGAACAGGATGGTGAAAATCACAATCCGTGGCAGACTCCAGAGAAAGAAGATTTTGTTCAATGTTTTTACTTTGTTTTTTCAGATAAGGTCTTTCCTTACAATTATCTGATTTTGAATTAACAAAATAAAGAAAAAGGAGATGTAAAGGGGAGGGGGGGTTGGGGGAGGGTTAGGGTGAGGATTGGGGGGTAGGTGCACTCCCGCGCAATGAAGCAAGGCACGCACCGCCCCTCATCCTCTCCCCTGCCCCATGTGTGTGTGGGGAAGGGTGGGGTGGGATGAGGGGGTTGTGGGTCAAAGGTGGGGGCGCACAAGGAGGGGGAAGGGGGGGAGGTGGGGCTTGTGTGGGTGGGTGGGGCTTGGTGTGGCATAGGGCTTGTGTGGGTGGGTGGGGTTTGTGTGATGTGGGCTTGTGTGGGTGTAGCAATTTTTTTAAAATTAAATATACATGTTGTGTGTGGGGAATCTAATAAACTAATCAGCTAATTATCGTGGATATGTGGATGTGGATTGCGGCTTATGTGGGTGGGGTTGTGTGTGGGTGGGGCTTGCGTGGATTGTGTGGCTTTTTGTGAGTGGGTTTGTGTGAGTGGGGTTTGTGTGATGGAGGTTTGCGTGGGCGTGGGGGTTTGTTGTGAGTGGGGTTTTGGCAAGGGTGGGGTTTGCGTGGGTGGGGGTTGGCGTGGGTGGGGCTTGTTGGGGGCGGAGTTAAAAAGGGGCAGAAGTAAAAAAAAAATAATTCAATTTATCTTGTCTTTTGTAATTCGCTGTGAATAAAATGAACCTAAAATCTTTTACCGCCTTTGAATGCACATAATTTGAAAGTCGCAAGGGTTTTTTTAATTTATGCTTTGTCTTTTGTATTCCTGTGAATAAATGAAACCTAAATAATCTCATTTCGCCGTTTAAAGTGCACTAATTATACTAGTAAGTCCAAGAGACTGTACCATCACATATAATTTTAAAAGTTCGTTCGTCCATCGTTAGGTATAACCCTTTTTCAAAATGAGATTTCCACCTTAGTATATTCTTAGCAATTCACCAACTTTACTTAGAGTTTCTGACATTAATCTTCTTTTTCATATTTAATTTTGAAACGTTCTGATGGTTTCATATTCGTTGAGTGGTGAATCGTGTCATTTACTTATCCTCACAATCTCCTGAATAAAAGATAAATTGTTGAGAACCGAGTTGGTGAATTTTATATAGTCTCTCTTTTAAGTACGATTAAACTGTCAATAACAACGCCTTCCTTCGCATTAAATGGTACTGTATAATGTAACATGTTTTTTTTAGAGAAATTCATAAATGTTTGTTTAAACACGTCTGTCGCCTCATCAGTCCACAATTTTTTAGGTTTTTCTTTGCTTTTAAATATCTGTTGAAAGCCTAACATAAGAGTATTACCTGTTTTGTTTTTTGAAAGGAACAACCCATCGCTATCTACTCTCAAATCAATAACGGTTAAAGCATACTTGTACCCCTTATTCATTAGAGAGTTCAATCAAATCAGCGACGCAGATATAATTCAACTTCCTTGGAATAAACCTTCCTTCTTGAAACTTTGTGAATATTGGTTTATGTAATTGCATCAGCTAATTGCTGCTTTCAATCTTATATGACATCATTAGAGCCTAATAAGTTTTTGAATTTCCAAGTCCAAGTTTCAATTTAGCACTGATCATCTTCTTCACGATGAACCTATCAACTTTTTCTCTCAAGGTTGGATTTTGTATAAACAGAGAAATTGTACAACATTTTCTCTGTCGCTTCATGCTTTTTTCTTCCAAGTCGTGTATTCCCCATAATCATATCGTGTCTCATGCACACTCATAACCCTATTGATGGTTTGCTCATGTTTAGGAGTGTCTGCCTCATCTAACTTTTATCAAGTTTGTTGCTGGACCGAGCAGAAAGATTCTGTAGTACTATAATTGCCTCTGGTATTGCAGTTGGTTGTAAATTTACTTCCTGATAAAACTTTTGTATATCTCCTCCGATTTGTTTTGGTGTAATTATTTTTTTAGATCCACACATGCGACATATGCCTTTTTGTATAACCCCTATTATCTTTACTTTAAACACATACAAATATTTTATACTTGTAGTTTTGCTTTTTACATTTGAGCAATATAACTCATTTATTTATGGAAAAATTCCTGCAGAGTGCAAAAACCTTTTTAGTTTCCAACATGCACATTTGAATCTTAATTTTTAAAACATAAGAATACCTTAGAAATGTCTTTCACTCTCTCCTCCATTTATTAAGAAAAAAATGTAAAACTTTAGATAAATGTCAATTAGGCACCAACATGCATCAATAATTAATATAATCTTTTCCTTCTTTCGCTCTTCTTTATCTGGCCACTTTCTTCATTTAAAATCTTCTCTGGCCAGAAATCGATGTTAATATACTCTTGACAGCATATATTTCCAATAGACTTTGTCAATATCTTTGTTTTCCTCCTGAGGTGCGTTGGGATTGATGTATTTTCTGTAATATCTTTGATGTTTTTATAATCTCACTGTTTCGCGTATATTTTTATATTATTTATCTTCTGCTTCCTCCCTCTCTCTCCTTCTCTCTATATTCTCCTCTCTCCTCTCTTTCTTCTCAGCTCTCAACTTTCTCTCTGCTTATGCTCCTCTCCTCCTTTTTCTCCCTGCTACTCCTCTCTTGCCTCAGTTTCTTCAACTCCTTCCTCGTCCCCTTACAACTATACTTGAACGCTTTTCACCGCCATTGAGAATATCATACATATATGCATCAGGATATCTGCAATCTCTGTTTCTGTATGCCCAATTATTTTTTTTACATAAAGGAACCCAATAAATTTTTTTGATTCCTCTAAAAGAGCTTTTTTTTCTCTTACTTAATTATTTTTTATTTTTAACTCAAATTCAATCTATTTGTCGTTTTTCAACATCAGGGCATAAAGCCAGTTTTTCATTGAAAATACGCCATAGTCATCTTTAATGTTGTGCAACATAGGTATGTAAAAATCGAAACCCTTTTCTTGTGAGTGTATCGCTTGACAGGCAGAAAATTATAATTTTTCTTGAAGCGCTTCTTGCTGTATTTATGGCTATCTAGAAATTATATGTAGCAGAATAATATTATGACACGATAACCGACCCACCATCTTCCTATTGTTAGAATCAGTTTTGTATTCCTCACTTATGTATTATTATTCGCAATTGTTTCCTTTCGTTCTATTGTCATATGAACTAATATACGAGGCTAAACACCACCATATAATTATATTTTCCGTTTATTAATTACTTTTATTTGTTGTTTACTAATTGTGGGCTTCCACAAACTCATTTCTCACCAAGTGGATAATATTCTTCCTTAGCGAGACTGATAATTCAATTGTCGTAGGTCTTCAATTTTGAAAAGACCAATATATCAGAACCCTAACATTTTATCCATTCCCCCATTTCTCTATTCTCAATTACCATCATACTCCTTATATTAATACAACAGATTATTATTTAATAAGAAAGTGTGATTTGTTGGACCGGTGGAGATAAAGTCACACTTGTTACTTGAATACAGCAGCGTTTTTAATTTTAAGGATATATATATGTGATTAAACTTCGCTTAATGGCTCAGCGCAAGGTCATTCACGTTCAGTCGGGCTTGGAGCTAATTTATTAATTTAATGAAGCTTTTTCTATATGCAATATTTTTTGGTTACATCTATATTTTGTCGTTCAAGCTGTCGCTTTTGTGTAATAATTATGTAAATCAATATCCAGTTCTTGGATATACCAAAGATAGAACCATACTTTCCAACATGTCTTTTATATTAGATTAAAAATAATGTCATAAAAAGCATTATTATTTTGTTGAGTTGAAATGAAGGACATATAGACATAATGACCAGCAACATTTGGAAAAGAGAAAAAACAGGATTATATATAATAAGTAGGGAAATACAAAATGATTTAACTATGGGAAGATGGGTAGGCGTTTCGTGTCATAATATTATTCTAACATACATTTCTAATACATAAATGATGGCAAGAAGGCTTCAAGAAAATTATCATTTCTGTGTC
>CM068955.1:151387595-151400062 GCA_035128595.1 Eptatretus atami | reverse complement strand
AGATTTTGAGTCTTAAACAATATGCATGGTTTAATTTCAAATAAATGGTCCACCCATCACCCTATCATCTTTATTTTCACCCAATCCACAGTCTAAACCTTCAGCCATATCATAAACCCCTTCCAACGTTCCCACGTCCCCACTCTCCCACTCTCCACGTCCCAACGTCCCCACGTCCCCACGTCCCAACAAACCCCTCCCACACAAACCCTCACCCCCTCATTCCAACTCCTCCCACTCCTTTCCCACAACAACATGTTATTTTAATTTAAAAGTGTACCGTAGGTTAATAAGGGGAGACAAAATAAGATACCTGATAAAAATGCGGGGTTATTTATAGGGGAAAAAAAAAAACATGAATCGCTGAAAACCACCCATCATTTACAATGGAAAAGTAGAGCCAGACATCAGTACCATATCCACCCTACTCACGCACAAACGTATAATCAACACCAACGATATCTCACACGAACACATAATCCACACCCCAACGATACTCACACGCACACGACTGTCCCACCGCCACCGCATCTCACACCCAACGACTTATACACTTTCCTTATACGATATCACACAGCCTTATACTGATATCTACACTCCAATCTATCTCTTTTTGCTTCATACTTTGTTTTGATTCCCACGCCAACGATATTCTATCTGTTACTTGCCATTTACTATTTTTATTCACACGCCAACATGCCACTGTCTATTTTATTCGATTTTTCTCACTTTGCTCAACGAATCTCATCTGCCAACTATGATTTTTTCACGCAATTATATATGTACTATTCTCTCTATCTATTGTGCTATCACACCGCCAACGATATCACACCCAACATATCTTAGCCTGCCAATGATATCATCACGCCAACGATATCACACTGCCAACGAATATACTATCTTTGCCAACATAGTCACACGCCAATCGATATCACACAGCCAACGATATCACACGCACATATCAGCACGCAACGAATCACACAGCCTAACGAATTATCACACTGGCCAACGATATCACACGCATAATATCTCACGCACAACAATCCTCACATGGCCAACGTATACTCACCCACGATACCACACGAGCCAACAAGCATCACCGCAACGATATACACGCCAACTATATCACACGCCAAACGATATCACACGTCCATACGATATCACACGCCAACGATATTCACTACACCAAGATATCACCAACCAACGATATTCACAAACGATATCACAACACCAACGAGATCTACACCATATTCTATTATCACAACTACTAACGATTTATTCACACTACCAACGAGGATCTCACACCAACGAATCCATTACCAATCAATCACACACATCTTGTATAATATCTCACCGTACCAATCGATATTCTCACACAATACGATATCACACATCCAACATATGCTCACCTTTACCAAGCGAGTTTATCTACGCGCCAACGATACTCACACCGCCAACGAGTTATCACACGCCAACGGATATCACACCCAAGATATCACCACGCCAATAGATATCTCACGCACAACGATATCTCACAGGCCCAATACGATATCTCACGCCAAAGATATACACTACGGCCAACGATACACACGCCAACGATATCACACTCAAAAACGATTCACACGCCAACATATCAACGCCAACATTATCCACGCCAACGATTAATCACACCAACGATAATTCACACCACCAATATCTCCACCAACGATTCACACTCACGCAATCGATATCTCACACCAAAAATATTCACACACCAGACGATATCACACACCAACAATCGCACTACGCACGATTATCACACACCAACACTATCACACCACCGATCGATATCTCACACCAATGGTATACTCCTACCACCATCCACTAATCGATATCTCCACCAACATATCTACACCAAAGAATCTTTCACACCACGATATCACACTAACCATATCTTCTTACAATCCAAACTATATCTCACTGACCAACGATTTATCTCACACCAAGTCTTTCCGTTCTAGTTGGATCAAGAATGTGTGGTTGATATATCTGTTGTATTATATTGTATAGTGTTATTACGTCTTAGTGTATACTGTGTTGTGTATACGTGTGTGTGTACTGTTGTTGTATATGTGGTGTATACCTGTGTGGTAACGGTTGTGTGTGTGTGGTGTTGTGGGTGTGGTGTGGGTGGCTGTGTATGTCATACTCTGTTTTCGTGCAAGTAATTAGGCCTCAGTCACATTCTGCACAGCGGCCGTTGGGTATCCAAAATCACGGCATCTCAGCAATCTATACGACGCCGCCCGTAATTCCACGTCACACAATTAGCAGTCACATATTTTTTATGTTTCGGAAGCTGCCACGGCTATTAATAAATTGTGAGACCGAATACGTGGTTGCGAACGTCTTTCATTTGAGTCCACGGGGACCTAGGCTTCCTGCGGCGCCATGAATTTTGAAGCACGCAAGCGACCGCAGGGACCGCAGGGGGTGCCCGAAGGCGAACTTGCGGCCGTACGGCTGTAGACGAATGGTGTTAATTTTTTATTTTTTTTTACCAGTTTTTTTTTATTTGATTGTCGAATTTGTAACGTCGAACGTAGAAATGAAAAAAAGTTTATAATGCCGGCTTATATGTCTCACTGGCACCTTACAGCCTGTGTTAAATCAGAAGCAGAGACGGTCGCCAGGCCATTCCGGGAGGCACCTCTAGAAACCTCTTGGCCGCGTCGCTACGTTATCTGTCATTCAATGTCGTATCGCTCGCCGTATCCTCGCCGTGTAGAGCAAATTGTGACTAGGCTCTTGAACTAACCTATTTAATACGTTGGTCGGATTTCCGGAAAGAAAGCAACCGACCTACTTCCGGTCTCTGATCACACTCTAAATTCTTATCGCCGTCCTCACACAAACACATCAACCTCGCCAGGAACAGATGTGCGTTCCGCGATGTGTTGGGTTGTGCTGAGCCGCCGCGTAGTGGAATATCCTCGATTCGAACGTGAAACCGTATGATATAATAACAGGTTGGTTGGAAGAACGAAGTGTAAAGTTATTTGTTTTGTTTGGTTCTCGTGACGTCACTATAGTGTGTCTCCACTTTCTCTTGTCTAGTGAGATTTCCGTCCGCTCGCGATTTCGTATCCCTCCCCGTTTCGATCCCCACTTACCGGTTGGTGTTTTGTCCTGCATTCTGGTCGTATCGCTCGCCGACCAGACGGATGTGTGTCCGTCGCTCCGCTCCGTCGGCTCGTCCATTCGCTTCATCCTCGTCCCCGGTCATTTGGCCCCTCTTCTTTCATTTCTCCACCTCAACATCCTCACCTCGTTCAATCAGTGTCACCACTCGAGCGTATCGCCGACATGTATGGCGTGATCGTCATCTTTCCTCTTCCTCTTATATACACATCCTCCATGGATAATCACCTTACCCCCTCTCTCGTCCCACCCTCACCGTCCACCTCTTTCACTGTTCCACCTCCTCGATTCTATACCTCTACGACCCATCTCCACCCTTCATCCACATCAGCGCCGTTTCACCCACATCACACCACCACCACCAGCCACACTTCACACCACCAATCCTTGTCTCGGCCTCAGTCCGCTATGCTCTTGGATTCGGACGAAGTAAAGACCTTCCTCCTCCTTCCCTCCGCGGGCCTGTTCCCACTTCACGATCTCCCTCTCCCTCCCTCCTTCCCACGTCTCCGCCCTCAGATCGCACTCAATCGTTCAGTATGAAGCTTCACACACCAACCCGTCGAGATGGTTCGAGGTGCGGAGTTACGCCACCGGACGCCCTCTTGCCGCGACTGGGTCACGCGCAGCTCCGCGCACGGTCGTATCCGGACGCGTTAAAGGGTTCGAATTGCGAGACTGTACGGCGGCGAGCAGGGATCAGCGATCCTGGGGAGGTGCGAGATCTTACGGAGGGAGGAAGGGATAAATCTCTCCAACTCTGTCATGAATGGTCTATTTTTTCTTTTTTTTTTTTTTTTTTTTTTCTTTTTTTTTTCAATAATTAATGGTAGTTTTGGGGGGTGTGGGGTGGTGTGTTTGGGTGGATGGGGAAGTGGGTTTTTTTCCAATATAGTATGTTTTTGTGGTGGGGTGGTGAGGTTTATTAGGATGCAGTGTGTGTTGGAGGTGCGGAGGTAATCGTGGAATGTAACTGAGAGGAGAAGTATCTTATTAATGGCAACTTGTCATTAGGTTGACAACATTTATCGAGTCCTGAATAGATAAATACCTTGGATGCTGACTCTGTAACAGAGTAGTCACCAGACTGCATTCATTCAGAGCGTTATGGGGTTGGCCGCGCATCACGGGTTTCCGTCCGCCAAGGGCGCTCTGCCACGCCATACGGCGCCGCCCCCTGAGGGTGGAGTCTGGCCATGCCGGACAGGGTCTGCCATCCGAGGGAGTCTGCCACGCCGACGGGTCCTTCCCCGAGAGATGCGCCTGGCCACGCCGACGGGTTCGCGCCAAGGGGGCGCTGAGCCACTCCCGACGGTCGTCCCTGCCACGCCGACTGGGTCCTCCCCGAGGGCGTTGCGCGCCGACGGGGTCCCCCCGAGCGTGACATCTTGCCGCGCCGCACGGTAGTCACTGTCCCGAGGGCGTCTGGCCGCGCCACGGGGTCTGTCCCGATGGGGCTGGCTGCCGACGGGGTCTCCCGAGGGCGTGGGCCACGCCGACTGGTCGTCCCCCGAGGGGCTTCTCGCCACGCCTACGGTCTGTCCCCGAGGGTCTTCCATCCACGGGTCTCCCGAGGGGGCTCTGCCATACGACGGCGTCCCGAGGGGCGTCGGCAGCCAGGTCTGCCTCCAAGGGTGGCATCTGGCCGCTCCACGGTCATCCCATTTTTTTTTTGTTATTTTTTTTCTTTCTTTCTTTCTCTCTTTTTAAAACACTATTGTCAGGTAGTTCTTTGCACCGCCTATTTTTATTTTTTATTTTTTAATTTTGTTCCCAATTGATTTTTGGGGCAGAGCTTCGTGGAGAAAATTCATGCAACACTGTCTGTGCGTTGTGCAGTGACGGAGTAGAGCCAACATGAAAGAGGAGTTATGACCCAAGGATGGAATTTTACTGCTTCTGGACCACGATCGTTCTTCTATGCGGATTTTATATTCTGTCTGATGTTCTGGTTTCTCTGTCCATAGATCTTGGTCGACTTTTGAATACACACCATCCAGACAGTTCGCTGCTGGGTGACAGATTGGCCTGATATTTTCTTTTGCCACATGTAAAGGCACACTAGTGGTCTATCTCCAAGTGAGATGCACTCTGGACGCCATCAAGGACAATGGTTGCAGATTGCTTTCATAAAGTTTGTCCGCTCTTGATACATTTTCAGTTTCCTTTACGTTGTCTCTTACCTTTTACCTCTGTTCCTCACCCTCTTAATGTTTTGGACACACGCACGAACCCGATGTGCTCACACCCACACAAACACATCCTGGCCTATTGTTGTTGGTTTTTTTTTTTGTTGGACATTATGCTCAAACAGAAGACCTGTCCACACTTAAGACAGGCATCATATGCTCGTTGTTTTTGTTGCTCTCACGTATTGGGCAGTTCCACATAAATGATGTGCTCAAATAATAAATCCCTTTCCATCTTTTCTAGAATAACTTAGATATAGTGTCATTCCCCTCAAAGCATATGTTGTGGGCGTGCGCTGGCTTGCGGGCCGGCATTATCGTTTGGTGAACTTAACGATAGTCGATGGATGCACTGGGGGTGTGTGACTTGCCTATGCCCAGTCAAGATCATTATGAGTTGATTTTTGTTGTCCAGGCAGTTTAACTCTCCATCTTTGATGCCAGTCGTTCAAACCTCGAGAAACTCTGACATCGTTTTCCAGCAGTTGTGTATCCACAAGTTGCCGCCACAATGAAATTTACATCCATTATGTCATGTTTGCTTTTTTTATTCTCATCTCTCAGGAGAGTGTTTTTGCTGTTGTTTTATAATAGTACATTTCACACCATTATTAGAATGCTGGAAAATCTGCTCCAAGAGGCGATTGGGTTTCAATCAATATCTCCTGAAACTGATCCACATCGTTTTCTTAATCTCATTATTTAATTATTTGATAGTTTTGTTTATACTTTTTCAATCATCATGTTACTTTAATCAACTAAATAAATCTTTCTGAGTGAACTCAAAGCTTTAACGATTCACACCTTTTTTTGTGGATGCCCCAGAATCTTTAAAAATAAAAATTTATATCTCTAATGCACTGTTCGTAAAACCACAGGAGTCAAAAATGAACCAAAGCTGCCACAATTATAATTTATTCTATTCCAGTGTATAAAAGGAGGCGATGTACACCTCTTCATTCCGTCATGTCGACGGCAATGCTGGTTGTCAGCCAATTAAGGAAGATCTGTGGATGATAGGGCCAACAGGGCTTCTCGTCGTGACCCACATTTGAAGAGATCAACGGAAGACAAGCTTGTGGTGGCTGTCGGCATACAAGTGCTCGAAAACTCAAGAGTTACCAAGAGGCACATTTAGTCTAAGCTCGGTCGACGAAGAACTTTTGTGAGTGTTATGGAGGACAAAGGCACCTCAAATTAATCTTCACTCAAAGGAGTCTCTTGAAAAGCTATAATTGCTATCTGGTAACGTCCCTTATTTATTGAAAATTGTGACTGTAGACATTGTAATTGCGGAATTGTGTGCAGTGCTGCTCTCCAAAAGATAATTAACCACGTTTTTCCCCCGTCCACGGAACACGGTGCGCAATCGCTTTGCTACCTTCTGTGTATCTGATTTAATGTGAGACGAGCACGTGATGTATGGCACCCATCTGGATAAATGCGAAAAAAGAACACTAGAATCTTCTGAAACCGCTGACAGAAAATATTTTTTAACTGCCACATTCCGTTCTACTCCCAAGGGATAGAGTTGATAAGGCAGACATCATCGAGAATGGACAACCAAAATGTTTTTAATCAAATTTTGTTTCGATGAATGTGGTTACGTCCAGGCCTAAGTTAATCAAATTTGAACTTTCACAATCTCGAACAAACCTTGATGTATGAGATTGGAGAACATAATAATAAAAGTCAACTTTTGTTTTTTTTTAACTGTCGTTTTCGTCAAGTTAATTGGAGTACAAAGCGGAATGTGGACGTGGCTTTGCTTTTGATGTGCTTCTATTAGTTTGGACTTGCACATCAGAAGTACGTAAATATTATATGATTGGCTAAACTGCAGATGCTAACTATGTTCTGTGATAATTTGGCAACAAATATAGGCCTGTGCAGATCTTGGAGCAGATTAGACTCGTGTAGCAAAATGAGGTTGATAAATCGACTATGAGTAGAGAGGAAGATTGATCATGAGAAGGCGAGTAGGGAGTCAAGTTCTTGGAGGATTTGAATAGATATAAATTGGTGGTGGAGAGTTGTTGTTGTGTGTGTTGATAACCAGAATCATCCCAAGGATCGAGATGTAATAGCTCTGCAGCAGCACGCTTCAGAAGCGAAAATCCGCTCTAAGATGAACGTGGAATGAGGGAGAGCAGGGTTGGAGTGATTGCAGAAGGAGTTGGAAGTTCGCCTGTGTGCAGTGACCAGTATGAAAAAGAGACATGGCATGAATTGGGAGGAGGGTACACTTCTCAGGGTTTTAAGGAGCTAATGAGTATATGACATGGATCACATGTGCAGATTTTTTTTTTTTGTTTGTGTGGGATAGATTAGAATGCAAAGAAAATTAATAGTGAGAGGGTGTGGTTATGGTAAACCCTCCTATCTACTTTTAAAATTATTTCTAGATAAGTCAGCATTCAAACTCTCATCTCACTATTCAGCCATGATCTTTTTGGGCAAAACCAACATTCAAAGTAGTCCTCCATTGCGAAACGGCGGGTAAGTGCTATTCATTATATTCGTACAAGTTTTCTGCTGGTCACTACTCTTAGTTGTTTGTTTTTGTCCTACTAGAGGACTTCCCTGGTCACTTGAGGCTTCCCCTTCTGCCTTGGAGCTTCCCTCTGCCTCACATCTCTTTGCTTTCATCTGATGACCCAGATAATAGCGCAATGCTTTTCGAGTTATGCAAGTGATGATCTCGCTTGTTATGAAGCCAGTTCTATGTTCTTTCTTACTTCGTCATTCGACAGATCTTTATATTGCTGCTCTGTTATGTTTTGGTTCTTTCAGATATATTTATTCTTTTTTTCTATTATCTTTTGTTTTAGCTAAAACGTTGCCCAGAATTGTGATTACCACATCAATACGTACCTTGAGTCTTTCAGTTCAGCCAGAAAGAATCATTCACTACCTGAATAATTACAAATTGTTTTATGCAATACAGATGAAGCTCATGCTCGAAGAGGTAGAATGGGCAACGATGACCTGAGTGAACCAGTTACACAACAACAAATGTTGCATGGACAGAAAAGGAGAGAGGAAAACAGTAACCATGCAAATTGAGTTGTAGCATAAGGAAGTCGGAATGAATCCATCTCAAGCAGTTCCATGATGGAAAAATACTTATAAGAGCACAGCTGGGAGTTGGGAGTTTGTGAACAGCGTTGGTTTGAGATCAGGCACAATAACTTTCTGTGCAAATGAAATCCTTAAACTCCTCCTCAATAAAATGAAGAGATTTTTATAAGGAGTTTGTTGTGTTTTTTTTTTTTGTTTTTGTAGTTTGTTTGTTTTTTTTTTTTTTTTGTTGTGGGCGGGGGGTGGGGGGGGGGGGGGTGGTGGTGTTTTTTTTGTTTGGGTTTGGTGTTTTGGGGTTGGTTTTGGTTTTGGGGGGGGGTGTTGGTGTTGTGTGGTTTGTTGTGGGGGGGGGGTTGGTTTGGGGGGTTTTGGGTTGGTGGGGGGGGGGGGTTGGGTGGGTGTGGGTGTTGGTTGGGTGGGGGGTGGGGGTGGGGGTGTGGGGGGGTGGGGGGTTTTGGGTGGGGTTTGTGTGTGGGGGGGGGGGGGTGGGGGGGGGGGGGGGGGGGGGGGTGGGGGGGGTGGGGTGGGGGTGTGGGGGGGCGGGGGGTGGGTGGGGTGGGGGTGGGGGGGGGGGGTGGGGGGGGGTGGGGGGGGGGGTGTTGGGGGGTTGTGGTGGGTGTGGTGGGGGTGGGTGGAGGTGGTGGGTGGTGGGGTGTGTGGGGGGGTGGGGGGGGGGGGGTGGGTGGGGGGGTGGGGGGGGGGGGGTGGGTGGGGGGTGTGGTGGTGGTGGGTTGGGGTGGGGGTGGGCCTGAGAGAAGCTGGTGGAAAGGAGATACGCGAGCGCGGGATCACAGGCGGACGATGGGGGCGGGCGGGCGAAGCAGTCGGGCAGAAGTCCGTGGTGGGGGGTGGGGGTGCCGCGGCGCGCAGGTGAGAACAATAAGGCACAGGAGGAGAAAAGGGGGGGGGGGAGAGTGGAGGAGGGAGGGGGGGAATTGCGGGGGTCACACGAAGACGGCAACAGGTCCACCACCTGAGAGCTTGGAAGGGGTTAGGTAGGACTGAGGGATGACTAGCTGATGTGAAATGGGGTGCACCAGGCGTTGTTAACAGGGAACAGAAAGGAAATGAAGAGGGAGGGGAAGAAGAAGGAAAGGAGGGAACGAAGGAAGCTTGAAGAGGGGAGCAGGAACACAGGAAAAGAGCTGTGCGGGGAGAAAATGATGGGGGAAACCAGGACAGGCCAGGCAGCTGGTGAGGGAAGCACCAGGGGGGGCAGTGGAGTCGAAGGAGGATAAAAAATATATAAGAAGGTGGGGGTAGGCGGGGGATCAGAATGTATGGGGAGGGGCGCCGGGGCGGTGGAAGAGGTGTAGGTGCTTGTGGTAGGTCGGACAGACGTGGAGAGAACAGAGGGGGGGTAGGGTGTGCGAGGTGGCGTGAACCAAGGGGGTCGGGGCGGGAGGGACGGGAGCAGGGATGCAGCTGCGTGTGGAAGTAGAGACAGACGGGACAAGTAAAAGGATGGGGGGGGGATGAGCGTAGGACAAGGGAGAATAATAAGGGGAGCGACAAATGAAGTACAGACGGAGGAGGCAATCAATGAAGCGTGAGCGGAGCAGTGAGGCGGTCCGGTAGGGCTCGGGACAATCCTATGAAGAAGGAGGAAGGGGGGGCGTGGAATGCAGGCCAGATGGGCATCGAGAATCGGGTGAGCCAGAGACCGGGGAACCGAACTGTGGCCACCTGCTAGGGAGCCAGCAAGTGGAAAGGATAAAAAGGAGGGAACGGGGCGGCGCGGAAAGTTGAGGTGGGGGGGGAAAGTGGGGCAGCATTAAGCGGGTGGGGTAGGCGAACATGATGAACGGCACAAAGGGGCGGGGCGGAAGAAACGAGACCAACGAGCGGAGGCTGGGTCGCTGCATAAACCGAGCCAACGAGAGGGCAATGAGAGGCGGCGCGCACGATCGCCGACAACGCAGGTCGTACCGGGGTAAAAACCTGGCGTCACGCGAGTGGAAAGCATGAACGCCGGAAAAAGGAAAGGGGCAACCACGAACAGGCACACCGGACGGGGAGCCGACTCGAGGAAAGAAGGGGCGAACCAAGGCGCGCACACGGCGAAGGACGGAGGTAAGGGGGTGAGACGGGAGAGCACGCGGAAAAACGAAGGAAGGAGTGCATAGTGGGTGGACGGCTCGGACTCGGAAAGAGAAGCAGGGCGGAAAAGGGTTACACAGACGCGCCGGAGCTCACACTTGCGCGTACAGCAGATAGGGGAGCACGTGACGGAGCGGACCTGGCGACACACCGGTACGGTAGACGAAGCGAAACACGGCGGAGGAAAGCAACCCAAAACGTATGCGCGCGGCAAGACAGGGCGTGGGTTGCGCCTGCCGGAAGCACGACGAAAGTAGCAGAAGGTGGGGGAGGGGCTATCACGAAGGGAAAAAAAGATAGTTCGGACAGGGGGCTGGGAAGGTCAACGCACTGGGGACAAGTAGCTCTCAAACAGAAAAAGTCACAGAGTGAACAAGAAAAGATCAGAGCAACGAAGAGGCAGCGACGTGACGGACGAAGAGCGAAAGTATGGGGGGTGGGGGTGTGAAACGCGGCATACGTCAGGAACGGTAGCGGGAAAGGAGAACACGTTGCATAGGCTGGGGCGGCCGGAAGACGGCAAGCAAAGACGGCGACATGTACAAGAGCTGGAGTACGTGAACAGACGTGGGCAAACACGTGACGGCATAGGGAGAAGAGAGGGGGGGGTACGCGTAGCCCGTGACCCCGCGGAACGGGGGGACTTGAGGAGAACGACAGGGACGGGCCTCGATCGGGCAACAGCGCAAACTGGCCGAAGGTGGGCACGATCGGTGAACGGCTCGTACAACACGGGATGGTAGGGGGAGAGGAAGGTCTGGACGCTGTAGCAGTACGCAGCGGGTGCGACTGAGAAACACAAATCGGGGGGCGACGGTGGTCAACGATCGCATGAACGTTAGCGAACGGAGGGCCAGCTGGAGGCATGACGGGGAGGCAGAGCTGCAGACGCGCGGAAATCAAAGAGGCTAAAAGAGACAACCGCACAGAGTACAACAGGAAAGCCAGCAGACGACACGGGGGGGGATGGCAGGGGCAGTTGCGCGCTAGGTTAGATGAAGATTACCCAAACGGATGGCGACGGTGCAGGGGGTAGACAAATGGGCAGAAGCGGAGACGCGCCGAATGCTGCAAGGGGGACAGCGCCGAGGAGGAGGAGGCGCCCAAGGGTGAACAAGTGGCGTGGGGCACAAGAAAGAGCATGGTAAACCGGGCAAAATCGCGTTGAATAACGCGCCGGCTCGCAACACACACATCCAACACACAACAACACACACAACCACACACACCACACACACACACACACACACACATCACACCACACCAAACACAATATCACACACAGGCGGGTCAAAGAAGAGGAAAAAGGAGGGGGGAGAGTATGGCTTGGGACCAGACCCACCGGGGTACGACGGGGGAGGAACGCCAACAGCAGTGCAGGCACCGGGGCACCAAAAAAAAAAAGCGAGGAGGTGTGGGTAGGGGAAAGGCGAGGAGCGCCGGGACCAATGCCATCCATCGGGGGCCAACAGGTGGGACCGCGGCAGGGGGGGGACGGCTGAGGGGATGGGGGGGCGTGAGAGGGCACGCCGCCACCGGAAATAGCCGTCATGCCGGCAACACAAAACGCAAAGAAAGCGAACCCACGCGGGGACGGCTGCGCGCAGCGCCGTGGCAGGGCAGTCGCACCGGAGGACGGGAGGGGCAAAAGCCGGCGGACCCCAAAGCGGGTGAAGGGAGAAACAGGGAGGACATGCGGGCAGAGCGAGGAGAGTGGCTGGGGATTGGCGGATGGGGTCGGCCACCAGAGTGGCGGCGCGGGGGATAACCTGATTTTCAGATATTTCTTTAGAATCACCTTTAACAAATCACATTACTACTTTACTACTTGAACAAATCTTTATTCAAATAACCAATGCAATAAGATAGAGTGCCCCTAGGTTAAAAGGGGAGACAAATAAATATACCTTGGGATAA
>CM068955.1:151338206-151361483 GCA_035128595.1 Eptatretus atami | reverse complement strand
GCATTCTACCCACGCTCGAGTCTTGGTTGATCAGTGCCCCAGACAGATACACTTCTAGTCTTGGGATTTCCAATGCATCGACTGAACTGATAGGTGGTTATGAGATGTTGATTGGTCCCCATGGCAACAACTATGAACCAATAATAGCCACTAATTCCTGACTTTGCAACGAATCATGGATCTAGCGGCTGGTCATGGTTCAGCGCCCACAAGCTCATCGCTGGACTATGGTATTCCAAACGCTGGGGCTGCGGCCAAAGGAGATTGGACCCATGGCCTCATATGAACGTCGCTGGAGGATTATCCAGGAATGCAGGGTCTACCGGACGGCTCAGTTCCTCAATACTGACCCACCTGTTGTAGCAACTCTAAATGCACCTTAAAATCCGGAGAATGCGGTACCATCCCAGCCTTAGGCTTGATCGTGGCAAGCTCTAGGATGAAGATGGAGCCTGACGAGTTGCGAACAGCTAGTGGACACCTTGGGGGTCTGGTGCTTTTGGCGGGCCTGAAGAGTTTGGAGGCCTTCAAGACCCACCTCCTTATGTTGCCGGTGGATGTCTTGGAACTCACCGCAGGCAAAGAAGAATTTGTCTCTCAAGGACACTGGAACCTTGACCAGAGTCGCAGGCCAGGCTGAATTGCATAAGCTGAGCTGTTCAGGAGCTGAGCGTAAAACTGTACGGTTGCACTGAAGGGTGAACAATGGATGGCCTATCTGTGCGGAGGAATCTGGAGGGGCTAGAGCATCACCTGTGACAGTGATTCCGTCCCGCTTTAACAGGGGAATTCCGTATCTGCTTTCATCCAAAGCCCATCCCTCGAAGCACTGCAAGTTAAGCAGAGAGGGGTAGGCTCTTGCAGAGGAGTTGAAGTGAAGGCCCCGTGGGGCCGGTTACTTTGAGCGGTCATGTACAAGCTGAATGCCCCAGCTGCCGAGTTGGACGTCAAGGGTGTTACAAATCCCTGTTGTGACCCTCAAACCAAGACTGTTCGACCGTGTTGCTGGAAACACGAGGCGCGAGAACCGGTTGAAACAGGGCAAAGCTCCTGCGAATTCTGTGGCACATCTGAACTTCTCAAGGCTGTGGGAATGCGCACCGTGTCGTTGCATGCATTTTGGCTCTGCCTGGAACACAGGCATCATCCCAACTGACTGGAAGAGGGGCCTTGTGTTCCTCCTCTGAAAGGAAGGGTAGATCGCCAAGGACTGCAACAACTACCGAGGGTGACCTGCTCTCATTGCGGGCAAGGCTTGCTCGGATAATCTTGATAGGCGTTCGCCACCATCTGCTTGAGCACCAGCGTCCAGAGCAGCAGCTTTACACCAAAGAGGTCACACTTGACGTATCCTTGCTCTTTCGTGTCTCTTCACCGAACGCAGACGAGAGTTTCGGCAGGGGTGGTTGCAGCCTATGTTGATCTCTGTAAGCGTTCGATTCAGTGAATCGGATGCCCTCTGGGGTCTTGGTCTTGTGGGGTGCCACCAAAACTGATCGATCTGATGTCTGAACTTCTACTCTGACTGAGAGTCTGTGAAGTGTGGTACCATCTCTGAACTTATTTCCAGTTGTTACTTGAGTTCGTCAGGGGTGTGTACTGGCCCCACACTTTTCAGCACTTTATGACTGAATTTATAGGGAGGATGTCGGAAGATCAAGTGCGGTGCACGCTTGTGGTAATATGTCAAGCATCTCGGACCTTGATTTTGCAGATGATGCAGTCATCTTGCGAGACTTTAGATACTCCTTTTGGGCTCGAGTGCTGAAGAGGAGTCGGAAGCCGCTGGGATTACGGGCTTCTTGGTCAAACTAAGATCCCAGGCTTTCCGTGACACGAATGCCTGCTGTCCTTAAATGTGTCTGTTGTGGTGAGGATTAGATCGTGCGAGAGATTCAACCGTGGCGAGTGATATTCGCTGCCACACAGACCACGTAAATTAACGTTATTTCTACTCCTCCCCGAGCCAATACTGACTCACCCTATCGTCAACCTGCCGGTCCCACTGTCCCTTTTTTGATCTCACGCCTGCTGTCTGTGAGTCAGAGGTCAATAACGTTCTGGGTCGGCCGGCCGGATCACTCTATCTGATTCACTGGTGTGTTCTCTCTCGGTACCTGTGCGGGAGGACGAAAGTCTCGAGTTTAGAGTCCTTCTATCAGTCTTGCTCTATGTATCGAGACTTGGACTCTATTCAACGATCTGAACGGAGCTAATTCCTTTTTATCGGTATGATATTCTGGCTTCGCTGGTCATATATCTGTGGTTGCTGAGAGAGACTCGTATATGAGATTTGTCCTGCTTTTCATTTGCTGTAGGTACATGGTGGCTCGTTCCGTTACGCTGGATTTCGCTGTATATATTTGGGTTATCTCTTGGAGGAAGTCTCTCTATGCCGACACTCCAGCAGGATCCATCATCCAGGTATGGCACTCGCTAGTACTCCTCTCTGGTTATCTCTGAAATGATGCAGCGACGCCACTTCTGACCATGGCCCCATAACCTGACTCGCTGACCTGATTATATTGAATCATTTCATGGATTTAAAGAAACCATCAACTCCTTCAAAGAAGTTCTATAATAACCTTATGAAGAAAGATATGATAAGAATCATAAACACGCCACAGAAATTGGAAATATATTTAAGATAAAGAACCTTGGACGAAATATCATGATTCAATCTAAAACAGATTTTATTGTTTAGCTGAGTGTCTTGAAGCTTTTAAGATCACTCCTTCATATAAAAATTTTTATGATTAAGATCCTCTTCTCTATTCATTCCACAGCCTGGTTTAGCTTTGGAGTGCAATCCTTTCCTGTAAAATGTACCCAAAACAAGATCTAATATATTCAGTATATAGATATGCTTTTGATGATTGAAATGTCTAAGAGAGGGTTGGAAATCACAAGTTATGTTCAAAAAGATATGCTAGAAAATAAATATCTGTCCCAAATATGATAGTGAAAAAGATAGTTAATTATTGATGTATTTTGATGCTAATATTTTGTATGATGGGCAATGTCTCAAATCTCTACCTTATTGTAAATTTAGAAGTGTGGTGAAGAAAAGGATTATTGAAAAGGCTTTTGATGATATTGTTTACTTCTTCCAAGAGGATGAAGGAGGAAAAGAAGTTATTATTTTGAAGTTTGATTTGAGGTACCCGAGTATCTTCATTAATAAGCATAAGACCTCTTTTGCATGTAGTGAAGAAACCCCAAAGAAAATGGTTAAGTTGATATCATAAAGTTTATTATTTAAAGGCAAATCAATCTCAGAAACAGTTATTAACAACATCTCTTAGATAAAGAGGATTATGCTTTTGCACCTCAGAGAACAAGCTTAAACCATTTTGAAGAAGATAGCAGTACTAAAACTTCTATAAGTTTTAAAATTTAAACAAAGTCCTGGATGAAAAAGTATACTTAAATTCAAACAGATATGAGACATACAAAAATAAAATTGAAGGGGATTCTATAAATTGATGAATAATGCTGTCTTTGGAAAAAATGGAAATTTTAGAAAACAGGCAAAACATTAGATTTTGCAGATACATCTCTGGAAGAAGCTTTCGAGATTGATAACAAATCAGTTTACCAGAAAAGGTTTTTCAGAGAACTTTTCTGCTATTCAATGGAAAAGGAAAGTCATTGTAATGGAATAAACCAATTTATATTGGAACACAGTTCTTGATTTATCAATATATTGATGTATATTATTGTACTATAATGGTTAAAGGAAAGAGTGATGGGAAAAATGTTCATTGTTGTATTATGGACATATAGTTTATCCTAGATAAAACTGAGATTTATAAAGTATGGAAGAAAAATATTGGAGTTAATATGATACATAATTTTAGTAAGAGAGCCGTGCATAATTTTCCAAAAAAGAATAAAGGATTATTGGTAAGTTTAATGATGAGTTGCTGGAAAGAATGAGGAGTTATTGGATGAGAGCAAAGCATATGCTAGATAAGTATGTGATCAGGGATCAATTGATTAAGAGGCTTAAAGGAATAAAGAAAATATGTAAATAAAGAAATCAATAACTTTAGAAATATTGTGATTGTTGATGAATAAGAAAGAAGAATCATAGGAAAATATACATAAGAAGTTAAAACATAACATATATAGTGAAGAAGTAATATAAAAGACATTAGGAGCCTTTATGATAAGTAGATTTTTTTAGATATGGAATAGATTGTGTCCATATGGTATGTATGACAGAGTGTATAGAATAGATTGTGTAACAATGAAGATGGGCGGTGGGGGGAGGTAGGTTTTTAAGGCTACCGCACGGTTTTTCACAATATATAATGGTTAACCACAGTAGTAATCAAATCATAAAGAGTGGAAGAAAATCTCAGTCGGTATTATAAATGGAACATAATGAATGTGAAAAATATCAAATACGTCTTATTGCAAAAGAAATAACGAAAACAAAGGTAAATAAAACAAAATAAGCGAATGCCAATTTAAAAAACCTAGTAAGTTAGAGGATTGTAACGTGAAAAAAATAAATATCCTACAATGGACTGAAAAACCTTCCGCATGGTTATCAATAAACAATGGAAAAAAACTATTTACTATATCGTCAATGATATGTGGCTCAGGATGTGGTCAGATGAGATCATAAGGAAGTATTCATTTCTTAATGCACAAAGGTATCTTGAAAAGAATAAAAGTCAAATAACACAAACATCGTTGTTTTAAATATTTCTAGAGGGGTTATTACGCTGCAAAGAAATTAACTATGGAAGAATTTGAGTATGAACAAATCTTTATAGTTTCAATGTGTTGAGCTAAACAATATGCCATGGTTATTTGAAAAAGAGTGTCCTAGGTTAAAAAGGAGACAAATAAATATACCTGATAAAAGGGGGTGTGGCTTAGTGTTAGGCGATGGCGCTTGGGATCCCAGTGTCCCGAGTCCTTCGACATCCCCGTCTCAGCTGCTGAATAACACCCAGGGGTTGACTCGTCCTGTCATCATCCGAGGTCGTGCGCAAGTGCATACCAGCTGTACTGATCCCGTAATACCCCGTCTATAATAGGTGTACCATATCCCTGTGTTAAGAGGCGTCCAGAGCATCCGGCCATAAAACATTATCTCACAAAAAACCAAACCCCTGCCACAGGCAGGGAAAAACGGATAAACAGAGGTGGTTTTAATTTTAGGATAAAAATGAATCGCTGAAAATCCCCATTCATTAATGGGCGAAAATGACCAGAAAGATATCCACCCCTACTCCACCTCATGAGGCCAGTATGGCATCTCACCTCGATAACACCCCGTAATTTACAGATCGCTACGCCCAATAACCCGGTCGACAGGTTCCTGGTTATTTTGGGACGAATACGCCAATTAGGGTGAGATCATGTGGAGTAGGATTAAATTGCCAACTTCAACCTACCTACAATACACAACATGATCCAGACTACCGGATGTACTTCACCCTCAGCCGAACTCGTACAGAAGCAGCCGCTTTAAGCAGCCCAGCCATGTTGTAGCCGGGCCAGTGAATCACGAATTCCACAGACCCAATAAATCTTGACCCCGACAATGGTCGACTAATCCCTCACACGCCAAGCAAACAGACTCATCCAATAAGGAACGACACAATCAGCGGCTGAGTACATTTTAACAATTGGCGGTCTTATTGAAATAATAAGGGAATTGTTAGGAGCCACAAGTGAATATAATATACCGAATCCACTAAATGCAACTACTACTTTCAGCGATGCCACAAACAGACACACGCACACCTAGACAGAAATGGTCTATTGCCTTTAATATTACTTTCAGCTTCAGCCAGGACAGGCAAGCTGATAAACCAGGCCTATCTGCACCCTGCTCAACAACGACGAAGACCCAACAGGACACATCTCCAGAAACAGCTTGATAACCACCAAAACCCAGCACTTTGCCGATAGTCCAGCAAGTGAACGGTGACGCTCCACACGAGATTCAATCTCCTCATCGCGCCGCCACAGACCACGCTGATCACCAAACAGCACAACTTTGCACAACAACCTAATGCCAGTAACAGCAACAAACCGAAACTCCTGACTCCTTCTTTACACCCCACGATTATCGAACTCCTCTGAACTCCTTTTTTATCTCCCAACGCTTCAAGAGGGGGGGGAGGAGAGCAGACGCCTCTCACAACTCCTGGTACCGGACGGCCAGAGTGCCTGAATCACCGTCACCTTCACCCGCTGCACGCCGATCTGCTCAAGGCACCACCACGTGGCTCCACCCCCGAACCCTCCTATCCCACACCGGAAGACCTTCTGCACATGCCGCTATCATTCTCCCATTCCCAAAACACAGCAAACCCGCCTCATTGGCCATAGTGGCATTGGTACAGATTAGAAGCAAGCGAGGGCCATCCAGTGCATCACGTGGAGTTCGATATGAGTTGATAGTGTAAAAACTAAAGAAAACTGACTATTAAACAACGATCACAGCCGCCAGGAACATTTAACTTACCATATAACTTAGATCGGACCCCTTAACTGAATGTACTTACCAATATAACTGTGCTAAACGACCTGACATGTTGAGTGCAATACCTTGTCCAACATCCGCAACAATATATATTATATATATATATAATATATACTATAAATATATATATATATATATTAGAGATCTTCTATACTAGTATATATTAATATTATATATATATATATATAGTATATTGATATAGATTACAATTGGTGGAAATCACAGACACACATTATAGTCCTTAGATCAGTTATGTCAATAAGTCTATGTTCAGATAGATTGCCCCAACATGTCTAAAGAAAATATTCGTTCGTAACCAGCTGGGATCTTTGATCAGCGTTTTTCCTTTACTATCTTTATTTTGACCAACCGCCATTCAAACCACCCACAACCGCTTCACAACAAAAACCACCCTTCTCCACCACCGCCCTTCACAACAACCCACCTTTCACCACAACCAACAGCTCCTTGCCCATCTCTTAACCACCATCTCAACAAACGAACAGCATCGCCTCTCACTTTCATCTCCGCAAACACCGCCATCTTGCGCAGCCACGAGTTCGCCCACGAACGGCATCACGCACAACGCAGGGATTCCCTGTTAAGGGCCAGTGATTGCACAACACGATCCACGTTGGGCAGATGATCTCTGCCCACATCCCGCTCTCTCCGAGCTTCTCATCAAAATCGGATCAAAAATCGAAAGGGGCGCAGCCAGCGGAGGTCAAGTGCAGAATCGAATCAAAAGCTCGCCTCATGGACCCAATTAAGAGCACGCAGATGATCGCCACGGTAGATTCGGGAGGATGTGGTGTGACCGCGTTGGGAACCGTGGATCATTCTAGAGTCTGAGTCTACAGTCGGTGAGTGGAGAGAAGCAAAAGGAACGGAGCACTGGACGCACAGACCCTGCCCCGTGCCGATCCAAGAGTGGGCCACTAGAGAGACGCCGGAGAAGGATCGCCAACCAGCTAGCATAAACGTCCAAGTGTGATCGGCCCCAGGACAATCCAAACAACGCGGAGAAGACACGGACAGGCTCTTAAGAGAACATCAACTCTGAGAACAAAGGCCCATTCGTTCCTCGGATGTTGCGACTACGCTCCGATCAACCGGGCCGCACAACGAAGGCTGGGCCGCCCGCGGTACACGCCAGCTACCGTGCGGACGGACGCGCAAGGAGACCAGCGAGTCACCACGAAGGCGCGAAGGTCACCACGCTACTCTCTCGGAGCTCCTTTCCAGTCTCCAAGCTCTAAGAAACATAAAGGCTACGAGCCGGCCTTGCTTTTCTTTCCAGGTATTCTCTGGACATAACATTTGTGGCGCCATGTCTTTAAGTAGAAAACTGTTAAAGTGGCATGTGGTGTACATAATAAATAGATGTTGTAGTCTTTCTTGCTGTGTTTGCCATTACGTGCATGTCAAAGATTGGAGCGTATACGTGATTATTGCATACATGCCCAGCGATATGCTTACGGTGGTAATAAATGTCCCGTAAAAGTCACCTGCCGCGGGCCTCTCCCCAATGAAACGCCAGAGCACGAATAACTGCTATAAAGCCCAAATAATCGACCGCCTGCAATAACACCGCCACCAAACGGCAAACGAACGAACCTGTAAAGCCATTCCAACATTCTCTACTGTAGGCAGCGGCACCAGCATCATACCAGCTCTACCTCACCCAAATCGTCCTTGCCCCCGCCCCATGTCATAATAATATGAAATCGACATCCGCCACACCGAGCTACTATATATATTTGTTTATATTTTATATAACTGATGAGTGCCACAATAGTACTTACCCACCCGTTACCTTATTGGATGCACGTGCCACTTGCATGCTCCACCACGCAGGCTATCTTTTATGCTGGGGCTGTTCCCAGACATATTGCCACTGATGCACCCATAGCTGGCCCTCATGAATCAGACTTAAGACGCCAGGTGGACTCCATCATGAAATTGCTTCAAGACTCAAGCCAAAACAAATAATATAATAAGATAAGATATGCACCAAATAATAAAAATACAAGCAAATAGTTTGCGATAAGATTGGTAGGTAGATCGATATGTGGATGGTTCACCCATTCCCCTAAACTGAGAATCGATATAAAGAAAAAGACGAAAAAATTAAATCCATGGAAAAAGTAATACATTATTAAGGATAGGCCCTATAAATATAACTAAAATGGTTCTTTTTCCGGAACTATACAAAGAGAATTACATACACAATTAGTCAATGCATAATATGTATTCTCATAGGCTCCGCTTTGGCAATAACAATATAAATAAAAAACATAAGCAGTAGATAATAGTTTGTATAATCAGGTTATTAGATTTACTCTCATATATACATACCCTAAAGATATATTAAATAACTGTTAACTATAAAAAAATATAACGATATAAAAAATATACATGATATAATATTATATCTCTCATCATACCTCCATAACCACTCTATATACTTATAGATGCCTTCATCACAAAGAATTTTGAGGCCAATAACTGAATAAACATTATAAACCGATACATCATATAAAAAATATCACACAGTGGAGACTATATTACCAATATCAAAACTTCTAATACATGTACTAACTAAAGTAGCTAATTTAGAGAACAAGAAGTTTGCTACGAGAAAAATAGCGAACTAACCTTATCAGGACACATACAAAATGCAAGCACAGAAAAGAAGTGCCAAATAGAAATATCTCCAGCATAATAGCGATTTCCATCAAGATTAGTAAGATGGAAGACATATGAGATATGAAAAAACATTTTGACCCAAAATGCAAAATGCCGTGTATGTATGCGCCACCAAATGCGGTTTGAGTTACAAAAAAACACCGATATCACCCTTCGCGGGCAAAGATGGTATCTTAAACTTCAGTTACTCAAGATGAATGTTCACTCGGTGGTCCTTTGTTCTCCGGTAACCGACGATGCGATCCCGCCTAACATTTCCGCTCGCTCAGACACTCACTATTAATCATTGTGAAAGCAAACCCGACCTTTTCGCACAGCGCCGCCGGTATCCCAGTTTCGACAGGAACCCTCCGGTGCCGAAGCTGCCTTTAGTGTATCAGTGTAAAACAAGGGGACGGAAAACCATGACATTGTCTTAACCCACAATCGAAATTCCGTCCAGCCTCAGAAACTCTACTCGAACCCAAGCTCACGGCGCCGCCAACATGTTCGAGCAGGCGATGCCCGCGATAAGTAGCCACGCAATCCACCTACCCACCCATCGCATTAATTCTACCAACCACAATGACGGCTCCTCATCCGAAGCATTGCCTGAAAGGAAAAGGCGGGCGGGAAAAATACTCATGCCAACAAGCCAGAGGCCTCCACAAATACGAAATCACTGAGAGCTCGTCCCACCCGAGTCCTCACAATAAGGATACAAACACAAAACCGGACGAACAGATATCCACCATCGACGAGTCTCGATGTCAGTCAATAAATAACTCCACGGTCGAATCACACCTCTCGCCTCACCCAATTCCCGCGTGCCCGACGAGAGACTATTTGGAATAGAAAGCTGCCTACAGAAGCATATCTCACCGGTGAAACCTCCAGTGTACTAAAAAAATCATGCATAAAGACAACATGATATCCACTTAGACACCGAAGCAAAAGCAAATTAAGCACTCACAGTTATGTTTATTTCATCCATAGCCTTTGTCCCATATAAATGCAAGTCAAAGTGCGAAGTATGCATATTACTGACCAAATAAAAGAACTTACGAGAACAACAATCTAACACAGAATACTGTAGGCATGCGGTACACCCAGGCTCCATAGACATGTGATCATCTAAGAAAGCAAAGGAAACACAACAAGGCGATCTCTCCCTCGTTTCAGCCGGGTCTCCGAGTATCTCTCTCTCTCACGACACACTATCACGGAACAGCACATCTCATGGTACCAATCGTGCACTCACCACTCGAAACCTCTTACCCGAGGGAGCAATGATTTAATCCTCGTCCGTGATAACTCTGTGTCCTCAGGCATGCGTGGTCAAAGCCGACAGCCAGTCACTGCACGTTCGGAATACATCGTCGTATCACAGCCTCCACGGACAATGTGCACCCGCTCGCTAAACCGCCCGAGCACGAACGCCAATATGATCAGCATGACTCTCCAACGATGGACCACCGGAGGGTGCCTGAGACGAAGGAGAAGAAAGAGTGGCAGAGCAGATTTTAATTTTTAACCGCAGGTTGAATGTTGGGACTCGCCGGCTGTGTTCCTCACACAGTGCCATGATTTTGATATTATTCGGAAGGTCTGTATCTTACCCTTCAGATCAGGAATTTGCAAAGAGTTCTTGATCTTGTGTTTTTAAAGTGTTGACATCTGGAGCGGGGGCATCCGCCCCGCAGCGCAGCGGCCGCCCGAATCCGTCGTCCCACCGTGTGTTGTCTCCCGGCTTCCACCTACCCTCCTCAGATGTGATCCTTCTGCAGCATCAGCCATCTCCAAAATGATGAAAGGTCACTTCACCTCACTTCCCGACCGCTGCCGACTGCTCGTGCCGTCACGACCACCCAATACGGAGCGGCGAGGCCCGTGCCTCCTGCTCCCACCACTACCTCTCGCTCTTTACTATCCCGACCGTGTGTGGTGACGGCGATATAGTGCCAGTACACACAGCCATACGAGAATAAATATCTAAAACCCAATCGGCGTTCTAAGTACAATCACATCTATACCTCGGGCACTTCTGTCGATGCTAATCCGCAATCTAGATGCGGAGTGTTGCCCACACTGAATGTGTGTAACTCATTGGAACTCGCATCCGATTATCATCGTATCCGAATGCGTCGTGATCGTATGGGGTTGGGTAGACTTTTCCATCGTATGGATTTTCTGGTGTGTTCCGCTTCACCCTAACCGTAATAATACCAAAGAAAAACGACTAACTCGAAGATCGCCAGCCGAGAAGAATTCACTCGACATATCCCTCTGTATACAACGGGTTTGGCTAAACTACACATGAACTTACCGATATAATCTACCGAAGTGAGCTCTGTTTATATGTTGTTTAACTGCGAACATTTCTCAACAACCCGATAAACAATTATTATAATATATAATACGATATTATATAAGGTGAATATACTAAAAACAATAAATCCACATATCAAGTATATGCATATATATACTCATAGTCCAATCAGCTATGTAATACAGGTCCGTGCGGCGAGCCCTGCTAACGTGACGTTCGGGCTTATTGACACCGGCGTGACGGCATAACATTACGTATAATACCACTCCCGCGCTCAAAAAGATAGAATACAATTAACCTGCGAAGAGAAGACAAGAAATAAGGCAGCCTGAGTCAACACAAGTGCAACTTCGGCCGAAGTACCTACACATACACCCAAGAATCTGCTCCACTATAACCTAAGGTCATCGTATTCAACGTCTTACGCCACGACCAGTACCAGTTTAGAACAGACATAAGCCATGTTCATAGAAATAGAAAACTTAAAGCGGACCAAACTGGTCCCTGCGCCTTGCAAACCCCTTAATTGAAGAATGGCGCTATCGGGGACCAAAAAATGAACTCTAGATCATCTAGAATTCGAAATTACAGACAGAGTAGATGATATCAAAGATGAATCATTAATGACCTAAGAAATCCTCCCAATCCGATTAATCATTTGCAATAAATGGCTCATTGCATGCCGCCATCTAAGTATCCAATTATATGCTAACTCTCATATAACTGTATGTCATTATAGTTATTCTTACTAGTCGAAGTAGCCATGCTTACATGCACGTAGTGGCGTGTCCAAAGCAAAACAGCACAATGCGCGGAACCGGCGCTAATGCCAAACCTATGGATCCATAATTCAACATTGCTCTGTCCACCTTTCAGTTGCAACGTCAGGCCATATGGACAGCCGGTCATGAAGGACCTTGCGGACGCAAAAATTAAAAAACTTCTGCAGCTGACCCCTACCACCAACGGTGGCCACAAGAAGTAAATACGTATAATGTTCCTACACACCATCAATGGCGCGAAATCTTTTAAAGTTCAGAAATTACCCCTGAATGAAGCCAAGATTCGTGCGTAAATAAATCTATTTACCAGCCCCTGAGAAACCATGCTAAAAGACAACAAAATTTCTAATAAAATGTGCAGGCTTCTTCATGGCTTGTCTAAAAAACATCAATTCGAGTCGCACGCTCGGGTGATAAACCCGCGAAAAGGAATATCTAAAAATTATTGCCCAACATGTGTGCAAGGAAATGAATAGTCTTCCTACAAGCATGACTATCAAATATTGAAATTCGTTACATCAGAGGATATAGAACATTCCTCGATCTGCGATGGATACGTACTTATATTAATCCATTAGTACTCGCTATGTTATCATCTTTGGTTGTAGAACACAAAAAAAAAATATCCGAGTAATTGCTCATGAAGAGGGATTGTACAGCACTGCTACAACACCGATATGGCCACTTCCAAACGCAAGACCGAGAACTAAGGGTTATTCAAACTAAACGATGGTCTCCTCTCACTCTCTGCTGAGATGCTTACAATGCACAGATTGTATACAGTTAGTAAGCAAATGGTCTACACAAATACTGTCGGAGCAATAAGCAATAACAATCTAGAGCACAATCCCTCTCATGTGGGTGTACGAGACATGTAAAGTACGAATCCGTAAAACGGAAGACAAAAAAAAAAGATGCTGCACAACGACGACGGAGAGGGAGCCAGCTTTGCATGGTCTGATCCGCGACGCACTCAAAAGTGCTATAATCAGAACCGTTTACGCCACGATTCGAGAAAGTATCCACATACTGCTATAATGGAATGTGAATAGCGCATATATTTATTGAAAATACCTACCCAATATCCAACATATCTTGTACCGCGGCACGAGCACAGACTCGGCAATTAGCGCACACCCATCATCAAGTAAGTCCACAAAGATTAATTAGGCTATCTTACAATACATGTAGTAGCCCCCAACCGCCAGGATAGAAACTATGCGTACGTCCTCCACATAACGACTCGCGTGCAATCCGGTAGTAGCTCAAGTAGCTCTTTCGGTGACATATATACAGGAACAACGCAACACCAAGTTCCTCACCGCCATCACCACAAACAACCACCAAAGGCTCCACAACGCCCCCATGACAACGCACCACCTCTCAACAATACCAATACCATCTTCAGACACACCTCGATCTCAAATGCGTACACTCGGTCGAATTGCATCTGCTCGTCGTAGTCGTGTGTGTGTGACGAACACAAAATGCTGTTGTGTGTGTGTTTTGTGTTGTGCTGTGAACACAACAAAACTTCGCTAGCCTGTGCTCGTTGATTGCTCCCCGCCATTCCGCCTAACAAGTGCTGTCGTGTGTCTGTGGATGATTACCGAACTCCACTCCCGCCGCATCCTCTCGAATCCCCCCACCCTGTGTCATGCGTTGTGTTTCCTGGTCCATCCAACTTCGCCAAAAACCTTTATGACCCCTAGTGCCTCCCCAACTTGTTAAGCAAGAGCGAGTCTAAGGGAAGGTCCCAGGGAGTGCAGAATGAAAATTGCGGAGCGTGCTTTCGCGTGTAAAATATTGAAAACACCCCTTTTTAAAGGCCCGGCAATTTAGGACATTTAAGGTGTGATCGATTCACACACAAAAAAGCCTTCTCCAAAATGGCGCGAAGCGTTGGGCGCTACGAGTACCCGGCCAACCAAAACAAAAGAAAGGAAAACCAGGCATGTGCCATCTGGTTCCAGCCCTAATTCACCATTGACCGTGGCGTTTCTTACCAATGGTCCCTATGAACACCAAAAGTTACTCTGAACATTGTGCCCATATATACTATATGTTGACCGTATAGGAGTTTTCCATTGTGATTTCAGGAATAGCTCGACAGATGTTTTTCACATATACGCCAGGTTCAGTTCCTGTAAAATGTAACGGACCCTTAAAATTAAGAAAGTTCCTATAACAATTACCTCATTCTCATGGGTCTCTGCCCGCCGCACTCTAAGCCATCCATAGCTTCTCGGGAACGCCCCTAAAAATCTTCCTCTACTGAAAGGGTGCAAACGCCACTCCATCCCTGGGCACGGTCAACAATGCCGGCTGACCACGCAAGGCTGCCACGTAATTACGTCAGGTTGGTTGTGTTCTACCATGATTCTATTTGGCTTTCTGTTTGTGTTTCCACATTCGACTTGATCTCGACTCAATCGCTTCGTTTCATTTCTGCTTTAAATAGAGAGAAATCAACACAATTTGCCGCGTTCTAATCTCAATGGATGTAGCATGGACGTGGACTTTGCCAGACTTGTGTGATCTTCTGGACGTCGCGTCGTAGAGAACCGCGGACTGGAGGCCGATCCGGCCTGCACCCTGGCTCGTTGGACGTCCCAGTGGAGGCGGGTAGTGAGAGAAATGCATAGGAGGGCGCGAATTTTGCTGTGGTCGTACACTGAATCAGGAGCGTCGAGATTACTCGTTGAATCAATAACTATAGTCGGCGGTGACGGCTCGCGAAGCTACTCTAAGGCAGGCACTGCGAAATTGACCCAAGCCCAATACGGCCGAGGGCAGGAACCCTTCTACCGCAGAGTTCAAGTATGCCACCCTCCCGTCCCCGAAGCGGAGTCTCAGGACAAGGCAGAGAAAACTGTCCAAATGAAGATATTTACCCCAGACGCTGCCATAAGGTTCCATCTCCACGTGATCTGGCTCTCCCCTTGGCACACTGGTCGATGGACGACGCAGTCGAAGACATTAAAGCATCTCTTGCCTAATAATGCACCCATCTGGTTTTAGTACTAAATGCCTATTCGTAAGTTCAATAATGTAAATGTCGACTTGCAGTTAAATTGTCTGCTCCGGTATATCGCCAAGGAGACACTTATATAAGTACCCTAGGTGACAAAAGGCCGTCGTGATGACGCCGCCCCTGTTAATCGTGACCAGTCGACAGCCGACAGGCGCGAACAGGTTTATACATCACGTGCCCTGCAGCTCGCTCGGCAAATTCAATCACAGCTTCTCTGCTGAAGGCCAGCGGCATGTCAGGTCGGCCGTCTATCTTTCCACGGGCATAATATGAGCATATAAACCGATCTGAAGCACATCTCGCCGTGTCCCTGGATTTATAAGAGAGGTACGATTGAGGTGAAATCTTGCTGCCCCGCCCAGAACACAACCTGCGACACAATTGTCTAGCAGTAGGATTACGTCCGATAAAGGATCTGTGACGTTATCCTGCGAGATGTTCTCATTTTATTAATTATTATTTGCCTTATTGACCACTGTAACTGTCGTCTATCCTCGCGTAAGCTCGCCTCGTCTCCTTAGCGCCAGTAGAAAACAATGAAAGAAAATACTGAGACCATGATAAAAGAACCAGCATTACAGCCCTACTATCCACACGTATTATAATCAGGAGGCTAGTCGTCGGCACGGATGACGGATAATTGTATCGCGACTGTGGGTTCTAGAACTCTGGAGTGACAAGTAACTTTACTTAGCAATGCACACAATGCTACAAGTCAATGCGTAAAGCAAGTCCCCTGAGGATATGAGGAGGCCGTGTTCCGTTTGTCATTTGAATATCGACCGTGTAACTAGGACAGTGTACATAAATTTGTACTTTTCATAGTTTTAGCCAACATATTCTTTTCCCTGTTCATTTATTTACAGCCGATTTCTAAATCGTTAATATGATAATAGGCAAGCCCAATGGATAGCAAAGAGAGTACTTCACTTTCGAATACCAACCCATGTATGGTCAAAGTGCATCGCGATACTCCACTAGTCATATTGCCATGTAGATCCTTGTCCGGTATGGAATCGTATAACCTGCGGATATCCCAGACCCATGGTTTCAACGGAGACCATATTCAATAAGCCTGCCAAAATGTGGCGGGTGCAGCGGCAGTTTTCATCAATAGGTATATATCGATATCTCCGCTAATTACCAGTTAGGTCTCTCTTGCGCGCCTTGAAATGACTATGCCTACATACTCTTAAAATTCTCTTGCGTATTTTCTACTTGTACTGTCGCCCTGTAAAGGTATTCTTTTTTTTAATGAAAGGGATGTATTCAAGCCCGGAGTCACGTATCTCTTATGGTTTGTGGGTTCACCCTGGTCTAACGCCACACCTACGTTTTATGGTGTCTGCATACATTGTATTGGTCATTTGTCGTACCAACGACTACAACAAGGTCCCGATCGACTGACCCAGGTAGTGTAAAGGGTATAAACGCCTATAAGATTGCTCTCGTCGTTGATTGTCCGCAATACACAGGTGCGTCAGAAGCCAGATGTCTCCCCTTTTTCTGCGAAACAATCACAGGAATTAAGACGATCAGGTGAGAGAGCAAGATTAAATGGCACAATGACATTTGTACGTACTGCTTACACGACCGCGCGTCGTTACGTCTCGACTCTACTGCCACGCGGTCAATCCACTCTGTGCCCAATTTTCTGCAGATGACTGTCAAACGCTGCGGTTTGCTTTCGCTGAAGTGTCAACTTTTTTTGAGGGGCGGGGCCGTCATAGCTATAGTCTTGTCGGGGGTGAGAAAAGCACCAGAAATGTTCCGAAATATACTTGCGTTACTAAATTATCCCATTGTTGATTCCATGTTAAAAAGTATATATGACATTGTGGTGACATTTTCTTCACCTAGGAAGGTCATAGCGTAAGCCCGAACCCGCTTACATTAATATTATCCACCACATAACCAGAAAACCCCAGCAAGCAGTATTGATGCTTTATGGACCTTTTAAGCTAGCATTTGTTTCGGCCAGTGAAGACCTAACTGCCAACACAAAAATCCCTTGCCTTTTCGAACCACAGCATAACCTCTCAATGGCACTTACTAATTAACCCGCCCCTATATAATCAAAAATCGTTAGCCTTTGGATTTTGGAGCATCCCGCTTTCTACACCCCGTGGCTAACATAAATGATGACATCCGGCACCCCTCTCCAGAAATCTGAGACAAGAAAATTTTTTACAAAGGTATCCTAGAAATTAGCGATTCTTTCAATAACCAAGGAATTCCACCACCAAATTCTGTCTTATGCCGTATCATCCCTATTTATTGCAAGGCTTGTCACCCCTCATTCCACAACTAGCAATTAATTCCTCCATAGCGAAGTATTGCGTGTCCACCGTTGGACCTCCTGACTGGACCTGCCGATACTCCTGTGAGGGAAACGCCAAAATTATCGCTTGAACACACACCCTCTGTTTTCAAACAATCCCTCTACCATGACAGACACTCTAGGACCTGGTGGTCGCGCATTTAATTGGTTAATATGGTGGTGTGGACTAAGATACCTAGGGTCTGAGTCTAGCCCCTGGTTCAAGCCTGTGAAGGTATAACCATTAGGACCTCTAGCTTATCGGTTAAGAGGAGTGTGAGATAAGCAGGTATATGTTATAATTGGATTTCGCTATAGATATCCCTTATTGTTTGAGTGTTCCGTAAATGCAAAGAAAGATAAATCAAGCCCGTAATAGCGAAATGTGTGTGTTGATGTGTGTGTGTGTATGTGCATACCTGTGTTGTAAGTAACTGTAGGATCATAACTATGTAATAACTAACTATATATAATATACAAGCATAGAGAGTAGTGTGTATATACAATGTGTTTGTATACGTGTAAATAGTATACATACATAACTGTGTTAACGTACAGACACACAGATAGGCTACATCCACTAGACACAAACCAGACCAAAACCAGCACTGAATTTTACTGAACTAATAACTATTGAAATCTAACCAGAAACATATGTAAGAATATGACGTAGTTGACCCTATACACCAAAATGAAGCCTCTGGCGAGTGTTTCCCCCGCGATGCGTCTGAGGCGCGTTTGGAGTTTCACGTTGCTAAGCATAAACCGACCAGGCCCCGTTGCTATAAATCCCTGACAAGCGAAGCTAGTCCAAGCTCCGAAACCAAAAACAAAAAAACACCCGGCCAGCGTTCACTATTTTCAAATACTATGTCCGCACAGTCTTGAAATTAGATCAGAAGCGCGAGAGAGAGAAGAAGAGGAGAACGGGAGACTTTTGGGAAATTTAGACTCAACAGCTTCGAGCGATATTTTAGGAAAAATTCCTTAACCGTCGACCGACCGATTTTTTGATTAAGGTTTTTATTTTTCAAATGCAGGTAGTGTCCCTCTGCAAAAATAGCCCGAACAAGTACCAGTACGGGCGCGGTGTTTCTTCTCTATTTACCGTTTTGGTAATGACCCCGCGAGTGGTCGCCAAGTTTGCAAAAATACAGCAAATATATCAATCAGACGAACAATAATACTTTGCCACGGCGACCCGGCGAGCAGACCGGCGACACCAAGCAATTTGTCTCCGTCCGATGAACCAATACGTTTAGCCTTTTAAGGCAATGGCACCCATCTTCCGCGTCGTTGGAGGTCCGGAAGTACACATATGAAAAGCATCCGTACTACCAGCGCTATCCATCCTCGTCTGAGATTGCCGCATCTCGATCGACAGTGCCTAACCGGATAATCCTTATCCCTATTTCATATATATTCCTAACCACCTGGCAGGCGTTTAAGTTGAAAAATTACTATTTTCTGAAAAAAACACGATTAGCACTAAAATTAAGCACTATACATGAGGTGTTGAAATATTGTTTCCAATTCTATGGCTTAATATTTCACCCTCCATAAGTACTATTGACTAAACATATTCGTATCTGATGTGTTAAAGATACCCTCATAGGTGTATTCACCTCCGAATTTGCAAGTATAACTTACCATAGCCAATGTGCTCTTATAGTTTCCGCAATACCCTATCTATCACAATGAGCGATATGCGTGCCACCTATATCATTCCTATGGACGATTCGTGTATATGGATACACCCTCCAAAGCTTTCCAAGATACCCAAATGCATGGACCGCTTCTGTACTCGCAACGAGAGAGCTATTGACCGAGCGATCAACAACAGGGAGATAGCAGTATTACGAGAACGGACGACGATGAGATGCCAATGAAGAGATGATTATAATGGAGGCTAAACAAAAAATTATGAAGGACTGAGAATCAACCCGATCGATGGTCGGGATCAGCATCTGCCTGATGTCAGCGAACGATAGAGATAGAAGAATACAGGAAACAGCACACAACATATTATGTCCACAAGGTAAACAATTATCTACATTATAATAAATAATCACAATTGTAGGATCCCCCGTTATAGCCGATCGTGAGGGTCCATAAATTGACACGGACGGAAAAATCAGGATTACGAGGGGTGGTTAACTGCGGAGATCGAAAAGAGAGAAATCAGCGTTTCAAACCTGAGACCAATGTTGCCGGTTAGCCTACTCTAGCAAGTGAACATATACGCTTTAAAATTGGGAGAAAGAACAATTCCTGCAGAAGAAAATAGAAATCGTGTCAGTGTCTAGTCGAAATTAAATAAACAAGATTTTGTGACTCTAGAAGTCTTGGTATTGACCCAATGATTGAAGACCACTCCGAACTCGCACTGTTTACTTGAAAAAAGGTGTATGCACACATTGAGCAGGTGCCTTATTCATTGAAATTGAAGGCACTAGAACCTCATCGAGGATTCGCTGGCAATGGATTACGTGAATTTTATCAAGAGCAAGTCAAAGCCATCTATTCACGACTTCTATAATCCCAGTGGCGAGGGGACCAGAGAGACAGACGAGAAGACAGAGAGACAGAGAACAGAGAACAGAGAACAGGAGAGACAGAGAGGAGAAAGAGATTGGTAGAAGGCAGCAGACTTATGGTGACTCAGCCCCTCACAGCAGAGTCACGAGAGCTAGACTAAAGCACACCCATTACCGCCACTCAGAAGAGATATGAACAGCGACAACAGAAACAGGAGTAAAAGCAGAGAGCAATGACCAGAAGAGACAAAGCAGGGCGACAAAGAGTAGTGCTATCACCGACAGCTCTGACTTCATCTGCTTAAGATGATGGTTCACACCGGAGAGAGACAGAGACAGAGAGTGAGCAACAGTCAGCTTAAGACAGGACGCCAAGAGATTGCTCAAACGACGACAGAGATCGAACCGAGATCCCCAGAGAGACAGAGAGACAGAGAGACAGATAGAGACAAAAGGTAGACAGCGAAGAGAGATGACAGAGAGACACGGAGACTGGAACTGAGTATATATATATAGGGTGAGGGTGAGGATAGATAGAGATATAGCTATATAATATATAATAGAGATGATGATATGAAGTATTGAAAGATATAAAAATATCGGAGATAGCTATATATATATCAAAAATCAAGTAATATTATATAATATATATGTTAAATATTATTGATATTAATATATATATAGTGTATGTAGTTATATTTTATATGTTTGAGAGTGGTAAGGAATGGTGAGCATTGTTGGATAGTATAAGCACCGTTATTCCATTGAACTTTTGATATGAACAGGAAAGGCATGAATGTCTTGGCGAAGGATCCTCTGAACGGTGCTCTTATGAATGTTTGTCTCGGCAGAAACTCGTCGAATCGATTTTTTTAGACTCTCAACGATCAACTATTTCACCATTTCCACATTTTTTCACTATAACCTGTCCTCCTCCGAACACTGTGACCCTTGTGAAGGTCACAGATGGTTCCCACATTGGTAAACTTTGCGATGGTGCACTTTATTGTCCGTAAGTTTGGTGCATTCCCGTGTCACATCTCGATACGAATTATACTAGATATTATATAATACTATATCTCTCTATCTTTCGGCTGCTGCCTTTGAAGGAGGTCGTCCAAGGCGATCATCCGGATATGGATTCCAGCATAGCTGATCTTGGCATAGGATTTACCGCCGGATCCCGTTCCCTCGACGCAACCCTATGTGCAGGGCTTCTACGACACAGGATAGAGGAGTTGAGGTGTTGACGCGCCGGTGATTGTCCCGGCTGCCCTAACACTCCTCTCATAGGCCACGGAATAATGCCCAGCACAGGGAGCAAAGCACTTCCCGTCCCCTCGGAAGCATCCTCCGAAACCCAAACCTGCGAGTAGCCAGGATTACAGGGCGAGGCACCCCCATATACCCGATGCTATGGCAGATGACCGTAAGTACTAATATATAGGTATAGAATATATAGTAAATTATATATACAGGACTTATGTATATTATATAATTATATATAAATACGTATAATACGAGTAAAGATATATAGAAGATATTACGATATATAGGACGATATAGTTAAGGATAAATATAACCTAATGAAATAATATACATACAGCAACCATCATGATATACTTTATCGAGAAATTCATTAAGATATCAATCGAATCAAGCAGCATTCTATAATTAGAATACGTATGAGATATAAGTGACAGACTAGTCAATAGATCAGAAATAAGAATAGAATAGATAGAACAGAAGAGATAAGAGAGAGACAGAGAGAGAGGACTTATAGAGTATCGAGACGATATATCAATATATGAGGAGTAACGATATATACGATGATATATTAGATATAGATAAGATATATATAATATATATCGACGTAAGAATGCAGAAAGAGATATATATCAATAGTAATTGTACGAAAGAGTATAGATGAATAGAGAGAGACAGGGATATAGAATGAAGAGACAGGGTATAGAGGATGATATGAGAGGAACATAGATCAATTAGAGAGGCAGAGTATAGATGACAGACGAGCAATATATGGACAACTAAGAGGTATAGCTATATATATAGAGAAAGATATATAAATTTATTAGGTATAAACGATATGATATGTGGTTAGTTGGTGCAGTGACGGTCCTGCCTCCCTTACGGAGTCCACAGCATCATCCGGTTATGATCCGGCATTACTGATTTGCCAAATAGTTCTACCGAGATGCGCCGTTCGGGACAACAACCCCCTTGGATGCGGCTATCTTATCAGACGGCGACGAGAACATAGAGAGATGGAGAATGTAAGGAGACAGACGGGACAGAGTACGCAAACACAGATTAGCAGAGACTAGATGACGCGGACGAGACAGGAAAGACAGAGACAGCTGCGGCCGGCACCAACGCAGACTACGATGAAGAGAGGACAGAGAAGAGGCACAGAGACAGAGACCCAATCGAAACATCCTCCAAGCCAGACACCTCGAGAGAACCATGAGAAGAGAGAAGACACCGAGAAATACGGCACACGGACGAGCACAAGTAGAGGAACCAGAGACAGGCACCGGTTAGGCAGAGACTCATGATACCCGAAAACGATAGCAGAGATAAACTAGAATGCAAGAACACAGATCAAAAGAGAGAAGAGGAGATATGAGATAGAGAGATAGATACGAGGAGACGAGATGATGAGATGAAATAGAGATGAACAGAGAGAGAGACAGGAGAAGAGATATATAGACATAGTATAGAAGTACTGATATAATGCACACATATCGAGAGTAAGGGTGAATACTATCGATATGAAGGGCATGAGAGGGAAGTAATGATAAGGGTAAGTAAATAGGAAGAATGAGTCCAAAGAGAGAGTAGAGGATACGAGAGAGAGGGAGAGAGAGGGTATATATATATAGGAACGCTTAACAGACCGGAAGAGACCGTCGGTCCAAATGTCCCCCTTTTACGGCAAACCAACGGCTTTCTAACTCCCAAACTTGAAATGCTCAGTCAATGAAAGAATCGACGCGACGACCTGAAAACTTTTAACAATTGGGGCATTTATTAATAATAATGGGGAACTTGGGAAGCA
>CM068955.1:151295597-151316012 GCA_035128595.1 Eptatretus atami | reverse complement strand
GGTCCATGAAAGTAAGGCCTGTTAAACCGGGTTATAAGGAAACATTCATTTGAACAACACTAAGTCAATGGCATTGCTGTCTGAAATGAGTCAAGAAAAGCAGTAACCCTCTTGAAGTGATCTTGCTTTTTATGTTTGCCTCTACAATGTCTCTATTTTATTTCTCCACCTTAAAGAGGAATGTAGTCACCAGACAAAAGGCTACATCATAGATTGATATATACTTTCATTCAATGTAAACCTTGGATGAATGATTTCATGGAGACAATATCATTGCTTAGGAAAGTACGTCTTTTAATAAAAGTGTGGTATTTGTTTGAAGACGGGGAAGGGGGGGGTAACCTGATAGTGATACATTGCTTGTCTGATGGAATCAGAGTTTATTTGCTGGAAAACAACTGGTTTATTCACATCACAATAATGGTAACAAACCTGAAATTACTTAAGTTGGACAAAATATTTAATGCATTTTAAAGAAATTTTCAAAACTGATCTCACCTATAGATAATTATGCAGCTTCCGTGGGTTTCGGTGGAGGCAGCTGTTCTTCTCTTCTTCCAGGGACCGCTTCCAAGTCACCAGTCTGGATTTATCTCCATTGCCATCGATTATTGGTGAAAGTTTTGTTTGTTGTCGATTGTGTCATTGTAGTGTGCCATTTCTTTGTCTTTTGTGTGCCTCTTTTTGCTATTTTATCTTGGTCCAACCTCGGCGAAGTTGTACCTTTCCCCCGTATCCACAACGACTCAAACAACACCCATTTGTCTTGCTTTCCTCCAATTGTCACGGTTTCCTATTTCCTGCCCTTGCTCAATTCTTCCTTTTACCTTTCTATTACATGGTGAGTCACAAAAAATTGTACCCGATTTGAAAATATACATATAAAAAATCTTAGTTGCTATAAATGTGAAATTACATGTGAACTAGCAGGGGCTACCCAGCACTGCCTGTCGGGGTGGGGAAGTGGGGAGAGGTATATGCCGATGCATCGCCCAGGGTAGGGGTGTCCCATTCCTTTCCCAATGGGAGGAGGGTGACCTTGCCTTTTCCTGGTGGTGCGTTTGGATGGTTGGATATGAAAAGCTATGTAGTTCATTGGCCTCATGGTGGTTCCTTTTGACATGTGGACCGGTGAAAGCATTGCTTGTCCTCACATCCCAATATATACTTTATAGGGGCCTTTGGTGGCTAAAAGAAGTTCAAAATGCCAATGTGTGCATAGCTTAAAAACCTTGCCCATATTCTGAAGTACCTACACCCCAAATGGGCTTCTAAGTGCTACAGTTCAGCCGTGAAAGTATAACGTACAAACACTGAAAATATGGAAGATACATTGGGTATAGTAATAATTAAAAATTTTTGTTGCAAATATATTTTTACATTTCTATGTTATTTTTTTTTTGCAGGTAACTTCGCTGACACAACCAACAACAGAAGATGATTATTAATTGTCGAGAAGAACTGTAGAGCTGAAATCAGTATAGGGAGTGCAGCGTGCGTCAGAAGACAATTCCCCAGGTAATGCTCAGTAACGTTGAAAAATATACATTGTTAGTTTCAAAATGAGAGGGAATGGGTTCTGTGAGGAAAACATAACACAGGATCCTGGATATCGTGAGAATATTCAACTCCAAAAACCATAAACAGAAATTGTGAAGTGATTGTGCTAGCCTAGAAAATCAACAAGTTCATTTCAATTGAATTGGAGATCTCAACTCGTATCATTAGAGTAAGTATTAAACAAGCATAGTTGTCAGTTTTGGGGATGAAGAAACCAGCCCACTTTGTTGGATTACCTCTTCCACCCCTCTCTCCCACCAAATACAATTATGTGTGGTCTCAGTAGTCGTCGAATTCATGGTCCATACCTTTTTTGAAGATCAGGATGCTTGAGAAGTGGGTGGCTGTGAATTGTGAAATGCGCACATTTTGAAACATTTGGACACGTTTTTCTGAGTTCGTGTGACAAACGTCCTGGTACATGGTTTCAAACGGATGCAGCAATTGCACACACAGCCCGGTTGTCCATACATTGGTCAAAGTAATCACTTTCCTAGCAGAGTTGATTTCCCACCGATCTGGATTTTCCTGGCTGCCCTCCAAATCTCCTGAATCTCTCACCTTTAGATTTTTTCTGTAGGGATTTGTTCAGGAAAATGTTTTTTCAAGAGAACCCAATGAACATTCCTGAACTCAAAGTTGCTGTAACAAGGATTATTTTGCCAGTCTCACATGAAACATCATTCTGGAGTCCCGGAAACGATTTCCATACGTTTCAGTAAGTGTGTAATAACTTAGAGGAGAACATTTCAACATTGTTTTTAGTCAACAAAAACTTTGAGTTCCTTTTATGTATCATATAAATTATTTGGGTTTTGCATAAATAGTAGAGTTATTTTAAAAAAATAGCAGATTTTGATAAAAACAGCAGATATTAAAAATAGCAGATTTATAAAAACAGCAGGGTTTTATAAACCAGCAGATTTATAAAAAAATAGCACATGTGTATAGAATTGCCAGATTGATAAAAACGCAGATTTATAAAAAATAGCAGATTTATAAAAACAGCAGTTTAATTAAAAAAAATAGCACATTTATAAAATGCAGATTGATAAAAATAGCAGATTTATAAAAATAGCAGATTTATAAAAACAGCATTATTTATAAAAAAATAGCACATTTAATAGAAATTGCAGATTGATAAAAACAAGCAGATTATAAAATAGCGATTTATAAACAGACGCCAGATTTATAAAAATAGCAATTTATAGAAATTGCAGTGAGGTTGATAAAAACAGCAGATTTATAAAAATAGCAGATTTATAAAAAAAATAGCACATTTATAAAAAATTTACTAAATTTATAGAAACAGCGGATTTACATGAACGATTTTAAATTGGCATCTATTTTTTTGTGACTAACCTTGAATATACAAAAACAACCAAAGAAATCCCCTTAAGTCATTGGTTTGATGAGTTGTCTTTCTTACCTCTGTTAACGTTCCCAAACCCACCCTTCCTTTTCAGTTATTTTTTGTGTTCCCTCCCCTCCTAGCTTTTTCCTTCTTTACCTCACATGTGTGACATGTTGGGTGGTGATGATAAGGAAGAATTTGATTCGTTTTGGTGAAGATCTGAATCTGATCTGGATACAGATAATTATTTAATTTTTAAAAGTGATTCTTCACCATTGAGAGATTTAGGGCCAAAAACGATATATAGCACGATATTTTTAAAAACGGTAATGGGCCTGATATGTTCTCATGATCAAGCATGCTGGCGAGGTATGCGCTCTACCGAGTGCTTCTTCCGTTGTTCGTCTTTATTGTTCTGATTTCGTTTGTGTTTTAGCCCTTCCATGAGCTTCAACCCAAACACATAAGAGGACGCTATATGCTTGGATTGCATGAATTGGATGGGAAATTCAGTTGTGTTCACTATAAATTGCCATAAATTGACAAAAATGTCCTTTTTAATGCGAAATTGAACCAATAATAATCTCCTATATAATGGAGCAAGTGTTTGTGATTATGTATCTATGTAGTCCACTCTTCACCCATTGTTTGGCAGCTGACCTAACGTCACCCACCAATTGTAACCTAAATACTTCACTGAAAAGTACCCAAAGGAACCCAAAGACCCCTTCCCCCTCGAGGACCCAGAAGACCCAAACGACCCTGAGGAACCAAACGACCCTGGAGGACCAAACGACCTGAGTTACTGAAAACAACCCCAAGGACCTAAACAACCCTGAGACCCTAATGACCCGTTGCCCCCCCAAAAACCTAAGGACTTGAAAAGACCCAAATGACCCAAATAACCCAGGGGAGCCAAAAGACCCCAAGGACCCAAACAAACTCTCAAAGACCCAAAAGATCCTTAAACCCAAAGACCCAGCAGATCTAAAAGGCCCTGAAAAACCCACAGACACCAAAAGACCCCAAAGGATCCAAAATTGCCCTGGAGACCCCAAGTACCCCAAAAGACCCTGAGGATCCAAAAGACCCCGAGATCTCCCTCTTTCAACTCCAGTGCACCCTCACCCACAAACTTCTGTACCTTCCTCCCCCATTTTCTTCCTGTTCTTAACAACATTACACAATTATACACAGGTAACTTTGGTGCATGAGAAGGCAATCGGAGCCCTATCATTGCCTGCGGTTGTTCCTGTTTCCCGTTTGTTAGAATTAATGTTAAAAGTTAAATAAAGATGGAATGTAATTCACAATGGACTTCCCCTTTCTTCATTATCCCTTGCTGTCATCACGGAACGGTTGTTTTGGGTTTTTGTTGTCGTGCTTACTCCTCCTACAGTTCTGGGCCGATTACATCCAGACTTTGCTGCATAGGATCAGAATGACAATTATGTATAGGGGTTTTTTATCTTCGCCAGTTGTCTTGGGGGATGCGGGGCGGAAAGGGAGAACGAAAAAATTCTTTCTACGTAATGTGTATTCATGTCGCGCCGCCTCTAGCTAGTTTTCCCTGGTATTACAATTCTCCACTATTTACAGGGACAGTATTCCTGTCCTCACGTTTTCCAGTGGAAGTGACAACAAACACACTCACAAACAGGCATTTAAAAGGCCTTTTTCCCTGCGGAAAGCGGGGGTTAGCCTTTGCTGGCCCCCATGACAACCTTCTCCACTCTACCCTATTTTCTGCATCTCCCCTTCGTTAATCCCTTGGCCCACATTTCGTTTCTCCACCACCTTTAGCTAAAGTTTTTCTCGGTCTTCCCCGTCCTTTATTCCTACTTTCTTACACTCATTTCCAACACTCCTCTCACCGGTCACTTTCATTCTTCCTCAACACATGACCCAACATCCAACCTGTTTCTCTTTAAACATCCATCACAGACTCCATTCCCTATGCTTCCGCAGTCATCATTTGGTCTTCCTCTCTCTCAAACGATACTCCGCACATCCACCGAACCAATTCGCATTTCCACCCTTTCAGCCTTTTGATGCTGCTCTCTGTTTCATTACCCATGTCTCCACTCCCATTAAATCATCGTACTTCCTCACACAGTGTAGCATTACCAACTTTCCCTTCAGCTTTCAACGACACTCCCCCTCGTCAGCACGCCACTCAGTTCCCGAAACTTCTTCCATGCACATCGCACTCTAGCAACCGTCCGAAGAGTCTGATCCACCTTTCTCCATTCAGCCATTGTCTCCGAGATAGCAAAATGTTTTCACAACTCCAGCTGTCACACAATCTCCAAGATCCAACTCAACAATTTCTTCATCATGCAGGCTCCCTCTATGCACACCTTACACTTGAATCTTAGCTGCCACACTGGTTAATGACCCTCTTAAACACCACTACATTTTCGATGAAAACCCATTCAGCACAAACACTGAACACTGAATGGAGTTCACTCCGACACCCTTCCTGCACACACACACTGGCCACTTCCCAAGTCCTTCCATCACTTCGTCTTTCCGATATTCACCTTCAAACCTTTGCCTCCATATATTCCTTCCACTTGTTCATCTTCTCTTTCGTCCATCCATACCTCTCTGCCAATAAAACACCAGATCATCTGGCATACAGCAGCTCCTACGGCGTAAACCCTCCTACCTCCGAGCAGCACCTCCATCACAACTACAAATAGAAGTGACTTAGTACCAACCCCTGGTGCACTCCCACCTTCACTCAAACTCCTACTTTCCCATCCTATCGTCCTTGAGCTGTGCATGCTCTCTCGGTACATGGCCATCCACTACTGCTGATCAACCATTCCTCACTCCTAACTTCCTCAATGCCCATGTCATTACTTTCACGAGGAACCCTTATCAAATGCTTTCTCAGATCCAACAAACCCCAAAACAACTTCTTCCTCTTTCTCCATGTACTTCTTCTGCAACTGCCTTACAATAAAATTGCATCTGTCGTTCCTCTTCCTGGCATAAATCCAAAACGTGCATTTCGTCAATCTTTCACTTTCTTCTTTAATCCTCTTCGTCCAACCACCCTTCCAATACGTTAATTCAATGCTCCAATAACTTTTTGTTCTTAGGAGCCACAGTCCAGAGGTCACTTTCCCCCTTGTACAAGAGGTTGACGAGCGTACTCGGTTCCCATTCCATTGGAATGCGCTTCTTTCACCACCAGATTAACAGATCTTCCATTCTTTCACACCCAACTCTCCCGCTGCCTTCAAACATATCCCCACAACTCCCGTTGGCCCTCCTGCTTTTCTACTCTCATTGCTCTTATCGCTTTACTCAACTTCCTTCTCCAGTTATCTTCTCTGCTGCGTCTAAAACTGGGTTACTCTTTATTGTTGCTATCCCATTCATGTTTCTACATTCAACAGCCTTTCCATGTATCTCTTCCATCTTCCTTTAATTCCATCTGAGTCCACAACGATTTGTCCTACGTCATTCCTTCAAGCAACTCACCCCCGTCACATCAAACCTCTCTTTCCTATCTGCTTTGCAATCCTGGAATACCGTCTCTTAACCTCTTTCCGAATCCAAGCGTTGCGAACATTTTCCTATGGGGCCTCCTGCGCCTTGCTACCTCTCTCTTGCAGCCTTCTTGGCTACCTATAAACATGCTGCCTCTTCTTCCACACCCTTCGCCCTTGCCATTCTTGAAACTTTTCCTCTTCTCTTTCCATCTTAATATCTACCACCATGTTTTCGAGTGCTCTCTCTCTTTTCTCTCTCTCTATTCCTGTTCTCACTCTCACTTGTTTGCCTGGAATGGTGAAGTTTCCACTGCCCCCACCATAAATAAATAGGCCATTCCTTTCATGCTATCAGGAGCAGAAGGCTGTCGAGTCAGTTCATTGGCTAAGGGGCATAGTCCTGGACGGATCACCATCTCCAATGCAGGGATACTCGAAGGTTCTCATTTTTTCCCAGATATGGTACTCATTTTGCTGACATTGGAAGTTGACAGACTGGTCAATTCCACCTGGTGTTTATGTGGTATTGACAGTGCTTGAACTCAGACCCTAAGATCTTAAGCTGGGCCACCTTAACCGTTTGCAGCCACTAACCAGTCTTCACACCACCCACCCCCTCAATGCAGTACATTCTCTTTTTACCCTCTATCACTTCACTCTTCGCTGAGCCAAGATCATGGTATTAAAAATAGGTCTGATGAGGCGTGCAACAACAGTTTTATTTTCCTTATTTGTCGAGCAAATACACCTCATTCCTTCATTAGCTACATTTGAAAGTAAGGCGGTTGAAAAGCTTCCTTCTGTGAAAAAATACATTGCGCATAACATTTGTTATCAACTGAGGCCATAAATACTCCGTTTATCGGAAATTACAGACCCATAAAATTCTTGTTCCCTTCGAAGGCAGAGTCAGTGCTCTGGTGAAGCAGTTTAATGGCAATAGTTATACCGGGTGGTTTTCCTTGCCTCTCGCAGTAGTCAGCAGGATTTGGAATTTGTTTTTGTTGTAACGGCGATAACCCACCTACTCTCGCAAAGGACACCGTGGGTCTTACCATCCACCAATCATGCCGACAGACAGGCACGCCTCATCTAACGTCCATCCAGAGGGGCGGCACACATGTTTGATGAATCGCCATGGCCTGTGAAAACACCTGGATGACAGTTTATAGCTGGGCTAAGATTGGAACCCAGGCTAGACAGCTTAGAGGTGAATGTGACGTACCTCTTTAGGTAGCCCATAGATCATATACTGCATACCTATATTATGACGAATTAAATCACATTGATAAAATACACTTTTTGAAGGATGTACATGTGGAGATTGTAGATTTGGTGTGTGGGGAAAAGTAGAGGTAAATGAGGGGGGGAGAAGGGGGGAAAGGTTAGATGGAGTGTGGTGACTTGTTGGACAGACTTCCATAGCCTATCTTCATAACGAGCATTTATGCCTGTTCGCATTCATTAACTTGTTTGATTTGATCGAAGGATGTAGTCCCTGGAATGTCAATTCCAAAAACTGCTCTGTTTTTTTTTTCTTTCTTTTTTCCGGTAAACGGTTGAAATGAATCCAAATGAATTCTTCATTTTGAATAGGTTGTGAATTTAAGCCTTTTATCAAATGGTACGTTGTGTTAATTCTGTGTTGGCTCACAAGCGGAGCCGTCTGTGTGTATTCTGATAATTGCAAGGTTCAAAACCTTACCCTCTGACAGGTGACACCAGTAAAACCCTGAAGTACATTCCTTGCCAGAAACTGCTTTGTGAAAGCAGTTAAATCGTTTGTTATAAAGGATGCTACACTGGATGGATTGATTATATTCATTTGAAGTTTGACCTTCACTTATTTTGTGCGGCAATAATAAAAAAATACATGTTGCGTAACACCTCATTTACACCACGCCAAACATTAATTTGGTGAATTTATCATCGTTTTGCACAAAGTAATTGGGCCTTTCTCATCATTAGTCAATTGTTTTACAGCATTATGAAAAGATGAATGAAATCATTCGGTAAGAATGCAAAAGGAATGATTTACATTTCTACGACAGAAACCATTTTCACTCCCACAAGAAATATGGTTTATGAAGAGGAATGTAAAAAACCAAATTCGTTTATCGTGCATCCAAACTTTCCTGATGCAGTAGGAGAAACGGGCTCTGTGAAAGTGCAAAAATGGGAACTGCCCAAAGGCGTTCTCTAACTATTTTAAGGCCCGATTAGCATCAGACAACTAACATGCATCATCTGTAGATGTAATATTGTTTCAAAGGACTTAACTGTCCCCGTTTTTATTTTATTTTCTTATCTTTTTTTTTTTTTTTTATTTTTTTTTTTTTTTTTTTATTTTAATTTTTTTTTTTTTTTTTTTTTTTTTTTTTTTTTTTTTTTTTTTTTTTTTTTTTTTTTTTTTTTTGTTTTATTTGTTTTTTATTTCTTTTTTTCTTTTTTCTTTTTTTTTTTTTTATTTTTTTTTTTTTATATATTTTTTTGATTTTATCTTTTTCTGTTTTCTTTTTATCAGTAAGTGCAATGAACAGAGATGGAGCTCCTGTCCATTGAAACTCTATGCATATTGACAATGTAAGAAAAATGGTATTGACTAAAATTGGTACCTTTCACCAGAAAGGACACAGAAACAGTGGAAAAAACATTTTAAAAACTAGGAAACTGGCACTCGTAGAGCACATACCTCCACCAGGACTTGAACATTTTACGTTTTGTAGCCCATTGATAGGCCGGATCTTGATCTGGAACCTGAACCAAAAATCTATCGGACAAGCGCTAGTTCTTGTCACCTACCAAGTTCCGTCCGAATCCGTCCACAACTTTTGAGATTATCGTGCTATATATTGTTTTTGGCCCCATCTCTCAATGGTGAAGAATCATGAGAAATTCCAGTATCCTGATCCAGATCTTCACTGAAAATCTTAAACGATTAGCCTTGTCACCACACCCAACCCTGTCCACGAATTTTGTCCGAATCCATCCAAAAAATTTTTGAGATATCCTGCTCACAGACAGACAGGGGGAAAAAACTAAACGTACGGTCCACCTTCGGTGGCGGAGGTAAAAAAACTTTTGATTGAACTCACATATTTCAAATTCACTGTAGGAAAAAGGCTCCTTCAAAATTGTGCCTATTTCTGCTTGGTCTGCAATTTGGGCTCATTATACTCCAGTGAGATTGTTCTATTTCTGCTACTTCAGTGAATTGCTCTATTGTTTTGTCTATCCATCTTATCTTTTGTCTTTTCCTTCGCTTCTTCCAAGTCTTTATCCGAGTATGGCAGTTTGTTTAATATGTCGTCCAGCCCAGTTCCAGTCTATTTTTGATTGTCACCAATATGTCGTTTAATTAGGTTTTCTTTTCTGATCAATCTGTAGCTTCTCTTATTGTCTCTTTTTGTTATGTCTATGGACAAACCTGTTCCATTGCTTCTTTGTAAGAATTGATTTCTTTGCTTCAATTTTTTTGTAGAGACGATAGTTTACTCTGCCATTGATTGGTAAACTTTATTTTTTCAGACATAAAAGCAATTTGCTTTACGGTTTAAATTTTATTTTTTACTTTTCCAAGGCTGCCCATCAAGCTCTGGGGATTGTCTTCATTTGAAAAAATCGATTCAGAATCATTATTATCAGTTGGTCTCAGTTAAATGTAATCACTGGTTTCTTCATTCTTTTAATGACGTTTTAAAAAATTGGAGCAAGAAACACTGCAGTCCAATAATGTGTACATAGCATCCTTATTTTAGTGTCCTTGATACAGTATTTATGAAACGTATTTGAGTTGCTGCACTTGTCTGCATTACATTTCCATATAATCTGTGACCTCTTTGGCTTGAATGTAGTTCATTAATATAATTGCATGTAATGGTTCTCCAAAATTTCCTGTCCTGTGTTGCACCATTTTTGCTACGTTACTTAATTAGTTAATTGATTATTCTTATTTCAATACTTAACTGAATTAACTGATTAAGCAAGATTTCCATTGTCCATCATACACATTGCTTTGTAGGGATTGTCATCGTTTACTGGAACTCAAACGATATAGCTCGTCCATAACCCCTCCACCCTTAACCCCATGGCAAACGGGCTGCAATTGAATATTCTCAGACAGCTTGAACTTTGATTACCTCCAACAACACCTTTCGTCAGGTCTGCTCAACTCACCCCTTCCATTGCAATTCTTGAGTTCTCATTTGATTGCCTTTCTTCATTGAAGGTATACGTCACAAAACGAGTGTCACCAAACTTTTTCACTTGCCATAAATTATGGACATTGTTTGTCATAAATGCATGTTTGGAGCCATATCCCATGCCATTCCCAACACAAACCTGAACCTCACTATATTCACTATACGTGTTCGTCGTCTCGTAATTATTTTCTACTTTCTTATCCAGATTTGATGTTCTCCTCCTATCTGAGAATTAATTTTCTTTCATCCGTATATTCCTTTATGGTTTAAAGTGTGACTATCTCTGCTTCATGGTATTAAACGCATTTTATCTGATTTAAGAGAAATAATCAATTCACTTGATAAGGTTTTTTTTTGTTTTTTTTTTTGACAAAAAGTAAAATAATTTATGCATTTTCAAGATAATGAAGAGTTGCAGGGAAAGGATGGTGCCCTCCTTGTGTATTATGTGTTAATGGACATACTAAAATGGTTTAAACATGACTTGGTTTAAACACGAATCACTGCATTTTATATTGAAATGGTTCATGATACTCAAAATTTCATTAACTTGAAAGGAGATTCCATGAAAAGTAGGCAAAACTGCTTCACTACAAATAAGAAAATGAAGGGAAATGAGGGGTGGTGGACCAGGATCTGTCAATGATCCTGGTGGGGGTGTGGCCATGGTGATGATTGTTGAGGGTCAATCACACCTACACATGGTTGGTTAAAAACAGCATAAAATGGACAGGAAAGTCAAACAATCAGCGATAACAGAAACCACTTTGAAAAGGACGGGTTGTGGTGTTAATGTGGAATTTATTTACATCCAAATCTTGCAACCCATTGTTTCCAGAATGGAAATAATTATCTATACGAGCCTGTCGTGCCCATCTCGATGGGCAGTAAAAACTTGATATTGTTCTTCTTCACACGGGCTCATTATTAATAATGTCCTGTGATTGTTTCATAAAATGTTTAATTCGTTTTTCAAATTAAATTATTTTGTTTGCACGCACATGTATCTTCTGATTGAAATCTAACTTATTTGCCCCAAAAATTCATGCACTCATTTTTAATTTATTTAAAATGCAATCCCTCAGTTTTGGCTACATCCATATGCATAAATACTTGCACACAACCAACATGTGTAGATACAATTCAATGACACACACACACACACACACACCACACCACACACACCAACACAACACACACACACACACACACACGGAGGTGATTACTTTGAGACCCGGAAAGGCTACATTCCAATTTCTTGGAAACAACACATATGGAGATAACAACCACCACCACCACAACCAACAACACACACCACACACACACACAACACAACACACACAGACACACACACACACACACACACACACCTCTAATTGAGGGTTTCAGCTACCCAGCGATTTTTGAACTAAACAACGCAGACAGAAATCAAGAAAATCACCAAATACAAGATCTGAAAAATGAAGTAGATCTGAAAAATGAAAATGAATATCCTGGAAGTTGAAGTGATCCGAAATGTACAGTGATCATTGGTCAGGGCAAGCTCAAGGATGGAGAGCGGTAGCAGAGCGAGTTTTGTGAACAGGATGAGTGGGATTTGTGGGGTCTGGGTGCTTTGGGGGATTCTGAAAGATTGTAGAGTGCATTAAGACCACATCTTTGATGTTGCGGTGAATGTCTTGAACTCACCAAAGGGCAAAGAATAATTTTGTCTCTCAAGGCGACACTAAATACCATTGACAGAGTCGAAGAGCCAGGCTGATGGCAGAGTTTAGCTGTTCAGAGAGTTAGAGGCATATAACTGTATGTAAGCTGAGATGACAAGGAGGCCTACTTGTATGTGCGAGGAAATCTGAGGACGGGGGATAGAGCATCATCTAAGGTTCAAGTGATTCTTATCCTGCTTACAGGGGAATTTGTGCATTGCGTTCCTCCAAACCATCCCCTCAGTGTTATGACAGTTAGAGCGGAAGTAGTGCGGCTCTTGATAGTGGAGTCCAAAGTGTAAGGCCAGCTGGGGCCGGTTACTTTGAGTGGCTGTAGCACGTGATCCCAAACACTGGTTGAGTTTAATGTCGGGGTGTTACAATCCCTATGCTGACCCTCCAATTCAACGTGTGGTCCACCTTCGTTGTGGAATACAGACTGCGGTTCCATCCGGTTTAAATGGGTTATTAGTCCTGGCATCTGTGGTACCATGCTGAACTTCTCAAAGGCTTGGTGGAAATGTTGCCACTCATGTCATTGCATGCCAGTTCTGTTTTGCTGAGAACACAGGGCATCATCCAACTGACTGGAAGAGAGAGCCTTGTTGTCCTCCCTGGAAAGGGAAGGTGATCGACAGACTGCCATCAAGTTACCGAAGGAGTGACGCTGCTCTCAGTGCCTGGCAGTCTTTTGCGTAAGATAAATTTTTGATGGGTGCACAACCAATTCTGCTTGAGCACCAGCGCCCAGAGCAGTTCAGGCTTTTTTATCCCAGAGGTCAACAATGTGACCGTATCCGGCTCTCCGGGTCCTCGCGAACGCAGATGAGAGTTTCGCAGGGGCTGCTTGCAGCTATGTTGATCTCTGCAAAGCGTTCGTTCAGTGAATTGGATGCCCTCTGAGATTTCTTGGTTTCGTGGGAGTGCCACCAAAACTGATTCGATCTGAGTGTCTGAAACTATACTCTGGGACTGACGTGCTGTGAGATGTTGTGAACCAATCTCTGACTTATTTCCAGTTGCTACTGGAGTTTGTCAGGGGTGTTGCCTGGCCCCACACTTTTCAGCACTTGTATGGACTGGATTTCTGGGAGGTGTTGAAAGATCAAGCTGTGGGCATCATTTGGGAATTGTCAAGATTTCTGGTGTTATTTAGCAGATGGATGTAGTCATCTTTGCGGAGACTCTGGATATCCTTTTTGTGGGTCCTCAAGGTGCTGAATGAGAGTTGAAGCTGCTGGGATACTGGTTTCCTGGATTCAAAACGTAAGATCCAGGATTTAAATGACATCTTGGATGCATGCTGTCTGTCTGTACCTGTTTGTGGTGAGGATGTTGAGGGTCACGGAGAGATACTACCTTGGCAAGATAGTCACGTTCTGCTGCTGGCTGTGAGCCAGAGCCGTCAATCAACGTCTGGGGCGGGCCTGGGGAGTCATGGATTCACTGGATCATTGGGGTGTGGCACTGTTGGTAACCTGTGCACCAACACCCCATCCTAACCCTAAACACCCCACACCATAACAGCTTAAATAATCCCTGGGAATATACTACAAAACGAACTGCAGTCTGGAATCTGTCCGTTTCAGTGACGATCCTAAAAAGAGCCCTCAAAACAAAACTTCACACCGGTGGTCCATGATTCGTTGATCGCCATTACCCAAACGGAGTTGGATACTTTGAGACCTGGGAGGACTCCGTTCACCTCTTGCAACCTGCATGTGGAGATATCAATAACAACCACACACACACACACACATGCCATAGCTCCCATTTCTGTATGATGTGATGCATGTATACATATATATATATTACATCTAATCTATCAATTACTAAAATCTCTCATCTTGTATGTATGTAGTGCATGTATAGATATATATATATATATATATTATAATATATTTATATATGTATGTATGTATATATGTTGAATGTAATCCCGAAATACAGCCAAAACAGTACACGATAGCGCAAAACATTTTAGGGCCACCTCACTCACCGTTCGTCTGCGGTTGTGCAAGTATCAAGTTTCGTTCAAATCGGCAACGAAAAAAAAAATAAAAAAATCAATTCCCGATTCGTCATAGTACTCTTCGCGAGAGAATTGATCAACAAACAACACTCAGCAGTATAGTTCGCCGGAGCTACTTTCTTGTTTTTTTCTTGAAATAATTTTTTTCATCAACCGTTGTCACAACGGAACCCAATGCAGTTCAACGGGTTGTCTAGTATGTACATACATACTTATTACATATATACAATATATATGATTATATATATATAATATATAGTATATATATATGTTTAAGGGTGTACATATATGATATTGTATGCATTATGTTTATATATGTTATATATATTAATATATATATATATATATAATATATCAATATATATATATAATAATTTAACCGAAAATGTTGTGAAGCCTTTGTCGACCCATGGAGTATTGTCGTATTAAGTACGTACCTTTTTGAATGTTGAGTATGCATTGTACTTCGGATCAACTTTTAATTACATGGTTTGCACCATGCTACGTCACTAATTACTATTATTGCACCTGGACTATGTCTATTCCTTTCAATCTCACCTTTTTGACCATCTTAAACCTTTAGACCTTTATGGTGGGGGTTGTACTTAAAGTGCAGTGTGCTTAAAACATATGGATGTGCAGTTCAGTCTTTTTTGTTAATTTCCAGTTTTCTTGGTAAAATTTGGTAATTTCAGTTTTTCTGTTTTCGGAGCACAAATCATCCACTGCCACTAAGACAAAACAAATCAACTCTCTCTTAATCAAATAACCTTCGTAATAACTGCCTCACATGTATCAGAGTTCTAATAAACCAATAGCCATAATGAGCCAGATAGTTTACTAGCTTACAAAAGTGTTACCATTCTTATGTTGGCTACTTCTCCATAAAAAATACTCCTTGTATTACTTGTAATTTTAAATTCATAATGCTCGCAAATCAAGTTAATTAATCTACCTGCATACTAATGTGAGAATGGTGGTGGACTTCCTGTGTTGGGATTGCCCAGATAACAACATACTGCTGTACATGTTCATTACTGCTGCCTGTATATAACCAGAAGAACAAAAACGATTAAAAAAAATGTAAACAATAGAGGGTATGAAATCTCAAAAAAAAACAACCAAACAAGGTAGGAATGAGATATGTATTCATTTTTGGGCTAATGGTTTCTGTCGTATCCCTCTCATCCCCTCAAAATCCTGGCTTGTTTCGGGTGAGTCCACATTTACGTTCCAATTAACTTCATAAAACGCTTAATCTATACCTATAAAGGTAAAAATGTCTCTCCTCTCTTCTGTCTCCCTCGTGCACCACCTACTAGCCGTTGTTAACTTGTGGGTGTGGTGTCATGGTGTCTGCGTGCTTTCTTTGAGGCTGCTAGCTGCTATGTTTGTCGACCCTTCTATCCCACTTCCCATCGTTTTTGGACCCTTATTTTTTCCACCTTGCTTTGCGTTTGCTGCACGTCAGTTACTCTCTGTTGTGGAGCCCCCACCGTTACCGTTTACAAACAGACCAAGCACTATACCCCTCCACCCCCTTACCCTTCTCTTTCTGGCGGTAAACCCATCTCTGAGCAAGAAGAGAGGGAGCCCACAGCTCTCAGATTATAAGGTGAGGGTTTTATCGGCCACCCTGACGGATTTGCCCGTGTTTTCTTATTGGTTTATTGTTGAGTTGTTGCCTTATTGCGTCCCAGTTCTCTCGCTTTACAACATCAAGTTGGCATTATCTGTCTTACAGTAAAGTTACGTATATCTTTTTCCCCCATAACTCGGCACAAGCCTGGAGTGGAAACTTTAATGTAAAAAATGTCGGCACGTTCCCGGTACGCCGGGCCTTTCAAGGCCCTTGCACGGAAATATGGCATTGGTTGTGTTCCTCCTAACGAGGTCGTGTGAAGACATAGTTATCTCGATGGTAATATTATTGGCCTTTAAAAAAATCCGTGTAGGGGGCTTCACGGAAGAGGTAAACGGTGGTGAGATTCGGAGCGGAAGAGCAGTTAGTTGCCACAAAAGGTCGTCGTGACTAGTTGTCCACCGAAAATGGACACTTTGTCCGAAGCTTTCCCCACTTGGACACCCCAGCCGTGAAAAGATGCAATTATCTAATGCTTCCACCAATTCATTCAGAAATGAATCACTTTCAAACTGAGCTATCTCGGTTGCGTACAGTAGTTGTCCCAGTCACAATGTTACCTCTGGGCTGCAGTAGTGAGCAGCAAAGCATATCATGTTCCGTTTCAGCAGAGGTGGACATGGTGCTCCGCTACATCCAACGTGGAACCAAAGTACTAAACGAGTATTTAAATTTTGTAGTGACAATCATGAGTATCAAGTATTATACATCGACGACCAAACATTTAAAATGCGTTACTGTGGAAACTTTGCGTCATTTAAAATACGTTCTGTCCCCAAAACTACCCCCTCTATAGCGAGCAGGCGGCTCCTTTTGTTGAAACTGCATCTCCTGCTTATCCTGATTACTGCTATAGCACTACCACACGCTATTGTCTCATAATACCATTCAAGCATTGAAAAACTCCGATAGCAATAACGGTCTTCGGGCGGTTTTTACACTCTGTTTCCTCATAAGAAAGAGGAAAACATCTCGGAATGTTGCCCTTCACCTCATAAAGGAAAAAAAGATGGTTTTAGAGTCTGAAGCATCGACAATCGTCCAGATTTAGCTGTTCAGATATCGATGAGTAATTCGAAATGAGCTCGTGAAATGAGAATGTAGATTCTGTGACTGTACTGAACGGACCTCAGATTATATGGAGGATTTTCCATGTGCTATCTCCAAGAAAAGTTATAAATCCACTGCCTTAAATCCTACTGTGCAAATGATGACGAGTTGGGTCGAACATGACTGGGCAAAAAAAAAACAGGACCAAAATTTCGATCCCACATTGTCCCAACTTACCTATTGTGAGTTTCATCCCCAATAGTCGCTGTGCCAGCCGCCTTTAGAAACATGTCCTAGCACAATGATAGTCTTGAGGAGAATCTCGAATTGTCCAATATCGCAGAACTTCCCCCTCAACGTCGCTCACAGTTAACCCGAGGTCCATTAAACCTCCCCTCAGCCTGTCTTACAGAAAGGAAAACAGTGCAGGCTGACAACCTGCACACCACAACACCACGGTTTTTTGTCCCAGAGCCAATGATTGAAGCTCCCAGACAGTGCTTCTGACATGTCTGAGGAGGAATCCTATGGACATTGAAGAGTTCCCCCACAGATACTGATCTTGGTGCCACCAATTCAAATTCTTAAATTTTCTCAACCAGACCTTCAGAAAAGACACATAACATTAAAACCATTTTCCATTTACACACCTTTATTAATACGGCAAGGAACATTATCTGTCAGCCCAGCATTACCACTTCACGGAACTTCAGTGTTAGTAGGCTAAAAAGGAGGAGTTGAAACAATATTCTTTGGAAAAAGGCCTAAACATCAATAGGTGGTACAAGCCAGCTACATAAACTTCAGGTAAACCTTGTCATACAAAAAAATCTAGATGGTAGTGTTTTTGCAAGAAACCGGTACTATTCCAACAAGCTCATGTGGAATGGAACAAGTATAGATAAATAGAGCAAAGTTTTTTTTTTAAACGATTCAAATTCCAGTACTGCAGGAGTGGCATTTCGCTGAACCCCCCATTTTCATCCATCACAACTATCTTTTCAAATATAATTCCAGAAGGCATCACTTTCCTGCCATTTTCCATTAACAAATAGTCAACTTTACCTACTAATGTTGATTGCCCTTCAAACAGCAACAGAATCGGACAGGTGTTTTACACCAGATTAGGAACCTTATCTGAGGCAAATTGACTTACCAAAGGCGGTGCATGAAGGGGGGATACTTCAAACTGCACCTGGCAACCTGATCTTGACCGTAATGGTCAGAACTCCATCCCGGATCAAGCTAAATTACTAGCTTGTGATAGCAAGGAACTTTGGCCTCTGTGTGTTTGGCAGTACAGAACCATGATACATCATTTCATTTAGCGTGCAGCTGCAAATAACCAGGTGTCCTTCGCTCGCTCGACCTGTTCTACGTTAATTCATCCTTTCTTAAACCTCTCCTCTGGTGCAGGAATTTCTCCTGCTTCTCAGTCACCACGTGATTACTGGTTGACCTACCAAAAACCATCTGTCCCCAACACTGCTCTTTTTGGAAACTTAAATGTCGTCATTTTGAACCAAACCCCTTCCATTTTAGGGTGCCTTTTAAAATGTACGGTCGAATTTGTTAAGATTCGAAAGCAGCTTTACAGACGCGACGATTGGTGGGATAACGGTTAAAGGCCAAATCTGGATTTTGTTTGCAAACAGTTGTTGCTTCCTAATCCACACGAGAAAGGTTGGAGGCAAAGCGTTAGTTGGAAAAAAATAAATTGTACTTACAAACATAGTTAAGACGCATTCTTCCCCCCAACAAAGCTGAGACTTCAGGAAAAAAAAGGCTTTCCTATAAACAATTGAAAACCAACTCGAGGGCCCTAAAAGATACGGTTCAGCATTTCAGACTGCTTGATACACCAACTCGGTTTTCTTTGATTTTGGAATTCGAAGGTTCCTCACCCCAAAAATTACCACCTTGAAAACTCCTGATAACTCTGCCATACTCACCCAAATAAATCAAAAATGGTAAGCAAACTCTCTTATCCAAGCTTTACAAAGCAACGGAGCGTTGAATAAATGATTATCTCCTATTGTTTGACGGTTATTGTACCTTAACCCCAGAGCAAAGGTCAAGCCTGGAACAACCACTCACACTTGAGGAAACTCTGTATTGCTCTCAAGAGCCTTTGGAAAGGGGAAAATCAAACTGGCTTTGGTGGTATTGCCGTCAGGTTCTTTGAAACTGTTTTGATTAATGGGGCTGAACTGCTTTCAGTCTACAAGAAAGTCATCAAAAGATATGACCTCCGTTGAGCTGCAGAGACATACTTACCTTGCTTCCCCAAGAAAGCTGGATTGCCTGTTATTTCCCATTGGAGACCGTTATCCGTTACTGTTGCACCGACTGGCAATATTTTTTTTCCCAAAGCCCCATGCTTTTGCCACCTTTCACCCCCCCCTCAAGGACATTTGTAACATGGGACCAAGGCTTATGGTCCTTTCATTAATATCCATGAACAACATCTTCTGTCATTCGTTTCCAATTCGATCTGATTGATTTTCCAACACTTATCATGAACACATTGGTCTTGTTTTTTTTGCATAAAAAAAGCATTAGATTATGTTTCTCATTGATAATTTGTTTGAATTCCTGCAACGGGGGGATTGATTTTTGGACCCCTTGTTTGTATCATGTATACAGCTGTGTTACTCATAACATATTCTGCCCTCCTCAACATGAAACATAACTGGTCCCCCCTTTTTGCATTTGAAAGAGGGGTAAGGCAGGTACTGTTCCACTTTCAGGTGCTGTTATCTCCCCTTTCTCTTGAACACTGTCTGGAGTCTTTGTCTGGCATTTACTATTTAAGGCTTTACTATTAATTAGAGGTTTTAAAACCTTCTCATTAAGACGACTGCTTTATGCTGTGACATACTAATATCACTTGTTAGGGAGAGATGATGTTAAATTTTCGGGATTTTCTTGGTCCTGGTTGATTTTGGAAGAATAAGCATAAGAGCGAGAGTCCTCCTCTCGTCTCTCTCTTTCTTCCCTCTCCTCTCTTTCCTCCCTCTCTCTTCTCTCTCTCCTCCTTCTCTCTCTTCTCTCTCTCCTCCTTCTCTCTCTTCTCCATTTCCTCCCTCTCTCTTCTCCCTCTCCTCCTTCTCTCTCTTCTCCCTCTCCTCCTTCTCTGTCTTCTCCTTTTCCTCCTCTTCCCTCTCTTCTTCAACTCCTTCCTCGGCCCTTACTATCCTTGAATCGCTTACACCCCATAGAATATCATACATATATTCATTGGGATTTCTTGTTATTCTTGATCCAAAATAATTTTTTTTACAACAAGAAACCAATAAAATTTCTTCTGAATTTCTAAAAGAGCCGAACGTTTTCTTAACTTTATAATTTTTTCATTATTTA
>CM068955.1:151280266-151295587 GCA_035128595.1 Eptatretus atami | reverse complement strand
TAAATCCAAAGTTGTTGGTTTATCAACATCAGCAATATGCCAATCTTTTATTGAAAATACCTCATTCTAATGTTGTAGAACATATTTATTAAAATACCGAATACCCTAACGCATGCGCGAGGAAGGGTTTTCAGTGCCATTGGTGAGGGGAAGGGATATTAATTTTGGTTTTTACAGAGTTCCGCGTAACTTATGAATGTTGGGTGGGGGGTTGGTTCTGCGTTTTTTGTGGGCGGGGTGGGGTTTTTGGGGAGGTTGATTTGTTGTGGGTTGTTTGTTTTTTTAAAATTGATTCGCTTATTTGTTTTAATTTACACTTTGTTTTCGTTATTTTTTCAATAAAGACTTATTTTATATTTTTCCATTCATTATGTTTTCCATTTATATACGCAATGACTGAGAGTTTTTTCTCCACTCTTTCAGTTTTGATTAATACTTGGTTGGCTCGAGAAGAAAAAAACTGCGGCGGTAGCTCCTTAAAAACCCTAACCATCTTCCCATTTGGTTTAAAACACAAGTTTGGTATTTCTATACACGGTCTTTCCATACAATACCATTATGAACACTAGTCGTGATTTCCGCGATTGATCTTAAAATAAAATCTCTTGTAGATCTTCATTCAAAAGGGCTTCCTAAGTGGCCTGTTGGTTTATTATCTTCGTTCACTATGATGTGTTAGTTTATATACTTCTTATTGATATTCATTTTTCCTATATTGCTTCTTTCTTATTCATCAACAATTAATAATAATTTCTAAAGTTATTGATTTTCTGTTATTCAAATTTCTTTATTCCTTTTAACCTCTTAATCACAATCTGATCCTGATCACCATACTTATAAGCATATGCCCTTTGCTCTCAAATCCAATAAACTCACTACATTACTTTTCCAACCCTCATCCTTAAACTTACCAATAACCTTTTCATTCATTTTTGGATACTCGCTCTTCTTACTAAAATTACTTGTATCATATACTACTCCAATATTTTTCTTCCATATCTTTATAACATCATCAGTTTTTAATATCTAGGATAAACTACAGTGTCCAATATTACAACAATGGAACATTTTCACCATACTCTTTTTTAAGCCTATTATACAAATAATCATACATCAATATCTTTGATAAATCAAGAACTGCTGTTCCAATATAATTGGTTTTTTATCCATTACAATACTTTCCTTTCCATATGAATAGCAGAAAGTTTTCTCTGAAAAAAAACCTCTTCTCTGTTAAAACTTGGTTTATTTATCAATCTCGAAGCTTCTTTCCAATGTGTTCGCAAATATAATGTTTTCCTGTTTCTAACTTCTCTCATTGTCTTTCAAAGAGCAGCATTATTCTCAATTATAGAAATCACCTTCAAATTTTAACCTTTTGTATTTGCTCTGCAATTCTGCATTTGAATTTAATATACTTTTTCGCATCTCATTGGACTGTGTATTGGTGTTAATTTTGAACTCTATGAATTTTAGCTAGTCCAATGGGCTTTCTCTTTCAAAGAAGTGTGTGGTTTAGAGGCGTTCTCTGGAGTTGCAAAACATATCCTCTTTTATCATAGTGGAAGGTGTGTTAAGGGTTAACTTATTTCTGTTGATTTGCGCCTTTAATATTAAAACTTTTATGAATCACTTAACGCATTCTTTCTTTGGGGTTTCTTTCTTCACATGCAATAAAGGAGGTCTTATGCTTATCATGATAGGGACTGTGAGGCGGTCGGGTCCTTTGTCAAATCAACTTCAAGATTATATAACGTGTGCGTTCTGTTCCTGCTGGCTTTGCCAAGTCGTCTGAGGAAGAGCATTATGGAGAAAATGAGTTCATGGCAGAGCCTTGTTCAGTAATGCGGCTTTTGTTTTTTTCCACCCACTCTAATTTACCATCAAGGTAGTGAGGTATTTGGAGGGACTTGGTTGCTTCGTGATGTGGCCAGTGGGAACAAATTATTAGGCAGTCAAAATGAGGGCTATGGGATCAAAGTGAGTGTACTATCCTTTTGTTTCTTTACGTAGTCATAGATTGTGGTTAGGTGATATTGTATGTGATTGCTGCTATTGTAGTCTTATTATGCTTTTGAACATATTCTTGTGGTATATTGCTCCCCTTTCTTCTTAGACTTCTGGAATGCAGTCATTAAGGGCAATAGTCTGTACATTGCCACTTGATATGCGAATATATCTTGTTTGTGTCATGTTTGTGTTCAACTATTTTGTCACGTGCTTCTTATAGTTAACCGGGGAGGGCTGTGAGGAATTGGTTGGTAGTGAGCAGTGGTATCTAGATGCCATAACAATTTTGGTTATGATGACTATTGAAGTGATTCTAAAAAGCTTCATATTACGGAGCATCAGCTAAGCAATTAATACAGTCTGTTTTTAAGATACAAGTCATTGTTTGATATTTCTCTTTCGCAAGGTTTTTTTATCTTAAATGAGGTTTTTGCTCAATTATATTGTTCGTTGCGTGTTTATTTTCCTTATCACTTGAGTCTTTTTGGCTTCATTGAAGGTTTTATAGGTTGTGGAAACTTTCTTTTTGAAGGAAGTTTGTGTTTCTTGTTAAATCTCATAAAGTGAGAGTGGGTCAGAGTATGATTGCATAAGGATATTTCCTTCGCTTGTAATGAATTTTCCTCTTTTACTTTTGGTGAATTTCAGTGCGCTTGTTTGATTGATTTCTCTCTTCAGAGTTGAGCTGAATTTCCTGCATTGTTAATGCAGAATTTTCTATCTTTAATTTCAGAATGTTCCTCTTAGTTAGAATTTCATGTCATTGTTTTTGATTATTTTCTTTACGAAGTAGAGATGTTTCATCTCGGCTAGTTATACGAATTTTCTGTGCATTTAAGTTTCGCGGTGCATTAATTAGAATTTCCCTTGGTACTTTTGAATTCTCGTGGGTCTGTTAATCTGAATTTTCCCGTCTTGGTAGTGGTAGGAATGGTGCGCGATTCTTTTGGTATTGAGATGAGTGAGTATTTATTAGTTATTGTTTGTGTTGGTTAAGAGTCTGTGGAGGTCTTGATGTGATTTGGATTTGCTAGGTGGTGGTAGTTGGTTGTTCCCATAAACTTGTTAAGAATCTCTAGTTAATCCTTGAATACGAGTTGAGGGATTGGTTTTTTGTGAATATCATTTTTGCGAAATTGAAATATTACGTGTGTGCTTGTGTTTGTATTGGCATTGTTAACTATTTCCCGGTTTGTGTTGTTTTTTGGATAGAGTTTTTCGTATTTGGGTATTAAATTAGATGTGGTAATCATAGTTGGCGCTGTTGTGAAGAAGAGAGGTGGATTGATTAAAAGATTAGGTATTTATCAATTAAGATACAGACAGGCGAAGGAGGCGGGTGGTTTGTTGACCTGTGGTCTTATATTTTACCTATGGAGCTATGAGCAAGTGAGACGCGGTAAACTTTTAGATTCCTCAATTTCCTTCTCTGAGCTTGAAAGTGGACTAGAGTGATTGATTTCTGTGGGTCTTAAATGTTTCCGTAGATTATTTGGTTGGCTTGTCTGTTTTGTGTAATTTTTCATCGGATGTCTATTTGTTTTGCGTTCAGTGATTATGTTAGTTGTCGTATACATCGCTTGTGTTCTAATTCGTTTTAGGCATATGACTGGCGTTGGGTTGGTTGCATGGGTTGTTCCGTTTTTGACTTGTATTTATTATTTTTGTTCTGTGTTTTATTTAGAGGTTGTTGTTGGGGTGTTTTATTCTCTCGCCATTATCAGGATGTGATGTGATAGTAGAGCAGTAAGTCTCACATAGTGATATATGTGTTGTTTTGATATTGTTTGTTGTTATGATTTAGTTTGATTTCTTTTTTGTTTGAGTAGGAGAAGCGAGGTATGTGTATTTCTTTGGTGAAGGATAGCGGACTTTTGTTGTTTGTTTGTGGGGTTGGTTTAGGGGTTGTTGGTGGGTTGGGTTGTCTGGCTGCAAAAGTTCATGCGTATTATCTACAATGGGTGGATCTATTTATTGATTAGGGTGTTAGTAATCGTTCAAAAATGTGTGAAAATTCTTGTTCACTTTTGGTTTTATTGTGTATTGGTATATGGTCATCTTTTGGGGGTGAGGCTGATTTAATGAATTACTGACTATTATTTGTTTGTAACATGTTGTTACTTAGAGGCGTTTTTCGTGGTGTGTGGTGTATGGTTGAAATGGGATTGAGAGACATCCGCTGTTATCAGAGAGGTATTTAGTTTGGTGTGTTGCGGTTCTGTTATTACTCTTGGTGATGAAGGATGAGTTTCTTGATAAATTATGATTGTTGTGTTAGTATGTTTTGAATTAGTGTTTTCTTCGCACACTAAAATAAGTATAGGATGAAGCATGAATGTGTGTTTCTGTCTCAATTTTAAATTGGTTTGTTTTGGAATATTTTTTATGGATGGTGAATGAGCGTTGTGGTGGGTGTGTTATCTTCGGTTTGAGATCCGATAGTACATTAATAGATAAGTATGGAGTCTTTTCTCAATTATGGAAGTATCTGTAGGCTGGGGCCATTGTGGATTATAGAATATGCGGTGGTTAATGTGGCCTAGAGGTCTTCCTCATATGTCATATATTTTGTTTTGTACTCTTTCTGCAAGTTAACATGGTTTTGGTGGATGTATTTATGTGAGCTAAGAACAGACCAAGATAAAACATTTATATCAGATGTGTTCTTAATATTGATTGAGCGACTGGCTTCTTTTGAGTTGTTTATTTTATTTTTGGTATGTTGTGGGAGTGATGAGGTTTGGTAGAGAAGTTTCGCAGTAGGGGTTGTGAGTTTTGTTGTAGTATATTGTGTAGGTCTAAAGAGATGATTGATTTTGGTTTTTTTAAATGTTAAGGCTCACTTGCCTACCACTGTATTATGCAACATTCCTCGGGTCTTGTCTGAAATGGATGGTCGTTGGCATAAACTCCCATCTAGTTTCAGAATTTCTTGAAAAATGATGTTATACTTTTTGGGTGTGTGTATAATGAGGAAGATGTTGTTCTCATATATTATGGTATGTGTGTTTGTTCTTTCATCTTGTATTTTTCCATATTTCCATTTTTTTTTCACTTCTTTCTCGATTTAGTTTTAAGATCTTGAGAAGGGTTGTTCATTTGCTTGTTAAATGTCGTGTTTTTATAGGTTATACTGTTTTCAACTATGGCATTGGTTTTCACTGATTTTCTAATTGGTAATTGCAGTTTTTCTATTTGTGGATGGAGTTAGTGACCTGCGGGGTTTCTTCCCTCGATATTGAATAAGGAAGGGCCTTTATTTTTGTATATGCCTTTAAATGCCGCCATTTTCAGTGTTTTTCATATCGAATAGTCTCGCCGGTTTACTTTATACTCATTTTTTCTTGTTGTTTGGTTGATGATTGTAATGTTATTGGTTGATTAGTTACTGACTCGTTTCAATTTAAGTGATTCGCTTTGTTAGGGCAGTTATATGCACTATATGTTGTTTCTTTCCAGACTCAAGAGGAGCATATTTATTTATGCTAAAATAGGGAGTAGGAGTTGTTGTGTTGTTGGTTCCAGGTTAGTGGTGTGTTTTCTATAAATGTTTATCATTTCGTGGGGGGAGTGTATCTGAAGATCGTCAGTTATGGGGTTGTATTTCAACCGATTGATTTTGAGTAGTTATGTGTATGGAAAACTTTGCTTGTAGAACTGGTAAATAGTGTTCTTGATGTGAAATTTTCGTTTGTTTGATTTTGACAGGGTGAATGCTGGGTGGCTTACTTGAAATAGGTGTTCGTTGATGAAAATGTTTTGTCGGTTATGATTTTGGTACAGGTGTCTCGGTGTCTTAACTTTAGAATTATTGTTTCTTTTTGTAATGAAAAATTTCGTTGAGTTTACGAGTTGAAATGGGCTGTGTCTAAATGCTAAGAATTTCTTTGATGAAATTGTCGTGTGAGTGTTTTTATCTAGTGTGTATTGATCTCTGCTTAAACTAAATAGTTTGCTTGATGAATATTGTGCGTTATGTGTTCTGGTGAATCTGTGCTTTAATGACTTAATTTTCCTGAGGTGATAAATTTCGTTTCATTTTAGCAGGTGAAGTCTGTCTGCTTAATATCTAGAAATTTTCTTGGATTTGTGAAAATTCGGGTTATATTTTACATGTGTTGTATATCTGTTGCGTAATATATTCTTAAAATTTCGTGTGATGTAAAAGGCGTTCATTTTTAGAGCAGGTGATATTCTTTCTGCTAGAATCTAAAAATTGTGTCCTGTATGAAAATTTCGTTTATTTTAGCATAGGTGAAATCTGTGGCTTAAACTAAATTTTCCTTGATGAAAATTTCGTTCATTTTACAGGTGAATCTGTACTTAAAACCATTTTATCCTCCCAACTTTTTCCTTAATAATACATTGAGTTTTCAAGTATCTTACTTAAAAGTTGGACAAGGTGTTCAATCTATTCTCTTTTTATTTGTTTTATATTAGATATCTGAGAAATAGTCAATGTGGATGTAAATATTTGAAGGCTATTAGTAGGATATATATATTTAAATAATTTTGGATAAAAAACAATTATGGCGAATGTTATGTAGTTTCTTCAATTTACTTCAGTGGAAGGGCTTTGTGTAGAGGAGTTCTGTGAAGATATCATCATTATATAGTAGTCTCAAACAAAAATGGGTTTCGTCCTCTCCGTTCGTTGGCAATATTCAAACTAGAAAAATACGAATGGATATTCTAAGAAAGTATAAAATATTTAAAATCGCTCGTGGAAAGCTTTAGAAAGAAAGATGTATGTGACCATCTGTAATATGCAAGGAGAAATTTGTATTTGTTTTTTTCATAACAGACCTCAAAGTATATAATCTTCTGGATGAATATAAAGGGGTTTACTGGGTCAGTGTGAAATGTATCAATTGGTCCGTTTTTTCTTAAATTTTGTATAGTAAGGATCATTGTTTAAGGTTACCTTTATAGAATATAATTAGGTGCTGTTTGGTCTGTTTATTTGGTAAGAGTTATGTTTTCTTGTGGATTGGTATGTTTTTTCTCTATTTTGAGTTTCCTGATGATTTGTGAAGATTATGAGGTGATATATTGATGCCTGGAGGAGTTTGTGCGAGTTTTTATTATTCAACGGAGGTATGAATACCGAGAGTTTGGTGTTCAAACGAATAGTTGAGAGGGGTGTATAGATGATCTTAGAAAGTTGATTCATGAAGATGAATATCTTGATGGATGAATTTTCAAGTGGTAAGGGTTAGGTTTGGTTTTATCTATTAATTAAATTATGAACTATGTTTATCTTGTTCGATTTGAGTTCCGTCTTGAAATTCCCCTGATTCGTCCATAGATCATATAGTTGCTTTGAGAATTGTCTGGCTGCGTGTGATAAGTTACGGGATTAAACACAGAGTCCAAAAGCCTCTATAAACAATGTGGATTGATTTCGGTGATCACTTCTATTAATGATTGATATTTAATTATATTAATTGACAATGAGAAAAGTATAATTCTTTTTAGTTTACAGGTGCCTAATAATGTTGGGAATGTTCTCTTGTGTTGGACGAGTAGTATTGATTAGAGATAGTGATGTGGAAAGTATGAGGTTTGAATAAGGCACTGGGCCTTTTCCCTTACAAGGAAAAACTGAACGTATTAGAGAAATGTTCAAAGGTATTTGTTGTGTATATGTATTATTTCATTGGATTGGGTTTGGATTGTTGGTTTCTAGGGTGAGTATATCAAACTGGACATTTTAGGAATTTTTGCATAAGGTAGGTAAATGAGATGTGATTTATCTTGAAATTATAAGCGTTTGACTGGTTGATGTATAAAATACAGAGTTGTTTCTTAATAATAAGTGGGCAATTGAGGATTTGAGAGTATATCGTGGTTTTTCGTCAATAGTAGGTGGGGAGAATGAATGATTGGTTTGTATATCTCTCGATGGTGGTGTAGAAATATTAGATAAATTTAACAATTCATAAAATGTTGTTCGCCAAATTCAGTTAAGAGTGCTTCGCGAATGTTGTGTTTCAAGCGTTGGATGTGGGTAATATAACCTGCTTACTTTTGGGGAAGATGGTTTGGTTGGATGCGTCCTTCATGTCCAAGGGTTTTTATGATTATGATAATTTAATAATTTTCAGCAAAAGTCGATGTTTGGAAACCAGGGAATAGTGCAACTACTTCGGCCTGCGTTAGCGAAGGGTTTAATGCCTGGAGCTGCAAGGGAAAGGAAGATTATAGGGGGGTATTGCGGGTTTATTTAAACTTCAAAAATAGCCTATAGAATGATGTAGTGAACATGTGAGTTGATATAATTGAAGCATGGGCGATTTTTGTGATACAGGTCTATGTATGATTGTATTTAAAAGAAATCAACTCGATACTTGTTATTTCTTTAGTGGTATATTATTGACGGAATGATGTATAGTTTCTCTCTCGCTTGGCCAGAGGGAGGTTTGTATTATATATTCCTAAAAGAGGAGACGCTCGTTATCTTGATGATTGTGTTAATGAGAAAGAACCAACTGTGGTATATGGACAGGGCTACTTACACAGAGATGGGAAACATTCTGCTTCTTGTATTGTATTGAGGTCTTAGTGCAATCGTACTTTCGGTGTGTTCAACTTACCTCGTACGTTCCATTCAGGGAAGAACTGCTAATACTTTGTTGAGTGTTTAGTGTCCAAGTTAAAATTTCAATAGATACTTTGAATTGTTTTAATTTTTTTTGGAGAGACATTGGTTCTTACTCAGGTTATATAGTTTTGTAAAGAAGCGAATTTGGGGAGTTTAGCATGAAAACACGACTGAAAAATATAAATATATTTGTGCGTGAAACAAGATGAGGATATTAAATGATATTTTTTCAATGAAATAATATGGTAGGTGCGTATAATAGAAGAGCTAGAGATAGAGTTAGGGAGAGTGGTACGATCAGAGCGGAGCTTTGGTTTGGTTCAAGAAGTTGGTTCATAGAATCAACAGGATAGTCATAGGGAGCGTATGCTAGCTTTACGGGTGAAGAATCTTTGAAAGAATATAAGAGGGAATTTTTAAAACCACCTTTTAAAAACTTCCCAAGAAATTATAGATGTTTTCCACAGTTCCTACAATAAAAATATACTCCGAGAAAAGCTCCAGTGTCCTTTAAGTTAGTATTTCCAGTCGCGAATATGACGAGAAGTTATATTTAGAGCATATAGATGGTAGTATATTGTTGTAATATGATTGATTGAAGGATATTTTTGGTCAACAAACTGTAAGAGATGGGATATGCTGATCCCGCGGTTTGTTTTGACTTGTATTATATTGTTGATTTGTGCTGCATTCTAAAACAATGATATTCAGCTCTGTGAGTTTCGAAGAAGCGCTCTGTCAAAGCAAGCTTCAGCCACATCAGAACAATTCTAGTCAAGTATTTCTATTCTGGTTTCAAACGAAAAGGTATTGATATTTAATGATGAATTAAGGTTCTTGTAATTCTGGCTGCGACCCCTTCTGTCATACACTAGTAACTCCGAGATTATATATGGTCGTCTCTATCAAAGATTGGAAGATCGTAAGGTTCAGAGGCTGTGGAGGGATTGAATCAAGTATAGGGGTTTGATTAATCATCCATATGGGATATGATGAAGTAGAGTAGGATAGAGATTGATTTTTTGAATTGTTTATATATTGGGATTGTTTTTTTGTTTCTGGGCTTGAATCGGCATGTTGGATTTTAGATATGGGTTTTATTTCTTTTCTGGGTTAAATTTTGGGGAGTTAGGGTAAGAATGAGAAGGGAGACCTTATTATTTCATGTGCTTTAAGATATTTGGTTCTTTGGTTGTTCTCAGTTGTTATTTCTTCCAAAATGAACCCCATCACAATTAGTAATAGACTGTTATTTGTTGTTAGGGTTTTGTTGTTTTGGGGTTGTGGGGTTGCTTTTTGTTTTGGTTTCAGTATATGTAAAGGTGCTGGAAAATTGAGTATAATTGTTTATGAAGGCTATTTCGAGCCATTTTAGGACCAGTTGATGAACCATGATAAGATGTATTAGTAATTAAATTCATTCAATATATAAGTGCATTTTTTATCTCAATTATGGGTTTGAAAGTAAGATGAGAAGCACAAATCCTTTAGTTTCAATTTACTAGCTAAGTCGACCACAATGCATCTTCATTCTCTGCATACCGCTACTGACCATATGTTGGACAGCTAACACAGGAGAGGTGATTTGATTGTGCTGGTATTTTTCTTTTGAGTTTTCTTTTGTCCATTTGGGTGAAACGTTATATATAGCCGGTTTATTTTGTAATATACTGTATAAATTAGAGATAAGTTTATAGTTTGTAAATGGTGGCCGGGAGGTGGATTTACAGAAAGCGATAACATCATCACCGAGCGATATGAGTATTTCTCAATATCTTCCGAAATTGGCTCGTCTCTAATGAATTAGTTTAGAGACAGGTGTGGTATGAACCAAAAATATTGTCATATGGTACGATGTCAAAATCGGAGTGATTTTCATTAAATCTATACTGTATTGTATACTTAAAATAGATCGTACAAGTTGATTATCGGTGTCAAGTTGTATTTAGAGTCGAGTGAGAGGAGTTATTGGGTTTTCTCTCTTTAATATATATGTATTTGTATAACTAATTCGGTGACTGTTTTTTACAGTGATAATGTCTTTTCAAATATCCTCAGTGAATGGATTAATTCGGATAATTAATTCACTGTGATTTGATTGATGGGTTGTCTTATAATGATTGGAATAATGCATATATCAAATACCAATATTTTTTCGATTCAGCGCATAGCTGCAACCTGCTCAATTTAGGTTATAAATTCAATATTGGAACCCAAAAAATTTGTGGTTTTTATCTCCCGTGTCAGGATTAAACCATAGCGACATGTGGAGTAAATTTTTTTTAGGGATGAGACCGACCAAGGATAATCGTTATGATTTCTTTTAATGGAGAGTTAATAATTCTATGAGAATTTTGCTCTTATCGTGATAGTTCTTTTCCAAATAAATTATTGGTATATATACGATGTTGTGAGTTGTGAGGATAGGGAGCACGAGTTGGTGTGGGAAAATATATATGATGATAGTTTTACAGCGGATGGGAGTCTCTCTTTCCCCATATTACGGGGTAGGGTCGAAGGTATTTTATCTTGGTAGATGTTGGTTTATCTATAAAGTATTGTGAGATCATAAGTGGTCGTGTCGGTACAATCATTATTTTCGTAAGATGGGATTGAAGTTTGATATGTAGTGCGGTCTCTAATGGGTATTCTGTGTTTCAACTAGGCTTAACATTAAATGCCTATCATTGGTATTTCACTGCTTCTGCTGTGGGAAAATGTAGCAGGTGCTTATAATATGATGTAAATATAATAGTATTGCAGAGTAAGGAATCTTCATAGTTTTAGTCTGATAAGGCGAATAAAAGAAATGGAATAAAGTTGCAAGAGCTCATGTGTTCTTCTTCCTCAATGTAACGACAGAATATTCGATTTTTTTATACTTGGATCAGGGTTTCAAAAGTTTTTGGAACATGTTCGGTTTTTTCTCTAATAATAAATAGCATAGTATGGGGAAGGCTAATGGATAGTTGAGGGCTTAATGAATTTGGATGATGCATATTTATCTTTCAGCGGAACTATGAAAGAAGATTACTTCCAAGGTAATGCAGAGGTAACTAGGATACGGGACTGGAATGACAAATGGTACATAAAAGTTTTGAAATAAATAATCAACAAACCTATTCTGAATCTATCCCGAAAGGGTTTTTCTGTTGTAGTATATTTACATTTTCACTAAGGCTGGGAATACACAAACGCCTACACTCGTAAATGATTTCTTCTGGAAAATGGCGTTTGTTATAGTGTTCGTTTGTTACAATTGTTGGGGAGCATCAGGAGGAATGGTGTTTGAAGCGTGTTTTTTGATTTGTCTTCTGCTGTGATCTGAAATGATGAAAATTGTACACTATATTCATTTGTGATCAGAATGGGGAAAGGGGGCTGTCGAAGGTTTTTATTCCTTGTGAATATTGCTCCGAGGACTGGTGGTTTGGTGGTGGTGTGGTTGGTGGTTGTGTGGGGTTTTTGTGGGTGGTTGTGTGTTGAGTTGTTTTTTTTTTTGGGTTTTGGGAACAAACCACAGACCCTGGATATATCAAGGAGGAATGTGATAATGATGATACAAAGCAGTAATAGTGTTTACTGTGGCAGTTCCTCTTAAAGGTATACGTTGTTTGGATTTGTGATCATGATAAAGTTCTGTATGGTCCTTAAAAAATTAGATTTCAACTACAAAGGATGATAGTGGAAAATTTAAGTGTTTGTATTAGCTTTTTTGGTGTGCGTAGTTGCTTTTGGGTGATGGTTCAGAGTTAGGTTTATTTGTAATTGTGAAGGAGTGTGGTATAGTGTTAGTGAATTATACTCCTATATTCTTAAGGAGAGGCTATGATAGGAGTGAGTTTTTTGAATTAGAAAGTACTTTTGAACTCAAAGAACCACTCGGTGTATTGGTCATATTCCGGTCAAACGCAGATGTTCAATCACGGTTATATGAGGTATCGCGGACGCAATTACCATCTTACCACATTGGAATTTGGGTGTTGTGGATAGGAAGCTCAGCGATAATTCTGTGGAGTCATTTTTAAAAGCCGATGGTTGATGACTAGGGTTGGGTTTGTTGCGACTGTGTGTGATATAAATATTTTGCTTAATTTGAGTGATAATGCTATAGTGTGGAAATGCAGACTTAGTTGTTTTCTCTATGAGGGCATCTTTAATCGTGCAGCGTAGATGAGGAGTGGAAAGTTAATTGGGAAAGAAATAAAATGATTTTTGCTTGAAGCTGATACAGGGAGGTTTCTTGTATTGCTCTAAATTTTGTAGCAGGTGTGTTTGAAATAGATTGGATATATAATTAGCCTATTTGGATATGTATCATTTGCATTTTAGAAGTTTTTATGGAATTGGTCAAGCTATGGTTCGTTTGGAGCGGCGGTGAGCGCTTCAAAGAAGGAAGAATATCTATAAAGTCTTAGATCGAGTGGATAACTGGTCTCGCTTATACATTGAAGAGAGGTCAGAGAGGAAGAAGTTGGATGTTTTTTAGCATTATTGTTTTGTTTTTTGGGTGTGGCTTTTTTTGGGTGTTAATGATAACAGAATAATCAGATTAATACAGATAATGGGGTGTTATGAGTATAGTCTCCACTTAAATTTTTTGTTAATAAGGGTGTGGAGCGTGTGCAAAGTACCACAACTTGGGGTATATGGTATCAATCAATCTTCTAATTTGTATAGACGTTATCACTTTCTTGTTGTTTCCAACAATCAAGCTTTTACGATTAACGTTAATACAATTCAAGAGAAAAGGAGGCAGTAGAATTTGGATGTTTTGCGTTCACGGAGAGAGACGGTTATTGTTCGAGAGTAGTTCTTTGAACGATTACTTGTGTGGGGTTTTGGCTCACTGTTGTGGAAAGGTTTAAAATGACAAACCAATGTTGAAAAAATATTCAATAAGAGAGGAGAGTGACGTTTCGTCCCAGTTTCGAGATTTTTCTTCTTATTGTGTGACTGGTTTGAAGTGGGCGGTTGGAGCATTTGATGGGTTGTGTATTTTTGTGTCACTATGCGAGGCTGTGAAAACTGCCTAATATGTTGGAGGAAGGCTTCAACGTGCTCAGGTCCTCAAAAAGAATTGGATTAAGGGGGACATAAGAGTTGTAAGATGTTTGGAGAAGCAAGGATTATGTGGATGAGGGGGTGTGTGTAATGAGATTTTTGCTGAAAAAACTTGAAGGTCTGCCTGGATAAACGAGTTGTTAGTTGGAGATATGCTTTCTTCTGATCGCACGAAGCAGGTGTAAAATTAACTAAAAGGAAGTAGATGTGTGGGATGGATTTTATATCTTATTTAAAGGAGAATATTTAGAGTATGAGCATTGAGTGGGGGTTTATAGTAGAATGTTGAAAGAGTATACAACATCAAGTTACAACTTGTCAATATGGTAGTAGAAATTAAAACATCAATGGGAATGGTTTGTTATGTGTGTTAATGAAGAGAGTGAATTAAGAATTGCCGAATCAATATCATAAGATATTATTATATGAAGTGCTTTATAGAAATATTATATCTGGGAACGGTGTTCTCATTTGTGTTTTGTATTTTTTTATCGTCTAGAGGTCACAATATTTATTTTTGTATTTAGTTTTGGTCTCCCGCTGGGACCTGTTTTTTTGAAGTGTGGAGGGAGTAAATCTTAAGATTATGGTGTGTTTATCAAATTCTATCAAGTCCATTTAGTATATTTAAATTCTAAGTGTTGTGGTTCGAAACTTATGTTATATGTGATTATTTCAACTCAACAAAATAAAAAATTTTTATGATATTATTTTTAATCTAATATAAATAATGGACTTATGTCTGGTAAAGATGGTCTCTACTATTGGTGTAATCTCAATTGAGACTTGGATATTGATTATCAAATTATTAGACAAGGAGGACAGACTGGAACTTTGACATATTAATATATGATGATGGTAGGGTACGCAAAATATTAACTTGATAAAATGCCTTATAATTTAAGAAATTATCGCAGGCCCAGGACTGACTGCGGAATGGACTTGGGGTGATGATGGTAAGGCGATTTATCACAATATATATCCTTAAAATAAAAGCGGGCCTGTGGTTTAATTCGCAAAGATTAGGGCAGAAGTGTTTGCATATTATTGCTCAGGTCCATTATTCAGTTAATTTCACAGGTTCCGAAGTTAAAATAAAATTTTTATAAAGAAGGGCGTATCATATTGTATGTTAGAATAAGAGACAATGGGGGTATTATATTGTAATGAGGTGGTAGGGTATAATTGGTAATTTAAAATTTACCTCGAAGATTTGACAATTGGAAACCATTAAATTCAGCTCTCGTAAGGAAGAATATTATTCCACTTGGTATCAGAAGTTTTGAGTTTGGTGGGGTCACGTTATTAGTAAAACAACAATATTATATGAGAGGAATCTTAATAAAGGGTAATATAAGGTAGAATGTTGTTTTTTGGTTGAGCTCTGGGTGTTTTATATCATGGAATTAACAGAATCAGGGATTAATTAGTGTAATGGGGTTGTGGGAAGTAGGGAAATACAATTATTTAGGTGATTTTATACTATGGGATAGTAATGGGAGTTTTGTGTTTTTCGTGTTCATAAGATTTTATTCTTAATCTAATAGTATTTCTTGAAGAGTATGACGGCATAGGGAAGGCTTTCATTTGAGAAGTTGAGTCATTTTTCTTGGGTGTCCAAGCTACCTTCATAGGAGAATAGT
>CM068955.1:151199799-151215823 GCA_035128595.1 Eptatretus atami | reverse complement strand
CCAACATCCAGCCGAGGCTGGGATGGTACCATTCTCCTGGATCTAAGTTGCAACTTCAGAGTTGCTTCAACAAGCCGGTGGTCAGTATTGAGGAAGTGAGCACTCCGGTAGACCCTGCAGTTCTGGATCATCCTCTTGCGACCAGCAACGAGGACATGGTCAATCTCCTTTGCCACACTGCCAGCATTGGAATACCAAGTCCAGCGATGAGCTTGAAATAGATCCCTTCCTCCACACATCGGCGAGCGATTAAAATTCAATGAGTAAATTGCCAAACGGCACGGTAAAGGGAAATCAAGGTAAGGTAATGCACATCCACACACTCCCACCCTACTTGCGTAGGTACGCGTAGCCGGTCGTGGCCAAAGGCTGATTCCTCATACGAATGACACGCAGAGACCTGCCGGCCAACATTGTAAGCCACGACAGCAGGTTCGCTCATGGATAGCGTCATCTCATCCGAAACACCCACATATGAAAGATCAGCTCATACATACATACTACAATAAAGTAAGGAAACTAAGCTCCAGACAACTCTACAAGTAAGAAACGAGACAAAGTCATCGCTCAAGCAGCCGCGGACAGAATAAAACGAATTGTAAGCATCAAAGTGGCTCGACGTATCATCGGCAAACAAGAAAATAACCGTGACTGCCAAGAAAAAAGAAAAACAAGAAACGATACTGACCTACAAGAGAAAAGACTTTCAAAAGAAAAGCAAAACATATGGAAGGGAAAAACAATAAATGAAAACGGCAGTAAAGTAACCACAAACATGCTACGCAAGTAAAGAAAAAAACAAAGCAAGAAAAAAAAACTAAATGCCGAAAAAATTAATAAAGAATCATTAGCATCAAGGTCGGTTGATGAACAAAGAAACTGCTATAGGAATCCAAAACCAGCATATAAAAGTCTCTGTTCAAATATTAGGCTGAAATCGCAAAACCACCATTCAGGTCGTATAGTATCTTAATAATGTATGTACCCAAACCGTTAAGGAAATTACGCATTCGCGGCTATTGAATCAGTCGTTTCTGTCGTTAGTGAACAACCACGCAACCGACACACCATCCCCACCAAGTAACGCAACGGAGACCCGCACGTCACTATCATGCTAGCATCTCGCACTACGCATTCCAATAACGGCTCGCGGTAGATCAGAGGAAAATAAAAAACGAGACAGGTTCCCCTGCCTTAATCGCGGTGGTGAATGCACCGAGCGGGGCAAAGTGAAAAGGTGGCTCTTCTGGGGAATAATTTTCCTGCTCGACCAAAAACTGGGACACCCCGCCCCCAGGACAGCGGGGAGGGAAAGCGATGCGACCCCATCGAAGCTCCCAAGAAGCCGAGGAGGGTGAGGGAGCGGCCGAGAACGGCGGCGAAAGGCGGGAGCCCGCGCATAAAAACGACACCCGGTGCAAGAGCGCTCTCTCTGCAGTGATGTGGTGTTCGTTGCGATGATGAAGTCGAGCTTGTCGCTGTCTGCGGAAGAGGTCACCAGCGGCTGGCGAGCGATCCTGAACAGCACGACGAACGCGCGGCGGTTGAGGACTGCGCGCCGGACGAGAAGTGCCGAAGCGCCGCCGCAGAAAGGTGGCAGCCGGCCACACGAGTGGGAGAGGGGAAACCCGCGCAACCGAGCCAGAGAGTAGAGTCGCCAATACACTCTCGGGTCGGTTGGGCAATACGGGGACGCTCCCGCCAATAGTATTAAAAGGTGCAGAGGGTCGTCTAGTCGTCAGATCGCGGTTCAGCTTTTTTATGCTTAAGGCATTGGACAGTTGCTAAGTTGTGCTTCCGGTGCGCGAAAAGCTTGGAACTGTCCCTACGTGCTCGTCCTTCCTTGATGAACCTCCATCTGCTCAACGTAAAGGTCGAGGGCATAGGCCCGATAAGGATCGAACCGCGAGCCGACAAGAACACTGCTCGGTTATCGATAACGGAAGGACCACTAGCGTCGTGCCGAGTCCAGACTTGCGTCGAGGTCGATGGGACACCGCAGGGGGATATGTATGGCGAACAAGCCACCACGCGGGGCCGATGGCACGACGGTGTGAGCGAACCGTGACTGGCCCCGGCGTTAGTCCGAGAGGGTCCCGACAGAATTGCCGCCGTGGCACGGCCGATTCGGAGTCACGTGGCCCATCCGCTGACGCGGCGGGCGCGAATTCGCACAGGTTCAAGAGCGGGAAACAACATCCTCGTCCAGCTAAAAGACGGCGAATGGTCCGTGAGAGAGCGACCCGCGATTCCCTCCAAACAGCGCAATTACCCTACAACGAGAAATAAGATGTAGTCCAGCGAGGCGGGGGTTAGAAATGATATTGTTAGTAAGGATCCATGATCAGTGAAACCCCGTCAGAAAGCGTGTGCAGAAATCCCAAACGAACGCCAAACCGAAATTGGGCCGCAGCGGCAGGCCGATGATGACACCTCCCCTCAACTCCCCCCCCCCTCGGCGAATCGGTCACCGAGGCCGACAGCCACAGCGCATCGGCAGAATAGGGCATGCAAGAAAAGAAACGAATGCGCAACAAATGAAAAACGAATAAAACGAATAAACAAAAAGAAACAAACACAAACAAAATGAAAAATGCGGTGAATGCAACAAGTCGAAGCGCAGGCGGCAAGAAGGCAAAATAGAGTGCGTAAGAGAGGCACGTGGAGCGAACGAGCTGGGAGGGGGTGCAACGTGCACCCAATGGAGCGCGGGAGGACAAACAACGCGGAGGCGAGTCTGACAGAGAAGGATAGGAAAAGTGACCGCAACACAGAGAGGGAAAATAATTGGGTGACGAGACTCACGAGAGAAAACACGAGGAAAGGATGAGGAGAAAAGAACAATAAACGGAAAGCAAATAGAGGACGCGATCGGAAGACAAGAGTGAAAAGAGGAAGTACGACGACTAGGAGAAAGCAAGGTACCACTAAGATAAGGAAGACGCCAGAAAGACAGAGACATCTAATCACGCGAGACAACAGAAACAATAAAGTCAGAGAACACGAACAATGGAATTGAGGGGATGACAGCACACACACATTAAGGTAGGAGACCAGGCTACTGGGGACGAGGACCGGTCAGGCACCAAGCTCTCGGGAACGAGAACCCAAGCCTCGTGAACGGTCGACAGTGTTCGTCGGGTGCCGAGAGGAGGAGAGGAGGACGGACGGACAGAGCCTTGGCGGAACAGCCGACCGGAAACCGGTGACCACATCCCAGTGTATTCCCCAGTGGTCCCGGTTGGTGCAAGTGGAAGGCGCCCCCAGTTTGGAACGACGCGGTGTGTAAAATGGGTCGAGCGGCGAGGGCCGAAATGGGCTTCCCAGCAGTACGGTTGATGAGGCTCGTGTGGAAGGGCCAACGTGCGGTGACGGAACCGGGTGAATGACCACGGGGCGAGTGAAAGAGGCACTGAGTGAAGCGGCCGAGCGTGAACGACGGGTGAGCGCGTAGCAAGAAGTTGCGTGCCAGCGGAAGCATCAGCCGCCTCCCGTGTAATGTAGGATGCAGTTTGCCGTAACACCCGGAGTCGTGTGCGACATGAACGTGACATAAATAGAAAAAACAGTAGCCGAGTGAAGGGACGCGCCGGTCACACAGCGCACACGAGCTGGGCTGCAACGCACGAGCGCACTGCCGCGTGTGAGTGAAGCCCCGTCCCGAAACGCCAGGTTTGATTTGCGACCCGCGCGGACGACAAAGGTAGCAGACCAAGATGGACCGAGGTCTCGCACGCGAGCGGTTAACTACAACGGCAAGCCATTCCTGTGGGACCCCGGGCGAGTTTGCTTGTGTGCCATACTCAGCTGCACAGTGTCGAATCCGACAGAGGGAACCCTGCGGTGACCGCGTCCAAAAAAGAGTACAGTCAGCTGCGACGCACGGCAAGTCAAAAGGCGCAGGCGTTCCTGCGCGGTGTGCGCAAAATTGAAAAACAAAAAACAAAAGCAGTCGTTCCGTGGAGCACGACCAGGCAAAGATGGAAACCCCCTTCCGGCACAGAATGTAACATAGGGGGAAGGTTAGGATCTAGAACCGGCCCAGCCGGGATCACCTCATGCCGGAAGGATAGTAGTAGGATTATAGCTTTAGGTGGGAAATCGATAGATAGGGAAGTGACACGACGGAATGTATATGGACAGTAGACAGCACGCTGGCAAAATGAGAACGCGTTTACGGGACGACGTGAAATATTAGGTATAACCAGGATGCAATCAGCCGTGGTGTTGAAGATGTGATGCTGGAAGGAGAGAGCCCAGCGGCGTGTTTTAGTAGCGGAATGCATGGGCAGATGATCGGGGAAGAGGACTCAGCCAAGGACCCGGGTCAGAATAAATGATTAGGGTTAGTAATGAAAAATGAAGTCGTTGCGTTGGGAAGTAGCCGATACCATTGGGAGGGTCAGAGCCGCTTGACTGGCTGGACGTGGCGGAAAAGGAATAGCTGAGTGTACCCGGGCACCGGGCTATCGCCCGTGAGGCAAGGGCCCATGGGGGGGGCCGGACAGCGTATGGCAAGGCGCCGCAGGATCGGCCAGCGCCCGTAGCCCGGGCAAGTGGCAGGGTGCACCCCGAAAGGGCCCGGGAATCGACGCCACGTACGTGCAGGGAGTCGTCAAAGGACCCCGATGTGGAGACTGGAGCTACTCGAGCAGTGATGGTGGCCCGGGGGCATAGTAGGGGATCGGCAGAGGGTAGTGCCTGCAAGGGACCACGTCCGCCACGAACCGGGCAAGGCAAAAGGAAAGTGCTGGGGCAGGCACCAACAATTGCAGGAACCAACACAAGGCGAACGGAAGGTTTAGAACCAATAATAAGCGAGAGGCCGTGAAAGCCCGGGTAAGTTAATAGTTAAAGGTTAATGTAGCGTAGGTAAATGTACCGCCTCGCACCATCTACCCATCCCCTCGACTCTCGTGTGGCCGCTGACCACCGTGGTTAGAGAGCTGAGATCGGGGAGGCACCTAGACGAATTGGGCCGCACACGGACCTAGCTCCCTCACCCCTCCGGAACCGGAACTAGGTTGGAAGAGGCTAGACGAGACAGTGCCGAAGGACGAAAGGTTCGAGGACGAAATAATGGGATAGGAAAAGTAAAAAAAAAATAACGACAAAAATAATGGGGCTAAATGTTTTTACAAATTAAAGGGAGTGTAGGTAATGGTGACAGCAAAGGCGATAGTGGAGGAACAGTAGAGGCTTCGAGCCCGCGTCTGTTGCAGCACCACGCATCCTCACCAACCGTCCACGAAAGCAAGGCCGCCAACGATCATCGCAGCTGTGTTTGCGAAGCGTCCGGCCCACTCATCGGTGGCTGTGTACTGCAAGCCTTCCGCGGATCGTCCCGTCGGCTTTTCTCAAGCCTGTGCCCCAGTCATCCGCGCGGCACACGTGGCGCTTTTGCCCATCGCTCCTCACACTTGCCATGCCTCTGTCACCTAGCCATGCGCCCCCATCCCACTCATATCACTCACCCTGTCTGTTCTGCATGTGCAGCCGCCCCCCCTGTCACATTCAGCGCGCACAGAACCGCAACCATTGCAACCAAAACTGCCGTGGCACTACATAACACGGCGCAGGCGGCCGAGCTCCGTTTCTTAACATTGTCCTCAAGTCCATGATCCGGCCTGAAGTGTAAATTAATAAGTTAAGGAGTATGTACGGTAAAAGAGTCGCCTGGCATTCGTCTAAGCGACGGCAAATTTTATTAGTCGTCTGTATGAGGGTTGTTTAGTAGTTACACAGACCTCAGGTTATTCATATGGACACGAATACCATGAAGCGGCAGCGCAGGGATCCGTGTAAAACACTAAGGGAGAACTACATGATGGCTCAGAAATGACGACCGGCGAGTCTAAAAGGGAAGGTGGTAGTGTGAACGCTGGAAACGAAAACCACTCAGTCAGTCCGAGTGAGGTTTTTAAACAGTACAGTTAGCTGCCCAAACGTTTAGAGGGAATTAATATGATCCATCGGCTGCGACGCTGAATCAGTCGATTTTCTGTTCTACTTATTTTGAACCACCAGCTCAACACAACCGCACCGCCAATCCCCCACACAGGCCACCACATGCAACCACGCCACCTCCACATCACGCTACCATCTTCGCACACTCGCCCATGCAACCGCCCGTGCGTTACGATCTCCGCAGCGGAAAAATAAAAACAACGAGCAGCGCAGCTTCCCGCCTTTGCTCCGTTCTAAATCCACGCGCTCGTGGGTGGAATCATCCGGGGTCAAAGGTCGAAGGGGGGCCTCTTGTTGGGAATAATGCCTGCCTCCATGAGCCAAAATGACCCCGGCCGCCCGGAGAGCGGGTGGAGGAAAGCCGCGGGCACGCCCCCTTCGAAGAGCTCTCCAAGAAGCTGAGGAGGCGGGCAAACGGGCAGGGCGAAAGGCGAGCCCCGCGGCGATACAAAGACGACACGGCCCGGATGTCAAAGAGCGCTTCTTCTCTACATAGTTTTGTCTTTCCGTTGTCGAGTGTTGCGAGTGAAGTGCTCGAGGCTTCTGCTCGGTCTGTCGGGAATAGGTCCTCGCCAGGGCTGCGACGACCTGCTGAACGGAGCACGAACGAGACGCGGGGCGCGTGTGAGGTGGACCTGCGCGCGGGACAAGAATCGGAGAGGTTTGCGCCCGCCGCTGGAGAGGTCGGGCCAGTCGCGGCCAAGCGCTGACGCGCGGGAGAGGACTCACCAACAAGGAAGTCGCCAACTGTCTGTTCTTGGGTTTGGCAAATCACTGTGGGAGGCGCCTGTTCCGTACCATGTAGTATGTTTAATGTGCCGTGGTTCCACTTATCGATTTGTGAGATCATGCGGTGTAGTTTTTATTGCTATATGTCAGTATTGACTGTTGGCTGTATATGTTGCTCCGGTTCGCGAATAATGTGCTTTGGTGTAACTGGTTCCCGTTCGCTGCGTCCTTGCCCTTATGAACCCCATCTTGCATCACGAAGGGTCGTTATGTTCATACGCAATATTAATCGGCAACGGTCGAGCCGAGGACGTAAGACGCGCGGCTCCGATAGGCGAAAGGACCGCTAGCGGTCGTCCCGAGCAGTCGACTGCGCGAGGCATGCTCCGTTACATCGCGCGGGGGTACTAGAGGGTGAGTTTGCGAACACCCATGCCACGACGAGTGCGATGAAGCGATGGGAGCCGAAAGGCCCACCTACGTCCCGCGTTAGTCCAGAGGGTCACGACAGAATGTCCCGCGGGGGCAGACGCGCGAATTCGAGTCACGTGCCAGCGCCGCACGCCGCGGCGCAATCGTCAACAATATCTGCAACCCGACAGTCCTCGATAGAGCGCATAACATTCAGCTGAACATGATTTGTACAGCACTGATAAGGTCCCGATGACAAGAATTCGGCCTAACTAACATCTAATCGGGCTGCTTCAAATGTGATGCCAATACCCTCCATGCAGTGTCGAACCTTCCACAACTTGAAATCATGCACATATCTTGGCCCATCTCAAGGGAAGAATAACCTGAAAAATCAAATAATTATTCGTAACAGATCACAACCTTACGCAAAAATCGAAATCAATTGTCCTAGCACACACCCAACAGTCCACCAAGCTTATTCGCCGCAATCATAGTCCGAAGTTTGAAATATGATCAATAATATATATTTTTATGACCCGAGCCCTGCAACAGTCCAAGACCCGAACCCGAAAGCCTGAGGACAAAAAATCAAAGCCCTGAGGACACCAAAGACCCAATATCCAAAGACCCTGAGGATCCAAGAAGGTCAGAGACCCACAACGACCCGTAGACCCTTGAACTCAACGATAAAGGATAAGGTGTGTGTGTTGTCGTATAAAATGGATGATTAACATTAAACTAAAGGCGCTCGTGGCGCACACCTCCGCCACTTAATGCCTTGATCCAGAGAACATATCGGGCCATTACATTTGAAATAATCATGCATAAGTTATTTTTTGGCCCCATTCTCAATTTGATGAAAAAAAAAATGACGTTTTCAGCCCATTGTTCCTGCATCAGCGGGTGTCTTTTTCTGAGCGCAAGTTTTATGGCCGATGCCCTTCATCGACCGCAACCTGGCTGCGCTCTCGTACCACGATTCAGAGTATGGACACCTATCTACCGGGGCATACACCGGACCAGTACACGTACTCCATTCCGACTCGGAAGATGAAGTCGAGTCACCCCTGTAGAATTCACAGCCAACGGGGCTTGAACTCAGGACCCTCGGATCCACCGCAACCTCTAACACTAAGCGCAACACCAGCTCTACAAAGTGAAGAACACATTAAAATAAAAAAAACACCTCATGTTCCAGATCTGACTCACCAAGATCAAATCATTCAATCATTTCATACCTAACCTCTCCACAAAGTTTTGTCTGCATCCATACACAACCTTAGGAAATCGCTGCTCACAACAGACAAGATTTTAAAAAAGCAATCATAAATAGGCTTGAAATCATAGAAAATCACAACATAATATCATTTTAACGATGCTCATAATTAAAGGTTGGAACTACAGTTCAAATGCGAGATACGATTGTATTTGTCCATTTGTATGTGAGTGTGATTTGCAATACGTGACAGCACACTGTCTACTAGTCTTTATCACCTATTGATGGATTACAAGCCTCAATGGAGCTTAAAACACACGTTCTAATACTTCAGCAATGAAGCAGCTTGAGGTCAGTAAACATCCCTACAGAGTTCTGAAGCAAACATGTGAACGATAAATGAACACCTAAAAAAATTTGAATATATTCCACCATCTCACACTACCCCGACGACAAACAACCGATAATCTATTTCCATGGTCATCACTGGAAAGTCATTCTTGAACTCAGGCTCACACATCAGCCATGACTTCTTGTGCCACGTGCAAAGCCACACACAGACTGGGATCATTAACAATCAATCAGTTCTCCAAAAGAAAATCAAAACTACCATCTATAAGGCCATTCGTCATAGCTCAAGAATACGGCCTCCCCTCTGACTGGCAACCCATCATCACATCTCTCTCCGAATCTGTTGGAATCGATGCTTCTCAATATTATTGGAATTTCCCAGAATGTGTAACAAGTCTGCGCTTTCACATGGCGTGTAGTCTCTCTCTCTCTCTTTTTTACCACCTATTCTCTGATGTTGCTCTTCTGCACTCCTCTGTCTTTCCGACCACCATCTCCTAACCTCAGCAACTAAGTAACAACTGATGTGTTACCTTACAGATGTGAGATAGCAAAGCAAGCACTGAAATAGAGTGCGTTCCTGTCCAATCATTATATGGAAATAATATCAAAGCGCGACAGAAATGACGAAAGACGTGTTCATAGCAGCGGATTCATTGAGAAAGAGGTTGTTTGTTAATAAATAACAAACCTTACTTGATTTTTTTTGTGGGAGAAGACAAAGTACCTCAACCTCGAATTTTCAAGAAACCATAACACATCAATTGAAAATTTATTTTCACAGCTCGAAGCATCCTTAATTACAAACGAAAATAAAATTAAAACATTCAGTGGAAGCACCACATTGCTTTTTGGATTCCTAAATGCTGTAGGACAAGGTCAGGCTAGTACACAATCAGGAGCAATGATAACGGCGATCACAAAAATACTGAAGGATTCACAGTGCTTTTAGTGCTTCAGTAGATTTCTTCACAGCAGAGATCCAACCCAATCAGAGCACAGTTAAAGCATGCTCGCCCCCCGCAACCCCCCCGCCGAGCTATTCAAGTACAGCAGGTAAACGACATGAGCGAGCATTCGTACATTTTGTAATAACATAGTACTTTGAGAGTACAATTGGTTGAGGCCATCTTGACCCTATGTTTGAAACAGCAGAAAAAAAACAAACAGCGACCCGGTAGCACAAACTTTTTGGAATATGTCGGTGCAAATGACCTAGGTCCACACCACTTCAACACAACACCTCAACTAACTAGTCAGAGTAAGGCATACAAAGAGAGAAAACAGCGGCAAAGACATCTTTATTTATATATATTTTTAACTCGACGGTTAAATAATTAAAACCACAACCTCATGTTGCTTTTTATAATGCAAACCATTATCGTAACTCAACAGGTGGTACCAAGAGAATCCGCACAATGTAAATGTGCTCACAATATTATGAAAGAACCCTCCCCGCTGAAACCCCCTCCCACACCCTCCCCTCATCCCTCTCTTCGCCCGCTGTCCGCATCGCACCAACAGAATACATCAAACGCATTTTATTGCAGTTTTTAAACCATCATTTCTGTCTTACGATCTAGAAGCATTAATTCAGCAGTAATGAAAACGCATCATTTGCTGAAAAACGAACCTTAAACACATTATTTGTTTGAAACAACTCACGGCTGAAAAGCCTCACACCAAATGTTAACATTCGAAATAAAAGCGAGACCCGCACAAACACGACCACTTCACCTATGCTTCTAAGAAATCTGGTTTCTCCATTACCACATGTAGACCCAGCATATGCCACACATGACCAGTTAACTTGCGGTGGCTGTACAAAGAGGCCTATGGAGCCCAACTATGCGGACGAGACAAAATGGTGATTTGATTTGAAACCCCTCTCTTGAACACCAGCAACGACAGAGGGAGAAACGGTGAAAAAAAATATTATATCTAAACTAGAGGAAAGGAAACAACAGCTTACCGAGTTCCCATGTCCAGTGTGGGCGCATCCCCTGCGTGTGCAGCCACCCTACAAGCTAGACACGAGGTCAGGCCCGACATTGAGAGGAGAAGCCAACCAGTGCATCCGCAACTTCGAGAGGATATGCGACGGGGCTCCCACTTCGACGGAGAGCACTGACATAAGCGCCCCAACTGGTAACTGATTTGATTGGTGTGCTGTACAACATTACAAATATATATCCTGCACATAACATTATTTCTAAACACCGCATGGGCATTTCGTCTGTCTAACTGGAAGCTGAGATACTGGTCATATACTATAAAATTGGATGTAAACGATTGGCAAATATTAAAACGCAACCATAGATTGTTCAATTCCTGTAACGTGAAGTTGAAAAAACACACAGAAGAAAAAAAAAGACCTGGGCGCATTAGAAGCCCCCCTTCCCTGACCTATAGTTAAGTGTTCGTGTCTTAAAGAGTGGACACCAATAATTGCCCACGAGACATTCTCAAAGATGCTTGTCGAGAGGTAGTTGCTTTTTTCTCTGAGAAAACACAAATCAATCAATAAATAAATTAAAACCCTCAAGGTGCCCTCAATACCAACGTTTGTGCTCCAAAGTAAAATATGCCCTTGATTACAATGCACAAAAGAAAGAACCAATAGTAGCATTTAATCTGAATAATTTACGGAATTGGAAGAACTCACGGGCAGGGCCCGAGCCGGATTCCGCCCTTCCAGAGAAGCATACGACACCACACCCAGACCTTCGAGGTAAACCGGGAACCATACCACGGACTTCACAGGGTAGGCAAAGTCAAATCCCCACACTAGCACGCAACACCCCATTAAACTTCACAGGTCTGCCCAGACTCACAACCCACACTTGAGGGCGGACCCAGACGTCATACCTCCACTCTGTATGGAGACTCAGAATCACAACGCTCCACCTGAAGGGCGAGAACACACATCACACCTCCACTCTTAAGGCATGACCCGCTCGATCCCACGTGTCGTTCGAGGGCGAAACCGACGCGGGCCGCCACCTTCGAGGCGAGACCATAATAAACCGGCTGCCACCTTCGAGAAGAGCACGAACGGCACCACCCTCGGGGGAGAGCCACGGACGGCCGCCACCTGAGGCGCAGACGCCAATGTCGCGCCGCCCCCCTTCGAAGCACACCCACAGCAGTCCCTTTGAGGTGGAGACCCCGAGGCAGGCTGCCTCCCCCCACGCCTCTTCAGGCGAGACCGCGACGCCGGCTGGAGACCCGGCACGGCGAGACCGCGACTCCCTCGAGGCAGCGAACCCCGAGCAGCCGCCCTCCCCTTCGAGGGCGAGACCTCCGAAAGGCAGGCCCTCCCCCCCCCCCGATGGCACGGGCTCCCTTTGAGGGTAGACCGCTGACGCAGGTGCCCCCCCCTCGAGGCGAGACCCTGACGGCAGCTGCCCCCCCATTCGAGGCAGGACCCCACGAGTTCCCCTTTGATGCAGAACCACGCAGGCCACCCCCTCTGAGGCGAGACCCCGAAGGCATGCCGCCCCCCCTCGAGGGGCGTACCCCGCACTGGCACACCCCCCACTTCGAGGGCGAACCCACGGCAGGCTCCTTTGAGATCGAACCCCGATGCAGGCCCCACCTTCAGAAAGACCCCGATGCAGGCCGCCCCTCCCTGACCCGTTCGAGCAGGCGAACCCCGACTGCAGCTCCACTATATGAGTACACCCCGACGGCAAGGCTGCCCCCCCCTTTGAGTGGCGAGACCCAGACGGCAGAGTCACCATGCCTTTGGGAGAGAACCTGACGAGGACCGCCACCTTCGGTAGAAGACCCCACGGCAGGCCGCCCCCCCTTTCAGGGAAGACCCCGACCGAGGCTGCCGTTCGAGCGCGAGACCCCGACCACAGCACCCCCGTTTCTTAAGCGACCCCGAGGAGGCCGCCCCCCTACTCCGTTCGGAGCGACACCGCCACGGAGGCCGCCACCACTGATGGAGGCGCGCCACCTGCGGGCAACACCCGCGAGGAGGGCTCCAGAGCAGCACATCACGACAGACCACGATGGCACCGAGAACGACTCTCGAACCCACGCCGAGGCCGCCACCCTTGAGGGCACACCTCCGACGACCGCAACCCTTGGAGCGACACCCTACGAGCCGGGCCACCCTTGCGATGGCGGACACCCTCCGACGGAGGGCCGCCACCTTCAGCAACCCTCGAGTCCGCACTGGCCCGAGGCGCACCGTGCACAAGACGAGGTCCGCGCACCTTCGAGGGTGACTACCACCCGACGAGGACCGCGACTGAGGAGGGCCACCTGTCTCGGAGAAGAAACCCAGGAGACCGCCACCCTTCGGGAAGGCACCGACGCAGAGCCGCACCTTTTCTTGTATACTTGTCGAGCTCGTCATGAGAGCAACAAAACGCAAGCAAGGGGCATGAGACAAGAGTCCGGGAGTGGAGGACAAAAACATTGGAACAGAACACATTAGAGAGTCTGTAAGGGAGGGATGGACGGGGACAGAAGAAAGATGGACATTACAGGGACTTTGAGGAGAAGCAGGAATGAAGGAAGTGCTGGGGATTACGGGGGTAGAAAAGCATACGAGGATTGTGGGGGATGATAAGAGTGTGGTGTGAAACAGCGTGCGTTTGAAAGCCGGAGGAAGAATGGAAAGAATACGAGTGGGAAGTTATTCCAAAGCGGCGAAAAGAAGAAACAGAGTGAAGGTGACATGATCGTGATTCTGAGTTTTACCAAAAGGGGTTGTTGGCGACTTGACGCGCCTCGTGGAAAGTGTGTGGGACAAATCGGCAGAGAGAGCAATGGGGCAAGTGGAGCGGAGGAGAAACAGAGCACACACGGATGATTCAGTAAGGCACCAGTAGAGAGGATACCAAGCCTGGTTCGACACGAAGCCCGAGCGGCAGCCGACAGAGGGAACTCGGATGACCGGAGAGCCAAGCACCCTTCATCGGAGATCGATAGACCACGTTTAAGGCCCAAGCCCATGAGCAAGAAATGGCGACGACCAACCCTGGAGCACCACAGACGAGGCCCGGACTGAGTTAGGGACACGCTGAGGCACACCCGAAGGAGCCGCCACCTCAACGGCAGCACCCGACGGAGCTGCACCAACTTCTCGAGGGACGACACCCCGACGGAGGCCACCACCCTCGCGAGAGCGCAACCCGATGAGGGCACCCACCCTTGATGGCAACACCGACGAGAGGCCGCCACGCTCAAAATGGCGGCGCACAAACCGACGAGGGTCCACCAACCCCTTCGAGGGCCCACCCGCGGGGACAACATGCGACCACCTTCGTGAGGACACCCTCGAGCCCAAAGAGGCGCGCCACCCTTCGATGGACGGAAAGCCCCCACTCGAAGAGACAGAGGAGGCCGCCACCCTTCGTCGCACACCGAACGAGACACCTTCGACGAGGCAACGCCCCGTCGGAGGAAGACCCACTGAGGAGGGCCGCCACCCTTCGGGGAACGGAGGCCACCGGGGCGAGCCACGCCCCCCTCCGGAAGAAAGCCCCAAGGAGGCCGCCACCCTTCGGGGGAAAGACCCGAACGGAGCCTGCCAACGCTCGGGATCGAGACCAGCGAGGGCCGCCCACCTTCGGAGGAGATCCCGACGGAGGCCGCCACCTGCTTCCGAGGAGACCCGCGACGAGGCCGCCACCCGGCCGGGGGGATACCCACGACCGGGCCGCCACCCTTCGGGCGAACCCGACGGGAGGCGCACCCTCGGGAGAGACCCCGAAGAGCGGCCGCACCCTTCGGCGATCGCGAGGGCACCCCAGACGGATCAAGTGGCATCCACCACGCCTTCGGGGCCGCACACCCCAGCGGATGGGCCGCCACCTTCGGCGAGGCCGCGGCCCACTCGCGAGACCGCCGACGAGGGCCGCCACCTTCGGTGGGCGACCCCGAGAATTCTGCAACCCTCGACGAGGGCGCCACCCTTCGGCGGCGACCTCGAATTCGGGGCGCCACCCGGGGCAACCCTGAACGATGCGCCCCCCGGGCGAGCCCCGCGGCGCACCATGGGATACTCCGCGAGGCCCCCTCGGCAGACCCACGCAGCCGCACCTCGGGAGCGGGGCCGCACCCTTCGCGAGACGACGGCGACCGGCAACCCGACGGAGGGCCGCCACCCTTCAGGGGCGAGACCCCGACGGAGGCCGCACACCTCTCGGAAGAGACAACAGAGCCGCCACCGCTTCGGAAGAGGAACCCCGGAACAGGCACACCCCCCGCCTTCAAGGCAACACCCGACTGCACTCCCTTTTGAGGGCAAGATCCAGACGCCAGAATTCAGCCGAAAATGATCTGTGACTTGCGACAGTACATTAAACCTGGCTACCTGTTCCATGGTCGATGTCGGCCGAGATAGCTAAACTGTCTCTCCCCACCAGGTGTTAGGTGAGGAGGGTGTTTGATCGTGACACCGCAGCAGGATTAAAACAAACCTTCAAAGGCGAGGACGCGCCTTTGAGCTAGCCATCGTCATATCTATTGCCCACGGTATTGCGACGCGTCCTGGCAGTGGTACTTCTTATTAGGAGTGTGGCAGATGCACTCCGGCGCCCGAAACAACCCTTCATTCGCTACAGCAAAATGCAAGAAATCTGAAACCCACTCCGTGGACTTCCCTTCGCAGGCAGCTCACCGGATATGGGATGCGGCAACGCTTCAGGCGCCCCGATCTTTAGAAGGAGGGAAACACGGGGGTAACATTCTGAGGATCAGAATTGCGGGAGAGTGTCGGATGGTGCTGAGTGTCGCCCGGACGGCGTCTCTTGGTGTAGACCTGAGCGCCCTTCGGGTGGTCTGAATGCCTAGTCCCAAAAGAACAGGAGACACCTACTGTCCTGTATCATCTAGCTCAGCTTTGGACATCGATTGCAAGCATCTCTGAGTTGCGAGACCGGATTCGGCGAGATCATGGTGGTGTTACACCTACTATGGGTGTGATGCTCTTATCGGTTACCATTCCCAAGAGCTGCTGCAACGTGTCCAATAAGCGACTGCCAATGATAATTGAGAGGTAACAACCGGTCAACCAGCGTATTAGAGAAAGATTCGCACAGCTTCGGTTATTCCCTGTCTCGTGTTAATTGGCTCCACAACTGAGGAAGTGACATCTCAGCTGGAAGGATGCATTCTACGCCACGTCTTGAGGCTGTGGTATGATCAGTGCCCCGACGAGAATAACACGTCTCGTCTTGGGAATTCAGTGCATCGACTGAACTGATAGGGATGCGCTATGAACGGTGGCCCCAGTGGGTCAAGTGAAACATAACCAGAAAGCACTAACGTTTTCGACTGCAAGAAGTCATGGCTAGGGGCCGTTCGATGTGTTCAGCGCCCACAAGC
>CM068955.1:151107004-151125931 GCA_035128595.1 Eptatretus atami | reverse complement strand
AAAAACTTCATAATGACGCTAAAGCACGCTTTGCCCTGAAATGGCTGTTTGGCATCTACACTATATGCAATGTCAGGTTTCATACTCGAGGTGAATATTCAACAATTTTCAATCAAAGTACGTGCTTTTAATGGAATATTATATTATTCTCTTAAATGGGTTTTTTAAATCACTATTATTAGATTATCTCAGTGGGCCCAATGCACTGAATCAATCGTAGCAAAATTTAATAATGTTTATATACTTTTATACTCAGCGGTTTACGTTTTTCTCAAGTACCCAGGTCAGGTCAGGTCAGGTCAGGTCAGGTCAGGTCCGGGCGCATGCGCTGGAGAAGCGCGTTACTGCGTCCACCTTCTGCTGGTACTCAATCGACCTCCGTCTGGCCATCCCCCAGGTACTGCATTGTAAGAAATTTTTTTATTTCTTCTAAAACAGTTCTGTTATACACTGTACTGTATATAATTTTTTTTTCATTATTGCTTGTGCACGTTTTTGTACAATACCTGCATGGTTGTCAAAGTGTGTTCTAAATGTTATGTACAGTTTTTGATTTTGATGTACCATACATACTCTTTCCAGAGCATTGATGCTGCCAAAGCAGTTTCTTGGCAAGGGTTATACTTGGTAGTTTGCCATTGCCTTCCCAGCATTGTTTGTGCGTGCTCTATCCTTTTAAATGCTGAGCATAAAGCGAGGAATCAGCACATACCATAAAAAAAGTCTTTGTTGTGATTGTAAAATTCTTACATCGGTGATTTGAAACAAGAATGTGTTTCAGGGCTCGTGCCAACATTTAATAACCATTCATGGTGTCCGAATCAGTTACAAATGGTGTCTTTTTAGCTGCGAAGCAAACATAAAAGTGCATTTTCAGTCTCTGTGAAGTTGTATTATATTTAGTTTAATAATAATATTATAATACTATTCCCTTTGTGCTGTAAAGGCACATGGGGTTGCCGAGGCAGTTTCATTGCCAAGGAGGACAGTCATGGAAAAAGTCACCAACTCCGATGCAGGTTACCCGAATGAATATTACCCCAGTATGCTGGTACTCATTTCACCGATCTCAGAATGAAACGGAAGACCAAGAAGGAAGCTGAAGCAGTAAAGAGCAAAGATGGAGTGATCAGGAGGAACCTGATAGGATTCAGGTTTCAGCCGCTACTCACAACCCTCAATCCCATCCAGGCACCGCCAAGTGAGCCTTCCAGAAAAAATTCTGCAATTATTCACTTCTCCTAGACAGATAGATAAAGAAATGTTGTGCTAAAAAATAGGCGAGTGTGTTGTGTGTGTGTGTGTGTGTGTGTGTGTGGTGTGTGTGTGTGTGTGTGTGTGGTCAGTGTGTCAGTGTGTCAGTGTGTCAGTGTGTCAGTGTGTGTCACCTCCATAACTCCAAAACTATAAAACCTAGCAGCCTCAAACTTGTCATGCATACCAATAAAACTCCAAGGAAGTGCAAGAGTAAAAATTGGGTGTTTGGGTTAATTAAAACACTCCTTTTGAAGATAATTAACGCGCCTGTTTAATTATATCCTTCATCATGTGATCCTCGGCCACATCACTCTCTGGGTCTTAAGGCATTTCCTTGGTAACATCGCTGGGGTCTGAAAGCGCCATGTTTTTTTGGCCTGCTCAACCTTGCCTCGACTTGGAACAAGCCACAATGATTTCTTACCGATAAAGTTTTCACTTTCCTCATTATCATTACTAGTACGTGCCAGTACGTGCGTGGCCGTACATGCAAAAATAAAATAAAAAATAAAAAAAAACTTTCAAACCCGCGTGCCAGAAACAACAACCACACAGGCCGTTCCTTCGCTCTTGCGCGCCCGTACGTGCGTGCCCGTACATGTGTGGCCGTACGTGCGTGGCCGTACGTGCAACCCCCCCCCCCCAAAAAAAACTTTCAAACCACGTGCCAGAATCAACAACCACACAGGCAGTTCCTTCGCTCGTGCGTGCCCGTACGTGCAAACCCCCCCTCCCCCCCAAAAAACTTTCAACCGTGTGCCAGAAACAACAACTATACAGGCCGTTCCTTCGCTCTCGCGTGCCCATACGTGCGTGGCCGTACGTGCAAACCAAAAAAAAAAAACTTTCAAACAACCACACAGGCTGTTCCTTCGCTCTCGTAAACGACGACTGGATTGGGGCATTGTGTTTATCTATAAATGCGCATAAGAAATCGAGAAATTATTAGAATACACGAAGTCATCACTCTCCGGAAGTCCGTACGTTGTAACCCGTAATGGGGACGCAGCTGAGGATCTCTTCCCCATCGGCCACGCCTACGCAGCAACGTGTCCTGTCATTGGTTGGTAAATAAATGACCATAACTTGGGAACCACTTGTCCGATTAATATCAAACCTTGAAAAGGCACATCCTCAGGTCCCCAGCAATATATGTGGCAAGTTTCAATCAGATCGGATCAGTGGTTGTCGAGAAACAGCGGTCACAGTCACAGTCACAGTCACACCACACACACACACACACACACACACACACACACACACACACACACACAACACACACACACACACACACACCTGGAATTATAGATTGATGAATGCCTGTTCATCAAAGCTACGAATAGCGGGGTACATTGCAATGATTATGAACACCCAGGGACATCAGCGTTTGTGGCTTTATTTAATTTCCGCGAATGCAATCACCACTTTTTGGGCATCTCCGGGAGGTGTATGTTTAATGTGTTGCTAATTGCGTGCCAAACGAGCCGTTTCTTATCAACGTTTCATTGGAGTGCTTGCTTGAGTGCTTAAGCCACTTGGCGAGTGCTCTCCAAGCTGCTTGGGTGTCGTTTTGGTAAAGTACCAGTGCTTTCATGAAACATTGATTAGACCAGTGGTTTTCAAACTTTTTTTAGAGGCGACCCAATTTCAGAACCTCTCTCCATCGCGCGACCCAAAGAATTCAAAACCCAATTTAATAATATATAAGATAAGATTTCATATGAACACAAGAACATTTACTGTTTACTTTATTCACACATCGTCATGTTTTCATAGACGAGTAAACGGAGAATAGCCGACAGTATCCAAATAGTACAGTTGAATGTTTCAGAAGTTTAGTCCGAATGACATTTTAGATATATCAGTGAGAAGGATGAGCCTGTTTTTCAGAAACCAACTTCTCTATTCGTGGAGAAGTAGATGACAATGCCAGGATCATATCATGCTCCATTTCAAGGCGATTTCTGCTCTTTGTTTAATCACCACCATGGTGGAGAACGACTGCTCACAAAAGTATGATGAAGGATATGGCATGAGAACCTTAATGGCGCGCCGTGACAGGGTCGGGTACGACGGCAGCATTTTGCACCAGAATGTCGACAACGAATTCGTCCGCGCAAGAGCCTGCGCTCCTGAATCCTGCTGGAGCTGTACAAGCTCTTCCTGTGCTGTATCATCTTCATCAGCAATCGAGTCCATGGGAGCCGTGAAAGGGTCCCGAACCACAGAAAAGGACTGCACATCCAGCTCAGGGAATAGTGCTCGAACTGTTCAATGAGCGACCGAAGGTGACGTGCTATCTCCCCAGAAAGACTGTCGAGCTCAGTATCATCGTACTGGCAGGTCGTTAGATGCTCCACCAGACGGGGGAAAAGGCTGAAGCGCTTAACAGCTGCTTGTCTGCCAGTAATTTTAGAGTCGCCAGAAATCGCTCATTTTGTCGTGAAAAATCATGAGGTTGGCGTTTTTGCGTTGGAGGGAGCGGTTGAGGACATTGAGACGTTCAAAGATGTCAACGAGATAGCACAGTTCTGACAGCCAAGAGTCCGACTCAAGCAACGCTACCCATGCCGTTTTCCTTGTGTGCGTAGGAACTCCTTCAGTTCATCTTTGAGCTCGTAAACACGCAGAAGAAGGTTTCCTCGAGATAACCATTGACTTGAGTGTAGAATAGTAAATTCTTATGGTCGGCGTCCATCTCCTGGCAGAATAGCCTGAATAACCTAGTGTTGAGGGCGCTTGATTTGATGTGATTCACCATTTTTACGACTTCTGAGAGCACGCTCTGCAAGGTTTCTGGCAAAGTACGAGAGGTGGGCGCTTCTCGGTGAATCATGCAGTGTACCATGGAGGTCTGAGGAGCCACCTCAAGCAATTTAGCCTTGAATCCAGAACGCACTCCTAACATTGCTGGCGCGCCGTCTGTTGTAGAACCAAGCAACTTTCCGAAGTCCAGATCATGGTCACGATAAAACTGCTCTACTTTCCCAAAAATGTCCTCGCCTTTGGTGGTGGCCTCCAATGGTTTGATGAGCAAAGGCTCATCGCCAAAGTTATCAGCCTTGATGAAGCGGACCCAGACGATGAGTTGCACGTACGATGCGATATCAGTGGACTTGTCCAACTCTATGGAGTGCGACGGCGATTCTTGATCTTCTGTGCGACCTGAGCCGTTACGTCCAGACTCATATCTCCAATTCTGCGTTGGATGGTGTTGTCAGAGAGGGGTATAACTGCCAGTTTCTTCGCCGCTTCCTCCCCAACATCAGAGATACCATGTCCTTTGCACATGGCAGCACGAGTTCTTCCGCAATGGAGTGAGGCTTTTTAGTCTTGGCAACATGGAGCGACACTCGATACGAGGCCTCTAATGGCCGAGAATTGGTCTGATGGCATGTACTCTCTCTGTCAAGACGCGTATTCTTGAGTGCAAGAAGTTTCCTCTCAAAGAACGCTCTCTCCTTATCCTGATAAGGCGCATGTTTTGTAGTCAAATGCCTCTGCAACTTATTTTGTTTCATAGACTCCGTAGAAAGCACTTCGAAACAAATCACACACTGAGGCTCTGTGCCCCACTTTTATCCACCACGTAGTAAAATCCAAGGTCCAGAAATTTATCCTGGTAAGAAAGTTCTCGAGATTTGCTGGTGGCCGGTGCTGCCATCACAAATAAGGTCTCAAGTCGTACGTGGAGACGTGAATAGCGTTAATGATAGTCAGAGTCTGAGTCTGAGAGACCGTGGATCAAACCACTAATTTCCGCCAAAATGAACCGCCCTTCAGCGAGCCCGCGCATCGGCTGGATCCCATTCCAAGCGTCATGTTGCGCCGATTCCCATACTTTGAACGAACCGTTTATGTTACATCCCACAAAAGCGAACACCGATCGAAAATAGACAATTTTTTTTCGCTGCAAGCGGACGCCGCGACCCCACAAAATTGGCTCGGCGACCCCACTTGGGGTCGCGCCCCCGGTTTGAAAAACCAAGGATTAGACAGACGTACGTTTCCACCTGTGTTAGGCCTTACAGTGCTGTGTGGTGGGTCTCTCGGGAGGTGTCAAATCCGCTGAAAATGTGCAATTTTATTTTTACAGGACATCATTTTGTTTTACATTTTTATGCGATCTCCGAATATAATCCACCCCTCACTTCGACATCGATACATGTATAAAAACAAGGTCCATCCGGCCACGTGTTTGCTGTGATCTGTTTGTGAAGGCAAAGGCATAGATCAACATTTTGTGTTCTGTGCCTCGATATATTTTTAAATTGAATTTTGTTAATTTCCCACTTGAATTCCTCTTTCAAAGAACTCTGTTAAACGTAAATGTTTGTTTGTCGTTTTTATGTATTTTATGCGTGTGTACGTAAATAAACTGGACTACCATAAGGAACTTGGTGTGTGTGTGTGGTGTGTGTGTGTGTGTGTGTGTGGTGTGTGTGTGTCTGTGTGTGTGTGTGTGTCTGTGTGTGTGTGTGTCTGTGTGTGTGTGTGTGTGTCTGTGTGTGTGTGTGTGTGTGTGTGTCTGTGTGTGTGTGTGTGTGTGTCTGTGTGTCTGTGTGTGTGTGTGTGTGTCTGTGTGTGTGTGGTGTGTGTGTGTGTGTGTGTGTGTGGTGTGTGGTGTGTGTGTGTGTGTGTGTGGTGTGTGTGTCTGTGTGTGTTGTGTGTGTGTGTCTGTGTGTGTGTGTGTGTGTGACTGTGACCGTTTGTGACCGTGTTGTGTGTGTCTGTGTGTGTGTGTGCGTGTGTGACTGTGACTGTGACCGTTTGTGACCGTGTGTGTGTGTCTGTGGTGTGTGTGTTGTTGTTGATTGTATCTACATATGCAGGTTTCAGAATGTGGAATGGAGTCCTCCCAGGGTGGGCTAAAGTATCCACCTTCATTTCAGTACGGGGTCACGATTCATGGACCAAGTTGTGCTGTTTTTCTGTTTTCAAAGTTTTGTGCCGAGGCTCTCTTCAGGATCGTTACTGAGCCCCAGACGGCTTCCAAATGTCGTTTGTTTATGGTGATATTCCCAGGGATGTTTTTTAATATCCCTGTGAGATTCTTTGTCCTCATTCCATGAGGTTCTTCATCATCACTGGTACAACTTTGGCATTCTTCAGCTTCCAGGATCTTTTCACTTCATGCTTGAGATCTTGGTATTTGGTCATTTTCTTGATTCCCGCATTGTTTTCAGTCCAAAATCACCGGTATCAACACCTCAATTAGCAATGCTTTATCTTTTTTTGTACCTAAGTATGATATCTGGTCACAATGCTTTGTTTTCGATGTTCATGCCCGATGGGATCATAAGGTCGTACGTGGGCGGCACTTCAATGTTTTCAGGGATTGCTTTTGGTTCATTCCCCCACAAATTTTCTGGAATTGGAATATTAAAGTTTTTGTCAGATGTGCCATCGGATTACTTTACAAACTCATTGTGTGTTGTGTGTACAGTTGTCTGCATGTTTTTTTTTCGTGTTCGGTCATTAAGCGTCACATATCATTCTCTTTGCTCACCCACCCACCCCTCACCTGTATTTTTTTTTTCCTCCTTCCCCCCCCCACCCTTCTCTCTCACTCTCTCCTTCCTCACTCACCCTCCTAATAAAATGCAGCATTCTCCTCCCACACCTCAGTCACTCTCTCGTTGTCTCTGCCTTTCTGTCTGTGAGTGTGTGTCTCCCTCTCTCTCACGCACCCTCCCTCCTGCAGTGAATAGCAATGTTTGGTGATGTGTCGCTCTCCCCACCTCCCTCCTAGCTCCCCCTTTTTAATCCTCTCTGCCTCCCCTTCCCCCTCTCACCCTTCACCTGCCTCCTCTCTCTCTCCCTCCCTCTTTCTCCCCCTATTGTCTCCGTCAGCGAAGCAACGGGTTGTATTTGGTAGTGGAGGAATATGAAGTAAAAAGAGATGAAAAAGAAGAATGACAGGCTGAGTCAACCCCACCTGCTCTTAATTCATCAGTAAAAGAGGGGCTCAAACTCAGAACCCAAAGGTCCCAACGGTCCCTAAGCAGCTACCTTAACCACTAAGCCATCTATTCTATTCCATTCCATTAGACCATACTCTGAACAGAGCATTGGTGCTACCAAAGCAGTCTCCTGGGCTATTGGGCACAATCCTGGACAGGTCACCACTCCGACACAGGATACTCGAATGACTCAATCATCCCAGCAAGCTGGTACTCATTTTGCCGACCTCAGAAAGATGACAGGCCGAGTCAACCCCACCTGGTATTAATTCAACAGCCAAGCAGAATTTTAACTCAGGACCTTCGGATGCCAAGCCTGCCATCCTAACCATTAAGCCAACACCACACTATATTGAGTTTATGAGATGTGGTTTGAATTTGACTTGCTGCAGTTGTGTCATGTTGAGGACAGGGATAGGAAGGAAGATGTCGCCCGCTGTATGCAGTTTTTTTAAAGTATTGTTGTCCAAGGGACAGTAAAGTTTGGTGACCACTGATCTATACTACAAGAGAGCTGTTTGTGTGTTTGGCTGTCTGTGTGTATGTATCACCATTTTCCTCAGAGATGGTCAAATGGATTTTCGTAAAACTTTTAGGGGTTCATCAGTGAATGCCAGGGAGTGTTTAAGGCAAAGCAAAATTTTGAAAAAAAAAGTCGGATTTTTCTGTTTTTATCACTCTTTAGTGCCTAAACATTTGTAACTATGTGAAAGGTAATAGTAAATCATCCCCAATACCCATTATTTAGTGGGTGGAGGGACGTGTTTTAAGCCCCGACAAAAAAAACAAACATTGATTTCTTCAAAATGCCAACAGGATTAGAACTGTACCGGGTACTGAGCAATGCCGGGTACCCACCCCTGTGCTAGGCCAAAATAAATAACAAATTCCTGCCACCTTTCAGTCAAATATCAAGCCGAGCCAGTCTGTTTATGAAAGACGTGCCCCAAATGTTTCCAGCCAACACCACAAGGTGGCAATAATTGGGACGATAGCAGTGAAGGTGGAAGAGGAGGGAGAGGAGAAAGAGGAGGGAGTGGAGGGGGAGGAATAGGAAGAGGAGGGGGAAGAAGAGAGGGGGAGGAGGGAGAGAAGGAAGAGGATGAGGATGGGGCAGGTGGAGGAGGAGGAGGAGGTTAAATAAGATATCTTACCTTGCTGTTCCCTGAGCATAGAGAACAAAGAAAACTAGAAGGGCACTAAGTAGAGCGCATACCTCCGCCATGTAATGCCTGATCCATGAGAACATATTGGGACCAATACATTTTTGAGATGTCGGGCTATATATCGTGTTTGGCCCTATCTCGCAATGGTGAAGAATCACTTAAAAAAATTAAATAATTATCGTATCCAGATCCGGATTCCGATCTTCACCAAAATCGAATCAATTCGTCCTTGTCACACACACACAACCTGTCTTCCAAGTTTCAACCGAATCCGTCCACAACTTTTTGAGACATTGTGCGATTTATTGGTTTCACCCCATCTCTCAATGGTGAAGAATCGCTTTAAAAATTGAATAATTATCCTATCCTGATCCAGATTCGGTTCTTCACCAAAATTGAATCAATTCTTGCTTGTCACACACCAAACCTGTCCACAAAGTTTCTGCGGAATCCGACCGTAACCTTTTGAGAGATTGTGCTAAATATCATTTTTAGCCCAATTCCTCAATGGTGAAAAATCACTTTAAAATTCTCATATCCGGATCCGGATTCGGATCTTCACCAAAGTTAAGACAAACAGACAAACAGACAAACGCTACAGACCAACATACTTGGCAAAAAAAACTTTTTTGCCAAGTAACAGATGGAGAAACAGACAGGGATGAAAACACAACCTCCTTCTACCTTCGGTGGCAGAGATTTAAAAAAAAAAAGATGACATGAACATTGTGAAAAACGAAAATGGAAGTGATGAATGAACAACGACATGTGAGGGCTTTTAAATATAAAACTGGAGACTTCATAGAACACTTTACCCTGCAAACAAGAGAAAGAAGGACATGGGTGGGGTCTACGAGTGGTAAATTTTATTGGCTGTGATGAGGTAAAATGATGCGACACAGTTGAATCTGGATAATAAGCGTATGTTTGAATCTAAGCGCATATGAAAACTAAGCGCACAAGGGCCTCCCTATTTGATTTCTCCATTAAAACAGAAGCGCATATAATAACATCATCGTAAGGCTTTGAAAACTGAAAGTATTATCAACTCAAACATGACAGTATTTCGTGTTTTATCGGTACATAAACTTTAAGTCTGAATTTCTTCCACGTCTGGGACTGGTACTTACAAGAGTTGGTCGTGCAAAACAGCGTTGTTGATCAAGGGTCGTAAAAGGGTGTTTTACGACCCTTGTCTTAAAAACACCATTTTACGTCCCTCGTCGTAAAAGGATGTTTTACGACCCTTTATGATAGAGTCGCAAAACATCGTTTGTCATCACAATCAAAATGGACAAGGCAGTGAAGCCTCGATCATACATCCGTGAAAAGAAGATCGAGATTATCACATTTCACAACTCTTGTAAGAACCAGTACCAGACGTGTTATAGATTCGGACTTAACGCGAGGACTTTGATGTGCATGGTGAAGAATGAGGAAATAATTTTTCAGTGCGAAAGGTTTGAAGAAGATAGGGAGCGGAAGACGGACCTTTTACCCGGACATGGAAAACAAACTTGTTGCGAAGTTTAAACAGATATGTGCTCGAGGACTGAAATAAATGTATTTAGAATTTGTTTCCGAGGTACAGACAATTAAAATTGCAATGATGTAAAAACTGACATCTCTGCAGCCAATATGAAGAACATTTACCATTATAAGCACATGTCATGGCTTTTTGAATACGTATAAGCACATCTGCAAAAATAAGCATACATGTGTTCCACTAAATCTAAAAATAAGCACATACGCTTATTATCCAGATTCTACTGAATTAAAACAATGTTTATTTTGAAAGTGAGAGCCAGGCATTTTATGAAAATGCCAAAAAGGCGATTTGTATTCTATTGTTCAAGTATACAATTCAATTGAAATAAAATAAAGATTTTAAAGGTCATAGAAAAGGAAAATTCTCGACGTTTACTGCTGTTGATGCGGCGTAATTTACACCACCTTATTTAACAAGTTACATTAGTTATTTGTGACTGTTGTTTGTGTCCTTTATGAGTTCCTTAAAAACTGTTTCCTGGTTGGAATGATTTTCAATTTGTTTGCTTGCGAGACAAGCAGACAGAGTTTTTTTTTAAGCCATCATCTCAATCCTCTGTACATGCATAATTGGGATGAATACAAAGGCAAAGTACTGCAAATTGGCAGGTTTGTTTTCCCAATTCATGTTCCCATTCGTGTTCAAAATATAACATTCATTTGAAATTAAGTTGTTCCTCGATCATAAACTGACATTTACAGACAGAAGTGAACCAATTGCTTAACCCCAAGTACTGCTAAACTGTCGTTTTGTGGACAGGCAGACAGACAGACAGAGGGATGGACAGACAGAAGCTGGTTACCAACTGCAGTGTTCTCATTCTAATGGCAATAAGATGTGGTGTAAAACATCATTGTGTGTTCGATTAGTAAATTTATTACATTTCCATCATTTTTAATGAAGAAATCCACAGCCGTCGAACTGCTTAAAAGAACTGCATGTCATTTTCCCCCTTTTTCTGTTCATAATAACAACAATGGCTGATGGTGGAACATCACAGTGATGAGAGAGAGGACAAGCAGACATGAGAATTATTTATCAATCAGACAAGATCGATTTATATTTGATTTTACAAGCAGATTGGAAGCAAATTTTAAAAAGTGAATCCAAAATTTCTCTTTAAAATATTTACAATATTGTTACTCACCGTATTGTTTGTGGCATGTCCATTTTTCTCATTCTCCCACTGGCATCAAATCAGCAAATGCAGTGGATTTCAAACTGGTGAGCCGTGGAAAGAAAACAACCAAAAAAAGCAAAAACAGCACATGGGGGGGGGGGTCTTTAGACACTGCCGCAATGACAGTGCGACATGCACTTCTTACAAGAGCTATGGACCTGAGAATCGTGAGAAAAGCAATGGGTATGGGAGATATCACTTGCACATGCAGAGGTCCCGGCGATGCGTTCATTCAGCACTTGTTCATGCTCGCTTTCAACTCACATCGCAATGGGACTCCACTGCCAGCGGCGTGTCTGCAATTCCTTCATCCTCAGGTAAACAGACACTCAATTGCCCTTTGAAATAGTTCGGCAGTTTATAAAAGGAATGCATTCAAAGATATTGAAATAATATTGTCACAAACTTTTTTTTATTCCTCAAACCATGAGTTAAGGACATGGTAATTTCGACCCGTCATGTTCAAAACTGAGGTCGATTCATGATTTTTAAAGGGGAGGAGGGGATACAATGGCAAAAAAAAATTTAAAAAACACAAAAAACTTGCATTATGTCAAAGCAGTCCTATAGATACACTGTGACAATTTGAGATTTATGGTTTTTAATGTCAATAAGACAAGATAAATGATTTTTTGATGCTCAGCAGGACATTATAAGTCTTTCATTAGCATGATGAGAGTATAGAACAAGTTTCTGACCATGAGTATTTGAACATAGTGAATGATGACAAATTTAAATGGAAAAGGAATTCTTGAAGTGTTGGAGGATAAAGTAAACGAAAGAATGTAATTGGTAAGGAAAATGAAAAAGTTTCATCTATATTGAAAAAGAGCTCAGTCTTGGCATGCGTCTGTCCTTCCATCCTTCCGTCCGTCTTTCCAGCCGTGTGACTATATGTCTATTATTTACGTACTATTGGAATGTACCTTTCGACCCTTTAGACTGCTGAGACCCCTGAGACCTTTGAAGACCCTCTAAGACCCTGAGGACTCTTAAGACCCCAAACACCCCAAAGAACCCAAAGACCCCAAAATCCCAAAAGACCCCGAAGACCCTGAAGACCCAAAAGTCCCGAGGACCACAACGTCCCTGAGGACCCAAAAGTCACCAAATACCCAAAAGTCCCTGAGGACCCAAAAGAGCCCCAAGATCCTTTAGAGTCTAAAGGTCTAAAGTTTAGACGCCTTAGACCTTAACACCATTTTGCCCCCTTACACCCTTCAAACAGATTAGACAGCTTCGACCCTTGACCAATTCGACCACTTGGACCTTCTTATATCACAAATGAAATTTCAAATAAATACAATATCAGCAATATTACAAATATATTTGTGTAAAATAAATGTTTGTGTTATGATTTGTGTAAATCATGCCAACACAGCAATCTCTGCAACAATGTGTGGAGAGGCAAGCATAGCGAGCCGAACCACGTTAGTGTTGATAATGGTATCTTGGTTCTTTTTCAATCAGTCTTTGATCCACTTTGAATTTGATTTGTATTTTTGGTGACTTATGTCTCAAGAAAATGTAAAGAAACTACAGTGACGCAAAAAGAAGTGGGCCCCGTGAAAAGTTCAATAACCTTCACAGTTTTCATTCAATCTCTTTAATTTTTCAGGTCGTCTGAACTAAGTTAAGGGAGAGTGTATCTGCCAATTGTCTTGATTCCAGACATGCTGTGATGTTCACATGCTATGTCGTGGCCACCTGAAGAAAAGTCATTTTCTGTAGAAAACTATCTGCAGACAAATTCATTCTTACAGACCCATGCCTGTTCGGCACACATTTTGCAACAAGGAAAGCACCCAGCAAGTTCAAATTCAAAGGTTTGTGAAAAAAATAAATTAGACAGCACGGCACAATCTTGTATATGAATTCACCAAACAAAGGAGGCCACTCTGGCCGACAAAAATCAGAAACGTCACCAGAGAATAACGCCACCATTGCTGACTCGGTCTTACCGCAGTCCCACAAAATCTCTTCATAACTGTTGATGTGAAGCTAACAACTCAACATCAGCAAAGAAACCTTGAGGAGGATTCAAATTATAGTGCATACAAGTCATCAATAACTTTGCTCGATGTTGTGGCCCTCTGCATTGAGCAAAATAGTGCCATATCATTTGGAGCATATCATCAAACATCGATGTCGTCAATAATTTCATTGTAAAATTGTCAAATTTTTTGTAAACTTATGATATTTTCAGTGATATCATTGACTATGAACGAGTAATACAATCTGTAAATTTTGTGACGTTTGATTGGATAAAAGAAAGTTTTTGGGGTCACCCTGTAGAAATACCCAGGAATATTGCCCAAGTTTACTGGGTGGTGATCAGATTCAGAGAGAGATGCCTCGTTTCAATGTTTTTGTATTTTGTTTTTCACAAATTATTCAAGGATTTTCAAGATTAAAGACAATTTTTTGACAATGTTATAAAACATAAAAATGTAACATCCACAGGCAATTCAATAATAAACTAGAACGAAAATCTTCGACGTGCCAGATATGCCTCCGCCCACATCATTACATCATTATACGTACTTGCACCAAGTTTGATTGAAGTCATAGTTGTCACAATAGATGTGACCTATGAAGTCATAGTTATCAAACTCTATTCACAATGGATCATCAATAATTTGTGCAGTTTCACTTTGATCTATAAAGCGGTTCTGGATAGAAGATTTTTCCTCTTTTAAAAAAAACCCCCAAAAAACGATATGGCTGCCAAACCACATGACTGATGACATCATAGAAAATTTGACTTATGACATGACTATGACAACCAATCTCTCCTTAGATGAACCTCAGACAAATTTTCATATGATCGAATGTAGTGTTCTATGTGTCGAATTTTGACTGGGATTCCACTTCACCGATGATGTCATAGTCAAATCACACTTATTCCCAATGCAGAGTAGTTGCCAGATGCAAAGTTTCAATTTTTTTCATGGTGTGGTTTAGGAGACACAGGGTCCAAAGTTTTTCCGTTTTCCAACATAGCTGCACCCACGTGACCTATGACATCATACTTATCATTTTAAAATTCTGCATGAGTAGTTGCATCTATGGTAAAAATTTCGTTTCAATCGGATAAGCGGTTGCACGAAAGGAAGAAAATTTGCATGGCGTACGACAGACGGACGAATGGACAACCCGAAAATATAAAACCTGGATGAGCAGGTAAGCGAGATGTTAACGGATATTTTCAATAGCTCATTGGAGTCAGGACAGGTACCGGAGGATTGGAGAGTAGCAAATGTAACACCACTATTTAAGAAAGGATCCAGAGAAGAATTGGGAACATTAGACTTGTTAGTTTGACTTCAGTTGTGGGGAAGGTGTTTGTAGACAATAATTGAGGACCAGATGAGGGACTATTTAAACAAATACAAACTAATTAAAGGTAGTCAGTATGGGTTTACCAAGGTAGTTCCTGTTTAACAAACCTTTTAGAGTTCTATGAAGCAGTGTCTGATTGGGTGGATGAGGGAAAGGCAGTGGACATAGTATATCTAGACTTTAAGAAGGCATTTGATAAGGTACCACATCGGAGGTTGTTAGCCAAGGTGAGGGCTTGTGGAGTGGCTGGTCGGGTAGCTAATTGGATTGCAAACTGGCTCAGTGATAGGAAGCAAAGAGTGGCTGTGAGTGGGAGGATGTAAGTAGCGGGTACCTCAGGGATCAGTACTCGGACCATTACGATTCAATATTTACATCAACGATTTGAATAATGCGGTAAGAAGAAGCTTTCCAAATTTGCAGATGACACAATCTTGGAGGTAAGGTGGATAGCAGAGAGGGTAGTGATCAGATACAGGAAAGTATTGATACTTGCGTAGATTGGGCAAAAGATTGGCAGATGGAATTTAACCTGAGCAAGTGTAAGGTGTTGGGGATGGGAAAGAACAATGAAAATAGATTACAGGATGCAAGGGTAATTTGGAGCGTGTCACAGAGAAGATATGGGAGGTAAGCAGGCAGCACAATGCCAGGCACTATAGGTAAAGCAAAAGGGTTTTAGGTTGTATTCGGAGGGGGATCATTTATAAATCAAAAGAGGTGGTGTTAGCATTGTACAGGAATTTAGTGAGGGCCAATCTAGAATAATGTGTGCAGTTTTGTCACCACAGTTCGGAAGGACATAGATGCCATAGAGAAGGTTCAGCGCAGGGTTACTAGATTGATTCCGGCCTAGCTAGACTCAGCTATGAGGAGTGATTGAAGGAGACAGGGCTTTATCCACTAGAAAGGAGGCGGTTGGAGGAGATATGATAGAGATTTTTAAGATAATGAAAGGTAGAGATAAAATAAGTGTAGATGAATTATTCAACAGAGTAGACAGTGATAGGACCAGGGGTCATAGCTGAGAGTAAAGAAGAGGAGAGTTAAGAGGTAGTAAGAAGGGACTTTCACTCAGAGAGTAGTTCATGCATGGAATGGTCTCCCTGGAAAGGTAGTGGCAGCAGAAGAAGTAGATAAGTTTAAATTAGAATTAGATAGGTACCTGGAAGTTATGGAGATGGAGGAGTATGGGGATGCTGATAAGACTTTTAGGTAGTTTGAGTATTGATGGTTGATTGTGTACGGGTGCTGTTGGTGGGTCTTGTTAAGGGGGTTGTGTGGTTGATGTGTGTTTTTAACCAAGCCCATGCCCCTCTCGAGGGAAGAAAAAAAAGAATTTTTTTTTACAACAAAAAATACAATAAAATAAAACAAATAAAAAAAAAAATACAAATTTTCTTTTCTTTCATTAATTTAAAACATTTTTTTTTGCCATTTTCTTCTTGGATCTTGGTTTGGTGTGGTGTTGTTCGCGCAGGCATGATGGGCTGAATGGCCTCCACTTGTGGTGGATTTCCTTGTTCCTTGTTCCATACTGCACTGCGACTTCGTCAACGGAGGCTAAAAATATGAGATATGATGATGGCAGTGATCAGGGACAAGCTACATATCTACAGAGTTAGATTTGTATGAAACCCTTCTTACCTTAAGCGCTGTCACACCTGACGATTTAGCCAGCAATGCAAACGTATGAAATGTATGTAAAACGTTGGCGTACGTGAAATTTGATGTTTTTTTTTTAAAGTTTTGGTCGTATTCATAACGTGTTGGTGTATGCATACATATCGTAACGGGCACAGAACGTTTCGTTGTCTTATAGATAACTTATACGCAACGAATGCTTAGCCTGTTTTGTCGCGTTCACAACCTATGCCGCAACGATAGTTTAACTAGGCATAGCGCGCTGCACGTATCGCCGACGACTCGTGGCGTAGCTGTTAAAAACCTGCCGCACGCCGATTTAATGCATAACGCCTGAGATTGGAAGTGTCAACATCGCGAGTCACACCTTGACGATTTAGCCAGTGTATGCTGACCTATGAAAAATGTTCTAAACGCTGGCACACGTCGAATACGTATGGTAAGTGTGTATACGTTAAGAGCCGCTGAAAAACGATGAAGTACGCTGTCATATTTCGTGTACGTCTCGTACGTCGTGAAATTTCAAGCATGCTGAAATTTCTAGACGTACTCGCCGTATGGCTCACACATTCGCTTCGCTGGGAAAAGTTTTAGGTACGTTTATGCGATGCGTTGACACACGTCGACACAAGTTCCTTGTAAGTTACTCATAAGTCGAAACACGTCGAGGTAATGTTTAGCATACACGAAACTTTATTTTCTCCGTCAAGGCACATTTTCTTTTTTTCTCCTTGGCTCCGTGAAGGCACGTGACGAAATATCTGAGTTGTTTGTTTTTTTTTTTTTTTTCTTTTTTTTAGTCTATCACGAATTTTAAAATAGAAATTCGGACATTTGCTTTTAAGTTTCGACGTCATAGGTGACAATATCCTCAAAACAGAAAATATTCACAGAGGAGGAACTAAGAATAAAGACATGAGCAAACTGAAGAGGCAATCGGAACAGTGACGTACGGCACGTGAACGATATCGGAAGTTATTGTTTTGTTTTGTTTTTAACGCTGCAATACGCCATTATACGGTAGCTGTAAATTGAAACACGTTCAGAAGTTCTGTGGTCGTCCGGAGACGTCAATCAAATGACGTCTACATACGTCAATATGCGTTGGAGGTACGTTACACATAGATTCAAAGCACGTTACTCATAGGTTAGAAATAAGTTTTGGGTACGCTAAGCATTACTCGACGTGTTTCGACTTATGAGTAACTTACAAGTAACGTTCTCGACGTGTGTCAACGATCGCAAACGTGCTCGACGTGTGTCAACGATCGTGTACGTGCACAACACGTACTCATAGGTTATAAAAAGTTCGGGTACGCTAAGCATTACCTCGACTTTGAGTAACTTACAAGTAACGTGTGCGACGTGTGTCAACGATCGCATAACGTGCCTACAACTTATGGCCAGCGTAGCGGAACGTGTGAGTCATACGCTGGCATACGTCGTAAAATTTCAAGCATGCTAAAATTTGAGGACAACTGCAAAGTACACACTATGAAGCAGCGTACTACGACGTATGGCAGTGTTTTTCAGCGTGCTCTTAACGTATACAAACTTACCATAACGTTATTCGACGTGTGCTGGCGTTTTATCCCATATTTTGCATACGTCCAGCATATGTGGCTAAATCGTCAAGGTGTGACAGGCCTTTATCATTGATCGTATGGATTGCATTTGTCATGATAATTGTCTTAACGACAGCATAGGTATGTGGAACACAAAGGCATGCCCAATGATTAAATCTACAACTATGGAGTGGATGTGATGGGTCTTGTATCATTTAGTGAATGTTCAGTGGAACACATTTGTCAACAAAGCACAAATTTGGAGGTTTGTCGAAAAACACAAGGATACATAAGGAAATTAGATGCGGTGGAGGCCATTCGGCCCATCATGCCCTCACCACATCAATCGACACCACACCAAAATCAACATCAACCATTTTGGGAGTTATTTTTTTTGTAGTTTTTTTTTTTTGACTCTTTCTTTCTTTCCAGGGGAGGGGGCATGGCGAAGAGGTCTGGGTAAAAAACAAAAACAAACATCAACAACCAGCAACACCCCTTGACAAGACCGCTACAAGCAACACTCCGTACACATGCACCCAATCACCCATCCATGCTCAAGCTATCTAAATGTCCTGCCAACATCCCCATACCCCTCTATCTACAAAACTTCCAGGTACCTATCTCATTCCAATTTCAACTTACTTCTGTTTCTGCTGCCACTACCTTTCCAGGGAGGCCATTCCATGCATTAACTACTCTCTGAGTAAAAGTCCCCTGCCTTACTTCCATCTTAACTCTCCTCTTCTTATCTTCAAGCTATAGCCCGGTCCAATCACTGTCTACTCTGTTGAATAATTCATCTGCACTTATTTTATCTCTCCTTTCATTAGTTTAAACATCTCTATCATATCTCCTCATAACCACCTCCTTTCTTGTGTATAAAGCCCTGTCTCCTCTCTATGGCATCTATGTCCTTCCTGAGTTGTGGTGACCAAAGCTGCACAGCATATTCTGGATTTGTCTCACTAAATTCCTGTACAATCTAACACCACCCTTTTGATTTATAATGATCCCCTCCGAATACAACCTAAAACCCTCTTTGCTTTACCTATAGCTGCCTGGCATGTGCTGCCTGCTTACCTCCCGTATCTATTACCACCCCAGATCTTCTCCTGTGTGACACGCTCCAAAATTACCCTTGCATCATGTAATCTCTATTTTCATTGTTCTTTCCATCCCAACACCTTACACTTGCTCAGGTTTAATTCCATCTGCAATTTTTGCCCAATCTATGCAAGTATCAAAACTTTCGCTGAAT
>CM068955.1:151095368-151106979 GCA_035128595.1 Eptatretus atami | reverse complement strand
TCGCTAGCAAGTGTAAGGTGTTGGGGATGGGAAAGAACAATGAAAATAGAGATTACAGGATGCAAGGGTAATTTTGGAGCGTGTCACACAGGAGATATGGGAGGTAAGCAGGCAGCACAGTGCCAGGCAGCTATAGGTAAAGCAAAGAGGGTTTTAGGTTGTATTCGGAGGGGATCATTTATAAATCAAAAGAGGTGGTGTTAGCATTTTTACAGAATTTAGTGAGGGCCACATCTAGAATAATGTGTGCAGTTTTGGTCACCACAGTTCTGAAGGACATAGATGCCATAGAGAAGGTTCAGGCGCGGTGTACTAGATTGATTCCGGCCCTAGCTAGACTCAGCTATGAGGAGTGATTGAAGGAGACAGGGCTTTATACACTAGAAGGAGGTGGTTGTGAGGAGATATGATAGAGATTTTAAGATAATGAAAGGTAGAGATAAAATAAGTGTAGATGAATTATTCAACAGAGTAGACAGTGATAGGACAGGGGTCATAGCTTGAGAGTAAAGAAGAGGAGAGTTAAGATGGTAGTGAGGAAGGGGACTTTCACTCAGAGAGTAGTTCATGCATGGAATGGTCTCCCTGGAAAGGTAGTGGCAGCAGAAGAAGTAGATAAGTTTAAATTAGAATTAGTAAGGTACCTGGAAGTTATGGAGATGGAGGAGTATGGGGATGCTGATAAGACTTTTAGGTAGTTTGAGTATTGATGGGTGATTGTGTACGGGGTGCTGTTGGTGGGGTCTTGTTAAGGGGGTTGTGTGGTTGATGTGTGTTTTTAACCAAGCCCATGCCCATCTCTGAGGGGAAGAAAAGAAAAGAATTTTTTTTTTACAACAAAAAATACAATAAAATAAAACAAAATAAAAGAATACAAATTTTTCTTTTTCTTCATTAATTTAAAACATTTTTTTTGGCCATTTTCTTCTTGGATCTTGGATCTTGGTTGGTGTGTGTTCGCGCAGGCATGATGGGCTGAATGGCCTCCACTTGTGGTGGATTTCCTTGTTCCTTGTTCCATACTGCGACTTCGTCAATGGAGGCATTAAAATATGAGATATGATGATGGCAGTGATCAGGGCTCAAGCTACATATCTACAGGAGTATAGATTGTATGAAACCCTTCTTACCTTATCATTGATCGTATTGATTGCATTTGTCATGAATAATTGTCTCTAAAGGCCCTGTCACACCTTGACGATTTAGCCAGCGTATGCCGACGTATGAAAAATTTGTCTAAAACGCTGTCACATGTCGAATACGTTATGGTAAGTTTCATATACGTCGTAGTACGCCGAGCTCGTCGACAAATTTTAACATGCTTGAAATTTTTTGACGTATGCCAGCGTAGGACTCACACATTCCGCATACGCTGGCCATAAGTTGTAGGCACGTTACGCGATCGTTGACACACATCGACACACGTTACTTGTAAGTTACTCATAAGTCGAAACACGTCGAGGTAATGTTTAGCATACCCGAAACTTATTTCTAACCTATGAGTAACGTGTTGTAGGCACGTTACGCGATCGTTGACACATGTCGACACACGTTACTTGTAAGTTACTCATATTTCGAAACACGTCGAGGTAATGTTTAGCATCAGTGTCCAGACTCCCTGTTTTTTTTTTTTGGTTTTTTTTCTTCGGTATGACGGTGATGTTGACACTTCGATTTCTAGTGCGGTTATAATATAATATAATTAATAGGCTGCCGCTCAACGATTTAAATCATAACCGCACTAGAAATCGTAGTGTCAACATCACCGTCATACCAGAAAAAAAATAAAAACCAATGTCACCCCCAGGTGACAGTATCTTGCCAAAATGTGAACATGAGTGACTTATTTATTCGATTAAAGTTACTCAAAAAATAAGGGTTTCGTCGACCTTGATGCTTGACCTTTTTGTGACCTTGACCTTTGACCTTGACCTTATATTTTCGTACGGTTAATGGTATCTCTCCAGGACCGTTGTACATGAAATATCAAGAGATTTTGATGAGAAATGAGGAAATAAAATTTTCATGAAAAATCCGTTTTTTTTCGTCATGACGTCATCAAATGACATCATAGCGTCAACTTTTGACAGATCTGGAAAGCACTTATCAAGCGCTTTCATATGAGGTATTACTCGATATGGTATCTAAGATTTCAAAATTTGACCTTGGGGTCAAAAACTTTCGACCTCCAGCGCTAACCATGAAGGTCAAGGCCGATCGCCACCAAAAATTAATCAGCTGAGCGCCAGACCATGAACATAATTCCCATGAAGTTTGAAGAAGATCCGATCAAAATTACTCAAAAAATAAGGGTTTCGTCGACTCCCTGATTTGCGACAAAGTGACCTTGACCTTTGACCTTGACCTTGAAAATTTTATGCGCTGAAAGGGACCTCTATAGGACTCTGATATGCGAAGTTACAAAAATTTCCAATGATAACTGCTCTGCAGAGTGATCGATACGTGATTACAGACAAAAAATAAAATAAATAAAAAACATACAAGCTGACTAACATATCTTGCAAAACTTGTTTGGCAAGATTAAAACCAAAAAAAAACCAGGGAGTCTGGAACACTGACGCTAACCATTACCTCGACGTGTTTCGACTTATGCGTAACTTACAAGTAACGTGTGTCGACGTGTGTCAACGATCGGGTAACGTGCCTAAACTTATGGCCAGCGTATGCGGAATGTGTGTCATACGCTGGCATACGTCGAAAAATTTTCAACATGCTGAAAATTTGTCGACGTACTCGGCGTACTACGACGTATGCCAGCGTGCTCTTAACGTATACAAAACTTACCCATAACGTATTCGACGTGTGCCAGCGTATCGGCAAATTTTTCATACGTCGGCATACGCTTTGCTAAAACGTCAAGGTGTGACAGCGGCTTCACACTTCGATGTCTAGTGCGGTTATGATTTGAATCTCGAGCCGCAGGCTTTTAATAGGCTACGCCACGTGATCGTCAGCGATACGCTGCCGCACGCTATGCATAAGTTAGACTATCGTTGGGCATAGGCTGTGAACGCCGAAAACATGCTCAGCATTCGTTGATATAAGTTATCTATATGTTATCGAAACGTTCTGTGTACGTTACTAATACGTTATGCATACGTCCAACTCGTTATGAATACGTCCAAAACTGGGAAAAAACATCAATAGTTCAGCGTACGCCAGCGTTTTACATACATTTTGATACGTTGCCATACGCTGGCTAGAACGACAAGGTGTGACAGGGCCTTAATGACAGCATAAGGTATGTGGAACACAAAGGCATGCCCGAATGATTAAATCTACAACTATGGAGTGGATGTGATGGGTCTTGTATCATTTAGTGAATGTTCAGTGGAACACAGTTGTCAAACAAAGCACAAATTTGGAGGTTTGTCTGAAAAACACAAGGATACATAAGGAAATTAGATGCAGGTGGAGGCCATTCAGCCCATCATGCCCTCACCACATCAATCGACACCACACCAAAATCAACATCAACCTTTTGGGAGTTATTTTTTTTGTAGTTTTTTTTTTGTACTCTTTTCTTTCTTTCCAGGGGAGGGGCATGGGCGAAGACGGTCTTGGGTAAAAAACAAAAAACAACATCAACACATGCAACACCCCTTGACAAGACCGCTACAAGCAACACTCCGTACACATGCACCCAATCACCCATCCATGCTCAAGCTATCTAAATGTCCTGCCAACATCCCCATACCCCTCTATCTACAAAACTTCCAGGTACCTATCTCTTTCAATTTCAACTTATCCTCTGTTTCTGCTGCCACTACCTTTCCAGGGAGGCCATTCCATGCATTAACTACTCTCTGAGTAAAAGTCCCCTGCCTTACTCCATCTTAACTCTCTCTTCTTTACTCTCAAGCTATAGCCCCGGTCCTATCACTGTCTACTCTGTTGAATAATTCATCTGCACTTATTTTATCTCTACCTTTCATTAGTTTAAACATCTCTATCATATCTCCTCATAACCACCTCCTTTCTTGTGTATAAAGCCCTGTCTCCCTCTCTATGGCATCTATGTGCTTCCTGAGTTGTGGTGACCAAAGCTGCACAGCATATTCTGGATTTGATCTCACTAAATTCCTGTACAATACTAACACCACCGCTTTTGATTTATAAATGATCCCCTCCGAATACAACCTAAAACCCTCTTTGCTTTACCTATAGCTGCCTGGCATTGTGCTGCCTGCTTACCTCCCGTATCTATTACCACCCCAGATCTTTCTCCTGTGTGACACGCTCCAAAATTACCCTTGCATCATGTAATCTCTATTTTCATTGTTCTTTCCCATCCCCAACACCTTACACTTGCTCAGGTTAAATTCCATCTGCCAATATTTTGCCCAATCTATGCAAGTATCAAAACTTTCATGAATTCTGATCACCACCAGTAAACTTGGGCAATATTCCTGGGTATTTCTACAGGGTGACCCCAAAAACTTTCTTTTATCCAATCAAACGTCACAAAATTTACAGATTGTATTACTCGTTCATAGTCAATGATATCACTGAAAATATCATAAGTTTACAAAAAATTTGACAATTTTACAATGAAATTATTGACGACATCGATGTTTGATGATATGCTCCAAATGATATGGCACTATTTTGCTCAATGCAGAGGGCCACAACACGAGCAAATTATTGATGACTTGTATGCACTATAATTTGAATCCTCCTCAAGGTTTCTTTGCTGATGTTGAGTTGTTAGCTTCACATCAACAGTTATGAAGAGATTTTGTGGGACTGCGGTAAGACCGAGTCAGCAATGGTGGCGTTATTCTCTGGTGACGTTTCTGATTTTTGTCGGCCAGAGTGGCCTCCTTTGTTTGGTGAATTCATATACAAGATTGTGCCGTGCTGTCTAATTTATTTTTTTCACAAACCTTTGAATTTGAACTTGCTGGGTGCTTTCCTTGTTGCAAAATGTGTGCCGAACAGGCATGGGTCTGTAAGAATGAATTTGTCTGCAGATAGTTTTCTACAGAAAATGACTTTTCTTCAGGTGGCCACGACATAGCATGTGAACATCACAGCATGTCTGGAATCAAGACAATTGGCAGATACACTCTCCCTTAACTTAGTTCAGACGACCTGAAAAATTAAAGAGATTGAATGAAAACTGTGAAGGTTATTGAACTTTTCACGGGGCCCACTTCTTTTTGCGTCACTGTAGTTTCTTTACATTTTCTTGAGACATAAGTCACCAAAAATACAAATCAAATTCAAAGTGGATCAAAGACTGATTGAAAAAGAACCAAGATACCATTATCAACACTAACGTGGTTCGGCTCGCTATGCTTGCCCTCCACACATTGTTGCAGAGATTGCTGTGTTGGCATGATTTACACAAATCATAATACAAACATTTATTTTACACAAATATATTTGTAATATTGCTGATATTGTATTTTAGTCCATGAGCCAAGACCCGAATTTTGGGATATCGGTACCACCCGGGTGACTAATTCTCTTAGGTGTTTTTAGCTTGCTACATGTCTCTAGTTATAGTTTTGATATGATAGCCCTTGCACACTGGTAGCTTAATGGTCGTTATCACTTCTTGAATAGACACACCCTACCGAAAATTCAGAAAAATTTTAAAATGTCAAATTTGGGGACAGGAATGCCTAAATGTCACTAAAATGAATATAGTAATTGTCACATTTAATACAAGTCCTGTAAATACACACTAAGCATGCCATGGGCTTGTACTTACTATTATGGCAAATTACTCCTCCTCAATATCATCTACGTCAGACTCGGAATCTGACTGTTGTGCTACCGCTCTTCTTCAATAGCCTTGTTCTGGCATGTCTGTAACCTGCACATGTCCGTACACTTCAGGCCATTGCTGAGGCAAGTGCACTTAGGGAGTTCGCATGACCGCACACACTTGCAGGACAGTAGCTGCAAACAGCATCTGGTGTGTGAGCCTCGCATCCAGTTGACAGCAAGCTTGCCGTCCTCATCTGTCATCCAGCCGCAGTCTGTTGGGTTCGCAACAAATGGCTGGCTCTGCAGACTTCTCCTCCAGATCGCAGCCTGGTAGTTTGCACGTAGTGCATGCATGAAGAGGCAGTCCTCACAAGGAGGAGTTGACTTGACTCCACCTCTCCACGTCTCGCACAGAACAGCTCATACCGAAGCTTGTTCACCTCAGTTGTGTGGGTAGATGGCAGGTACATGGGCAGGTGATTTCCTGTAGCTTCTCAAATAGTTCAGAGACACTTCCATGAGCGCCCAATTCGTGGAAGCATCCTGGTATGTCTTGTCCACTTCACCTGCTTGAGTGTCGTCATCTTCCCCCGGCCAGCGAATGCACTGACGGTATCACAGCCTGTAAAGGCATGCATACCAATCAATGAATCACACACGCTGCCTCCCAGTGTACGCGTCAGTGTGGTGATATCCAGGAATCTTGTCCGGTTCTTCGTCCCGCACTTCTGGAACAGGTGGGATGGATCTTGTGGCACATGCCCAGACACAGGACCATGACATCTGTATCCTCTGCAGTGATGATGACAGACTTGTACCCAGATTCTGCTGTCATGAAGTGCATGGAGAAGGAGGCGTGTGTCTGCTTCTTCTTGACTTGACTTTAGCTCAGGAGCCTCTTCCCACTGCTCTTTTGGTGATCTTGAAGCAGAGCTGCTCACATGTGACATACAGCTCCTTGCCCTCGAGCTTGTCCCTGTGCTGTGGTTTTTTCCATTTTCTACCAGGAACTTGATGAGACTTGCCTTGTTGGAGGAACTACCGAGTAACTTTCTCCACTGCTGGATGTTGTGCCCAGGTTGAATGTTCTTGAAATGGATCCTGTGCCTGCACTTCTGTTGCTCGTTCTGCATCTTTGATGGATGTCTCCTTGTAGACGTCAAACACAACATCAATGCGCCTGCTCTTAGCACCCTCATGGACAACGTGACTCAGTGCTGTGCTGCAAGCTGTGAAAAGTTTTGTCGTTTCCCTTCAGTTTCTGGACAGGCTCATCCCATCAATTATGGTAGCAGAGGGCTCGGGATCACCTCTGCAGGAGAAACATTCCTCTCCAACTCCATTGCTAGGGCAGCCTTGTTGGTCTTGCGGAGAGACCCATTACTACAAGATTAGTTCAAATTAGCTACAAGAGCTGTTAGAATATATTTTCAATTTCTCTCCTATTTAGGGATTTATTCCAGATTTATGGGAAAATACCCAAATTAAATTTTTTTAGGGTAAATCCCAAAAATATGAGGAAATTTGAAAAATACCTGAAACAACTCTGGTAGAGAATCAAAATCTACATAGGTGTCCAAAGTTTCGCGTTGATCGTGTGATTGATTTTAAAGAAATGAGGAAAACCCCGAGCATCACGCTGAAAATCTGTTTTTATGGTAGCACCCCCATTGCATCACAAATCAGACTAAGCTACCAGTGCGGAAGGCTATCATATCTTAATGTATTTACAGTCTCTCTATAAACATTTTAGTACCATTCGTGTTTAGTCACCCCAGGTGGTACCGATATCTGGCCTGGCTCATGGACTATTTATTTGAAATTCATTTGTGATATAAGAAGGTCAAGTGGTCGAATTGGTCAAGGTCGAAGCTGTTCTAACTGTTTGAAGGTGTAAGGGGGCAAAATGGTGTTAAGGTCTAAGGCGTCTAAACTTTAGACCTTTAGACTCTAAAGGATCTTGGGGCTCTTTTGGGTCCTCAGGGACTTTGGGTATTTGGTGACTTTTGGTCCTCAGGGACGTTGTGGTCTCGGGACTTTTGGGTCTTCAGGTCTTCGGGGTCTTTTGGGATTTTGGGGTCTTTGGGTTCTTTGGGGTGTTTGGGGTCTTAGAGGTCCTCAGGGTCTTAGAGGGTCTTCAAAGGTCTCAGGGGTCTCAGCAGTCTAAAGGGTCGAAAGTTACATTCCAATAGTACGTAAATAATAGACATATAGTCACACGGCTGGACAGACGGACGAGGATGGAAGGACAGACGCATGCCAAGACTGAGCTCTTTTTCAATATAGATGAAACTTTTTCATTTTCCTTACCAATTACATTCTTTCGTTTACTTATCCTCCAACACTTCAAGAATTCCTTTTCCATTTAAATTTGTCATCATTCACTATGTTCAAATACTCATGGTCAGAAACTTGTTCTATACTCTCATCATGCTAATGAAAGACTATAATGTCCTGCTGAGCATCAAAAATCATTTATCTTTCTTATTGACATTAAAAACCATAAATCTCAAATTGTCACGTGTATCTATAGGACTGCTTTGACATAATGCAAGTTTTTTGTGTTTTTTAATTTTTTTTGCCATTGTATCCCCTCCTCCCCTTTAAAAATCATGAATCGACCTCAGTTTTGAACATGACGGGTCGAAATTACCATGTCCTTAACTCATGGTTTGAGAATAAAAAAAAGTTTGTGACAATATTATTTCAATATCTTGAATGCATTCCTTTTATAAACTGCCGACTATTTCAAAGGGCAATTGAGTGTCTGTTTACCTGAGGATGAAGGAATTGCAGACACGCCGCTGGCAGTGGAGTCCATTGCGATGTGAGTTGAAAGCGAGCATGAACAAGTGCTGAATGAACGCATCGCCGGGACCTCTGCATGTGCAAGTGATATCTCCCATACCCATTGCTTTTCTCACGATTCTCAGGTCCATAGCTCTTGTAAGAAGTGCATGTCGCACTGTCATTGCGGCAGTGTCTAAAGACCCCCCCCCCATGTGCTGTTTTTGCTTTTTTTGGTTGTTTCTTTCCACGGCTCACCAGTTTGAAATCCACTGCATTTGCTGATTTGATGCCAGTGTGGAGATGAGAAAATGGACATGCCACAAACATACGGTGAGTAACAATATTGTAAATATTTAAAGAGAAATTTTGGATTCACTTTTTAAATTTGCTTCCAATCTGCTTGTAAAATCAAATATAAATCGATCTTGTCTGATGATAAATAATTCTCATGTCTGCTTGTCTCTCTCTCCATCACTGTGATGTTCCACCATCAGCCATTGTTTATTATGAACAGAAAAAGGGGGAAAATGACATGCAGTTCTTTTAAGCAGTTCGACGGCTGTGGATTTCTTCATTAAAAATGATGAAATGTAATAAATTTACTAATCGAAACACAATGATGTTTTACACCACATCTTATTGCCATTAGAATGAGAACACTGCAGTTGTAACCAGCTTCTGTCTGTCCATCCCTCTGTCTGTCTGTCTGCCTTCCACAAAACGACAGTTTAGCAGTACTTGGGTTAAGCAATTGGTTCACTTCTGTCTGTAATGTCAGTTTATGATCGAGGAACAACTTAATTTCAAATGAATGTTATTTTTGAACACGAATGGGACATGAATTGGGAAAACAAACCTGCCAATTTGCAGTACTTGCCTTTGTTCATCCCAATTATGCATGTACAGAGGATTGAGATGATGGCTTAAAAAAACTCTGTCTGCTTGTCTCGCAAGCAAACAAATTGAAAATCATTCCAACCAGGAAACAGTTTTTAAGAACTCATAAAGGACACAAACAACATCACAAATAACTAATGTAACTTGTTAAATAAGGTGGTGTAATTACGCCGCCATCAACAGCAGTAAACGTCGAGAATTTTCCTTTTCTATGACCTTTAAATCTTTATTTTATTTCAATTGAATTTATACTTGAACAATAGAATACAAATCGCCTTTTGGCATTTCATAAAATGCTGGCTCTCACTTTCAAAATAAACATTGTTTTAATTCAGTAGAATCTGGATAATAACCGTATGTGCTTATTTTTAGAATTAGTGGACACATGTATGCTTATTTTTGCAGATGTGCTTATACGTATTCAAAAGCCATGACATGTGCTTATAATGTAAATGTTCTTCATATGGCTGCAAGATGTCAGTTTTACATCATTGCAATTTAATTGTCTGTACCTCGGAAACAAATTCTAAATACATTTATTTCAGTCCTCGAGCACATATCTGTTTAAACTTCGCAAACAGTTTGTTTTCCATGTCCGGGTAAAAGGTCCTCTTCCGCTCCCTATCTTCTTCAAACCTTTCGCACTGAAAAATTATTTTCCTCATTCTTCACCATGCACATCAAAGTCCTCGCGTTAAGTCCGAATCTATAACACGTCTTGGTACTGGTTCTTACAAGAGTTGTGAAATGTGATAATCTCGATCTTCTTTTCACGGATGTATGATCGAGGCTTCACTGCCTTGTCCATTTGATTGTGATGACAAACGATGTTTTGCGACTCTATCATAAAGGGTCGTAAAACATCCTTTTACGACGAGGGACGTAAAATGGGTTTTTAGACAAGGTCGTAAAACACCCTTTTACGACCCTGATCAACAACGCTGTTTTGCACGACCAACTCTTGTAAGTACCAGTCCCAGACGTGGAAGAAATTCAGACTTAAAGTTTATGTACCGATAAACATGAAATACTGTCATGTTTGAGTTGATAATACTTTTCAGTTTTCAAAAGCCTTACGATGATGTTATATATGCGCTTCTGTTTTAATGGAGAAATCAAATAGGGAGGCCCTTGTGCGCTTAGTTTTCATATGCGCTTAGATTCAAACATACGCTTATTATCCAGATTCAACTGTGTCGCATCATTTTACCTCATCACAGCCAAATAAATTTACCACTCGTAGACCCCACCCATGTCCTTCTTTCTCCTTGTTTGCAGGGTAAAGTGTTCTATGAAGTCTCCAGTTTTATATTTTAAAGCCCTCACATGTCGTGTTCATTCATCACTTCCATTTTCGTTTTTCACAATGTTCATGTCATCTTTTTTTTTTTTAAATCTCGCCACCGAAGGTAGAAGGAGGTTGTGTTTTCATCCCTGTCTGTTTCTCCATCTGTACTTGGCAAAAAAGTTTTTTTGCCAAGTATGTTGGTCTGTAGCTTTGTCTGTTTGTCTGTTGTTCTTAACTTTGGTGAAGATCCGAATCCGGATCCGATATGTAGAATTTTAAAGTGATTTTTCACCATTGAGGAATGGGCTAAAAATGATATTTAGCACAATCTCTCAAAAGGTTACGGTCGGATTCCGCAGAAGAAACTTTGTGGACAGGTTTGGTGTGTGACAAGCAAGAATTGATTCAATTTTGGTGAAGAACCGAATCTGGATCAGGATAGGAAATTATTCAATTTTAAGCGATTCTTCACCATTGAAGATGGGGTGAACCAATAAATCGGCACAATGTCTCAAAAATTGTGGACGGATTCGGTTGAAAACTTGGAAGACAGGTTTGTGTGTGTGTGACAAGGACGAATTGATATCGATTTTGTGAGATCGGAATCCGATCTGGATACGTAATTATTTAATTTTTTTAAGTGATCTTCACCATTGCGAGATAGGGCAAAACACGATATATAGCCCGACATCTCAAAATGTATTGGCTCCAATATGTTCTATCTTTAGGTTAAATTCCATCTGCCAATCTTTTGCCCAATCTACGCAAGTATCAATACTTTCCTGTATCTGATCACTACCCTCTCTGCTATCCACCTTACCTCCAAGATTGTGTCATCTGCAAATTTGGAAAGCTTCTTCTTTACCGCATTATTCAAATCGTTGATGTAAATATTGA
>CM068955.1:151084460-151095358 GCA_035128595.1 Eptatretus atami | reverse complement strand
GACTACCTTTAATTAGTTTGTATTTGTTTAAATAGTCCCTCATCTGGTCCTCAATTATTGTCTACAAACACCTTCCCCACAACTGAAGTCAAACTAACAAGTCTAATGTTTCCCAATTCTTCTCTGGATCCTTTCTTAAATAGTGGTGTTACATTTGCTACTCTCCAATCCTCCGGTACCTGTCCTGACTCCAATGAGCTATTGAAAATATCCGTTAACATCTCGCTTACCTGCTCATCCAGGTTTTATATTTTCGGGTTGTCCATTCGTCCGTCTGTACGTACGTCCATGCAAATTTTCTTCCTTTTCTGTGCAACCGCTTATCCGATTGAAACGAAATTTTTACCATAGATGCAACTACTCATGCAGAATTTTAAAATGATAAGTATGATGTCATAGGTCACGTGGGGTGGCAGCTATGTTGGAAAAACGGAAAAACTTTGGACCGCTGTGTCTCCTAAACCACACCATGAAAAAAAATTGAAACTTGGCATCTGGCAACTACTCTGCATTGGGAATAAGTGTGATTTGACTATGACATCATCGGTGAAGTGGAATCCCAGTCAAAATTCGACACATAGAACACTACATTCGATCAGTATGAAAATTTTATCTAAGGTTCATCTAAGGTTCATCTAAGGAGAGATTGGTTGTCATTAGTCATGTCATAGTCAAATTTTCTATGATGTCATCAGTCATGTGGTTTGGCAGCCATATCGTTTTTTGGGGTTTTTTTTTAAAAGAGGAAAAATCTTCTTATCCAGAACCGCTTTATAGATCAAAGTGAAACTGCACAAATTATTGATGATCCATTGTGAATAGAGTTTGATAACTATGACTTCATAGGTCACATCTATTGTGACAACTATGACTTCAATCAAACTTGGTGCAAGTACGTATAATGATGTAATGATGTGGGCGGAGGCATATCTGGCAACGTCGAAGATTTTCGTTCTAGTTTATTATTGAATTGCCTGTGGATGTTACATTTTTATGTTTTATAACATTGTCAATAAATTGTCTTAAATCTTGAAAATCCTTGAATAATTTGTGAAAAACAAAATAACAAAAACATTGAAAGGAGGCGGAATTGCACATCTCGTACATCCTCTCACATCCTGTACTAGTCTGAGTCGGCAAAGTTAATTTTCTCACATAGATGTGGAGAAAGGTCTGTCAACCACCGTGGGGGAAAAGCTAAAGCGACGTTTCAGACGCGAGTCTTTCATCAAAGCAAGAGAGCGGGTGCGTTTGTGTCGGACAAATGTGTGTGTGCAGAGGATGGAGAAACAAATGGACAATATCAATATGATGGGTTTGTTGGGCGATTTGGAGCTTCGACCCTCACCTGTCATGTCTGCATAAAAGAGATCTGCCTGTCCGTTTGCCCATACAGTCGGCCTGAAAGCCATGCCAGCCTGTTTTGCCACCGGCCATAAACTTTTCCAGCCAGCTTGGCTGGCTTACTTTGACTAAACGGGGGAAGGAGATGGACAGAGATGAAGTATGAACTGTGATTGCTGTGTTTGAATGGTTACAATCCACCCCCATGCAGATCGTGGTTAAATGTGCTTAGTGAGTTGGAAACGTGCTGCTTTAAGTGCTTTTAAACATGTGCTGTGCTTTGTGTGTTATCTGTGCAAAATGTGTTTATTTGCTTTCAGTGTGCCTTTAGTGTGTTTATCTAAAGAATTCATGTGTGTTTAAGGAATAGAATAGTGGTTCCATGGGTGCCTGTGGTGTGTGTGTGTGTGTGTGTGTGTGTGTGTGTGTGTGTGTGTGTGTGTGTGTTGTGTGTGTGTGTGTGTGAAAAGGGAGATCACTCAGGAAGAACTGGATGTCCAGTGCCTACAGAAGGCTACACCACCTTTCAAAATTTTCACCTTTTGTTTCCTTATAGCCTGGAATCAATTACATTAATTCAGACGTTTCCACCTTTATTTACACATCAGAACCCACAACTTCCAAATGAAAAACAAATTCTACAAATTCAGAAAATGATTATTAAAAATACAAAACTAGAATATCTTGGTTTGATAAGTGTTTCCCCCCCCCCCTTACAATAGCAATTGTAAATTAGCTCAGTCTAACCAATCACCTTCAAAATCACACAAGTTAATTTGCCTCCACCTGTGTTAATTATTCGTGATTATGATATTTCACTCAAGGAAATTAATCTTTTTGTTCTTAGCCACTTCAATGTAGCTTTGGCGGTGTGCTTCGGGTCGTTGTCATGCTGAAAGGTAAACTTCCATCCCAATTTCAGCTTTCTTGCAGAAGACAGCAGGTTTTCCTCTTGGATTTTTCTGTATTTTGCTCCATCCATTTTCCCTTCTATCCTGACAAGTGCCCCAGTCCTTGCTAATGAGAAACAGCCTCATAACATGATGCTGCCACCACCATGTTTCAAAGTAGGGATGGTGTTCTTTGGGAGATGTGCTGTGTTGGGTTGGGTTGGCACCAAACGTAACGTTTTGCATTGAGGCCAAAAAGTTCCATCTTGATTGCATCAGAACACAAAACTTTTTGCCACATGGCTTCAGAATCTCTGGAGTTGTTTTTTGCTACCTGAAACGGGACTCAAGGTGGGATTTTTTGAGTAATGGCTTCCTTATTGCCACCCTACCATGTGGGCCAGGCTTGAGGAGTGCTTGAGATATTGTTATCACATGCATACAGAAGGCCTGTAGCTCTTTCAAAGTTGCCATTGGTTCCTTGGTGGTCTCTCTGATCAGTCTCCTCCTTGCTTGGTCATCCAGTTTGGAGGGATAAGGCAGGGATCGAGGCAGGGTCTTGGTTGTACCATATGCCTTCCACTTCTTAATGATGGTTTTGACTGTGCTTCAAGGGATATTTAAGGCTTTTGAAATATATTTATACCCATCCCCTGATCTGTGCCTTTCCACAACTTTATCCCGGGGGTCTTTTGAAAGCTCCTTGGCACTCATGGTTGAGCCTTTGCTGTGAAATGCACTACACAGCAGAGGAAACCGACAGGAACAGCTGATTATATTCTGAAATAATCAGAATCACTACAATTTCACACAAGTGGAGGACAATTAACTTTGTGTGTGATTTTGAAGGTGATTGGTTATACCTGAGCTAATTTACAATTGCTATTGTAAGGGGAGTAGACACTTATCAAACCAAGATATTCTAGTTTTGTACATTTAATTAATTTTCTGAAATTTGTAGAATTTGTTTTTCACTTGGAAGTTGTGGGTTATGACGTGTAAATAATGGTGGAACAAGTCTGGTTTAATGAAATTTAATTCCAGGCTACAAGGAAACAAAAGGTGAAAATTTTGAAAGGGGGTATAGACTTTCTATAGGCACTGTACCTTTGGGGTCGGGTCAATGATGTGGGGAGCCCGGAACAATCCTGGGAGAAAGGAGAGGGTAGTGAAGCGTGTCTGGAAGGCAGTAGGACCTCCTCCTCCCCCAACCCCCTTTCCTCACAAAAGAGTACCCAGAACACAGGGAGAGAAGCAAGGAGCCAGGACGCAGGGGTAGAAGAAAAGGGATGGGACGCATTGGGAGAAGAGAAGGACTGTGACACAGGGGGCAGTGGAGAAGGGCTGGGATGCAGTGGAAGAAAGCAGGATGTGGGGAATGAAGGAAACTGAGGGTTGGGTATGCGGTGGAAGGACACAAAATTTGGGGACGCCGATCATGGGTTGGGGTGGGGGAGCCTGGAGGAGGTCTTGAGAAAGCTGGGTGTGATGATTAAATGTGCAGGAGGGTACTGACTTGAGAGAGTTTGTCATCGCCGTCCCGCACATTTAATCATACAAAAAGGGTTGGAAGTACAGATTCCAAGGGTGAAGACAGACATCAGGATTGGAATGGCAATTATGAGTAAAGGCACGAAGCAAGACAGTGCCACAGGAACAGGGCAGCAGGGCAGAGACAATGTGCTCGCATGGCAGATGACACTTGGTTCTGGCAGGTTGTGCAGCAAGTGCTGTGATGGGACTTCATTTGAGCCTTCTGCCTGCCTCGTCAAGTAAGGGGGTCCGATTCAGAATATATATATATATATATTGTTTGCGATTCTGTCGAAACCACATCCCCCAACACCAATTGCAGCCAACAGAGGCGTCCCGCAGACAGTTATTCCATTAATATATGTTCAGATAGTCCCTTCCCTTTTGTCTAGTGGGACAAAGGGACAGGGCGTTGTGTAAACTTCATAGCTAGGTCTGATTAAATCTCTGCACTCATTCCTATTATTTTTTCTACTCTTATTCCTGAGGTAAATCCCAGCCACGTGCACCCTTCGCTGTGAGATGGGTCCTCAGCGAAGGCCAAGCAGGCTTGACGCCGAATGCCCCTCTGCAGAAATCACAGCCTGCCAAACGCACGTGCAGCGGTAATTTCCACCCACTGGACAGAAGGCGTTCCACCCACTGAAGAACGTATCGTTCAACACGACGTCCACGCTGCACGGAACACGTACCGAGGAGATGGATGAAATGGCACCCTAAATGCTGGAAACTTTCAGTACACACTCGGCACACACTTTTACACCCATTTCTCCATTTAATAATTATATCTATCTTCTTCTTCCACTCATCCCCACATACATAATTATATCCAAACTTTTCCCTCAATTCCCTGGCACAGATCAGGGCTGGTACCATGCCTTTGATAACCGCGAACACGATGCTCGATGGCGGGCGGACCCGTACGCTGGCCACGTGCTAAATGGCAGACTCACACACGGCTGTGATACTTTATCATCGTGCAGAACGAGGCATGAATAACACACATCTTTGGTTGGGTCTGCGCATGGGGTTACAATAACATCTTACCGTTGGTCTTCGCTCACCACGACGGCAACAAATGTCTCCCGTGGACGGCAGACATCCTCCCGCACCTCCGCCTCGATGCAGCTGCTACCAGGCAGAGGCATGTTGCGCGGCCGGATCGCTTGGGCCATGTGGCGCACCATGGAGCAGGCACATTGACCAGCGCCAACCATGGGTTGCCAGTGCACGGCACCGAGTTCGGTGCAAGACAATTCATGTCACGGTGCTCGGAGCAAGACGATTCCGCAGCTTGGAACCATCTGGCCGGAAGTGAAGTGGAGCCGCTTCCAGTCATGGCGGTCGGCCCGTGTGCTGGCTGGGGCCCAACCAGAGCGCCCGATTTGAGTGACGACACATCGCTTCGAGTCATCGCCCCCACCCCGCACCACCGGATCTATAAAAGGACGGGTCGCGGGGCGGTGGCCGTTATTCCTGGTGTGTCATTCCAGAGTCGTCGTCGTTCCTGGTGTATAGTTCCTGCTCGTCGTTCCTGGTGTGTCAATCCAGTCATCGTCGTTCCTGAGTCGTTCAAGCGTCGTTCTTGTCCATCGTTCCTTTCTATATTCCTGTCAGCTCGTTCTGTCTGGCTTGGGATCGACAACCTATCCATTCGCCTGCTGGCTCCGCCCTTCTTTACCAATCCGCCTGCCGACTCCGCATTTTTCACCACCTCATCATCTCTCTCCATCCACTTCCTTCGGACTCCGCTTCTCTCTCCACCCATTGGCTTCTGACTCCACCCAAGTCCCCCCTTCACGCCCGATGGTCGCGTCTCCATCTCTGGACCGACGTAGCTGCACGAAGTGCCACGAAGCAAGAGACGACGCACCAGCTGTCAGGGAGGTATCACCCAGCAGAGCATCCCCCCCAAAAAATATTGGTGGCGTGATCGGGCAATCGTGCAAGGTATTGAGAGACCGTTAGCCTCATCTCATCTCCTTTTTTCGTTCATCAAACTCCTCTTCATCGGTGTGTGTGTGTGTGTGTGTGTTGTGTGTGTGTGTGTGTGTGTGTGTGTGTCCTGGTGCCTGTCCTTGCTTAAGTTAAGATTGTACAATAATTATATCGGGATAACTCTGCTCTGCGTCTGCTTTTGTAAGTTGCTTGTATATTGCCGCACCTCTCACATTTCTTCCTATCCCTGCTACAGACAACAATAAAAGCTATATTCACTGTGCCACATATCTTTCATTGCCTGCTCTTTAATAAATCCTTTGTAGAAATATTCCCAGCTCGTTTTTGTCTTTTCTTTCATTGATCCAGCATGGTCCGGATCCGAACCGAGCCGGGACTTATTCCCAACGACCCGTTCCTTTTAGCCGGTACATCCTTGGCAGTGTCGCTCGGCTGCATTTGATCCGTAAAGTGATTCGGTTCAGATAAGGTGTACGAGGGCGTATCCCCAGTTATTTGATCACGTGATTTATTTTAGGTAACCAGATTAACGAGACGGAGGACCCGAAGTCACGTGGTTGAGTTATTGCCGTTCACGGTCGGTTAGTGACCCGTCGCATCACGGAATTATCCGTGTGCGACAGCCTGCAATTCCAGGGAGTCTGGTGGATCCTGAGATAGCTTCCGCCCACTGGTGGTCTTCTCACCCGACCCCGGCCCGCCACAATATATATATATATATATATATATATATAATATATATATATATATATATATATATATATATATATACGAATAGAAGCCCCCTTCTAATAAGCCCCCCCCCCTCTTTGAGAAAAATTTCATGTTTCAAGGGTGTCTCTAATAATTGCCCCCTCCCCCGGTGTGAAACACCCGTCCCCGGTGTGAAACAATTGAGACAGCTGTAGCCTGTAGAGGGAGCCTGGCCCGCCTGGCCAGGCCGGGACCCGGCTTTGGTGACAGGTGTGTTTGACGGCGGTCAAGTCAGTGTGGTTCGTATTCTGCTAATTTATACCCTCTACCTTGACAATACTTGTATCTTCATAATAAAACAAATACATAATAAAAAAATTGTATGTTTGTAGATTGTCTCTATAAAGGCCCCCTCCCCTCCTTGATCAAACTGGTATTCTAATAAACGCCCAGGGCTTGTATTAGAATAAATACTGTATATATATATAAATTATATATATATATTAATATATTTATATGGAAAACAGACACAGGGGAGAGGCCATTCAACCCATCATGCCTGCGTGAACACCATACTAATTTATCAACATATAACACAAGATCAAAGAAAAAAAATGCAAATTTTTTATATTATTAAAATCTATTTATTTTAAGTTTTTGTAGTTTCTTTTCTCCCCCCCCCCCCCCCCTTTAGGGGAGGGGCATGGCTTGGTTAAAAACACACATCAACCGCATAGCACCCATTGACGAGACCGCCCACCAACAGCACTCCGTACTTATGCACACCAATCGCCATCAATGCTCCAAATACCTAAAAGTTCGATCAACATCCCCATACCCCTTGATCTCCATAACTTCCAGGTACCTATCTAATTTTAATTTAAACTTTCTTCTGTTTCTGCTGCCACTACCTTTCCAGGGAGGCCATTCCATGCATTAACTACTCTCTGATTAAAAGTCCCCTGCCTTACTACCGTCTTAACTCTCCTCTCCTTTACTCTCAAGCTATGGTCACTGGTCCTATCACTGTCTACTCTGTTGAATAATAATTCATCTACACTTATTTTATCTATACCTTTCATTATCGTATACATCTCTATAATATCTCCTCATAACAGCCTCCTTTCTCGTGTATAAAGCCCCGTCTCCTTCAGCCGCTCCTCATAGCGAAGCTTAACTTGGCCCGGAATCAATTGAGTAGCCCTGCACTGAATCCTCTCTATGGCATCTATGTCCTTCCTCAGATGTGGTGACCAAAACTGCACACAGGATTATAGATGTGGCCCTCACTAAATTCCTGTACAATGTTAACACCACCTCTTTTGATTTATAATTGATCCCACTCCAAATACGGCCTAAAACCTTATTTGCTTTACCTGAAGCTGCCTGGCACTGTGCTGCCTGCTTACCTGTACAATGTTCCCATCATGTGCTTCCTTTTTGGCTGCTGGTTGCATCATTGGTTTGGGGCACAGCTATGCCGCTGATGCAGTGCCCCTATTACCAGTACACTGGTGCTCATTTCACCGACCTCGGAAAGATGACAGGCTGAGTCAACCCCCTGGTGTTAATTCAGTGGCCAACGGAGCTCGAACTCAGGACCCTCGGATCCCAAGCCACCACCCTAACCACTAAGCCAACACCAGGCTATCCTTACGGTAATATTTCATATCCCAAGTAGTCTTGTCTGTCTGTCCATTTCTTCTCCACCGTCACATTGTTTATTCCCTCACACTCCGTGAATTAAATTGCAGTCTCTAGACATCTACATGTTATTAAGTAAGGAAACTGTGAGCTTAAGTGTTACGTATCACCACACAGAGGGTGGTGCAGTGTTAATTCGATAGGGATTAAGACCAATTTCCTCCAGTATATAATTTTCCCCTGTGACCTTATCCTACATTTTTGCATTTACAAGCCAGCAATAAAATTCCGTTCTTGTAATAACAGCAACAACAATAATAACAGAGCTGCATGTCCAAGCAGGCAAGAAGCCCCGCCTTCCCAGCTTCGGACCAGCAAGTCACGTCCCCGCGGCTTATGATTGACGAGTGTGACCTGAAGGGGGGCACATGTTCGAAGAGCGGACAGTTGTCAGACGACACAGTGGTTGTAACAGGACAGAGTTGGTGGAGGACACGATTGACTAAGAGGATCTCGTTTTTGCTCTCCTCTCGGCACAACGAAATGGCTGCATGATTCTCATGTTCGTGCTGGTGAATTTGCAATGTGCTGGGCAAGATGCTAGCCATTCCTGTTTGGCTGATTAGCGAAGTTGTACGATTATGAGAAAGAGAGGAAGAGGAGTGCACCTTTTAGCGAACTGATCATCATCCCGTTGTGTGTTCAAGGAGAAAGGTGGGCAATCGTTGTGAGCAGACCTCGTGTAAAAGAGGAAAATTTGGCATATTCGTTCATGAGAAGAAGCTGCATGACGCTTGTCTGTGTTTAAAGGTCGTGCGTAGAGGGCCCTCACTTTCAGGCTTTAACTTTACGCTACATTTTATTATTACTTTTGAATTATCTACCATGTAAATATTTGAATTATTTTCATTAAATCCCCATGTTATTTTTAAGTTTACTGTCGTTGTCCTATTTGTCGTGGTTCGATGGTTTAAGATAACACCTGGCGCAGACCACTTGAATTTGTGTTCTACTGGCTGTGGCACAGGCTGATTATGCTTCTGGATCGTACACATTCGCGAACTCTCTCCTCGACCAAAACAGTGCTGCGCATAATCTCCGAGATCAACGCTCGTTCGTAAACTCAAGTGAAGGAAAAATGGGCGCTGCTCCTCATCACATCAAAGTCAAACTGCATCTTCGGCTATTTGGATTGTGTTGTGGGGCAATTTTAACCTAACCGTGGAATGCACTGGTGGTATACTAACCGTGCCAAAATTGGCCAAAGCCGAACAATATATTCACATAATATGACATTACGTGCAGACTCAGAACTTATACACATATAAGGGTATATTACTTAATACTAGCTATATTATCTATAATATCAACGACGTAATAATTACGTCCTATATTTATTGCAAGGGTCTATGACTTGATAGCATTTTTATACTCTGCGAGTTGACCGGATCGCAAAAGGATCCTTCAGTGTCTTTCTACATAGAGATGAAAGTATTCCTGGGGCGCTAATCTTTCGAGACGAGCACCTCGGGCATAGAACTACCCGACTCGAATTACACGACTCCTATACTTGAGTGATCGTCCCCATTCCCCAAACAAACACACCAGACCATGGGAGAGAGATGGACAAACACAACACACATGGCGGTGTCGTCTTAACTTTCTCTATGGGTACAACTGAGTAAATGCAATAGGCACAGGCAACTTCGAGATTTTCCACTACTATTTTACACCGCTTCGATGATATATGTTGAAAACATTCTTCATTCTGGAGTCCGACCACGGTCGGTAACCGGTGAGCGGCATGTAGCGAGCTTCGTGATCCAGCCTAGCTCCTCATGTCACATTGAAGTTCAGTACTTGACGACACAAGTCTGACAGGCTCAAAAAAACCACCAACAATTCGAAACCGGCCAGGCTTCCCTCTCGATTTCTTCCACATTCCAGTGTGGGCTCCAGTCATGATGCTGACGTACAACAGCATGTCGCGCCTAGAAAAGCGCAGCCTGTCTTTTTGTTTGGGAGAGATTGTTTCTCGTTCTCCCCTCTCCTCGATTCGACTATCAAGATGAACCTCTCCTCTAACTCTCAACCCGCCCTTCCCTTGTTGGCCCAACCAAATCCCCCACACGCGTTTCAGGCATTGACCACCACGGTGTTGATGTGACAGACGAATTGACCGAACCACCGGAGTGGACGTCCGTAGAAGTTTGGGACCGGGCGAAACCATCGCGAAACCATCCATTGCTTCACATGCGCAGTTGCGGCCCATAACGCACGCCGACCCAAGCAATTTTCTCCTATGATTTGTTACCTCCACCACCGAAGGTGGATGAAGGCTATGTTTTTACCCCTGTCTCTCTGTCTGTCTGTTTGTTTGTTACTTGGTGAAAAAAAAATTAGCCAATTATGTTGGTCTGCAGCATTTGTTTGTCTGTCTGTGTCTGTTTTTTTTTGTCACGATTTTTGGCCACAGTTTTCAAGCAATTGTACTGAAAGTGTGTGTGTGTGTGTGTGTGTGTGTGTGTGTGTGTGTGTGTGTGTGTGTGTGTGTGTGTGTGTGTGTGTGCAACAATACAAAATTTTGGTGAGATCCGAATCCAAATCCAGATACGAGAATTATTAATTTTTAAATGATTCTTCATCATTGAGAGATGGGGCTAAAAAAATATTGCATGATAACTCAAAAAGTTGTGGACGGATTCGGATGAAACTTGGTGGACATGTTGAGTGTGTGACAAGGACTATGATTTTGGTGAAGATCCAAATCCCGATCTGGATATAAGAATTTTAAAAGTGATTCTTCACCATTGAGAGATGGGCCAAAACAATGTA
>CM068955.1:151052947-151069724 GCA_035128595.1 Eptatretus atami | reverse complement strand
GCTATTAACCCTACCCCACGCCGTCAGATAATTGGCGAGCACGGTCCTTAAGTGACCCGTGACCTTCGGAATTGTCCGAAGGTTACGACCTGCAATTCCGGGTGTTCGGTGGGAGACGGCTCTACTGCTCCACCTGGCGGTCGTCCTCGCCACCGACCCCCGGCCCACAACAATATGTCTCTTCCCCCCAGGTGATGATCTTGCCTGGGGGGAAGGGTAATTTTACAAGTGTGACTTCTCAATATTTTGCTGAGATGGCGATCAGCAACAAGACCCTGAGGTCATGTGGCTTCTCCCCTCCGTGAAGCGCCATGTCGCAATAACCAGCCACCCCTCGGCCTTCAAAAGGGGAATTCTGCCATTTTTGCTTACGAAATCAATACATAATAGTATTTTATCAGGCAGGATTTCAAAACAAATAAAGAAAATTAATTTTCAACCTTTAAAAATCGTGCGAACAAATTCTGTTCTTTTGTTTGTATCCTTTTCTCACTGGAAGAAATGAGCCGCAAACACTAATGAGGCGTGAACACCGAACTAAAATTAGCACGGACGTCTTGTCTGCTTAGTTTCCCCAATGGCCGCAACCATTGGTCATCAAACGGATGGCAGGGCCATTTGCACAGTTCAACTCCTCCCTTCGCTTGGGCTTCCATGCACCGTGGCAAAATGTTACGAAGTGTTGATAATGATAGATACAAGATAAGAAATTTGCTGCCCCCTCAAAGTGCCGCTCCGGGTGACCGACCTTTCGCCCCCTCCCCCCCCCCCCCCCCACTACGCCAGTGCATTGCATTACTGCGTATGCCATCCTTTAAGAGAGACATCAAGCCTGGTGATAGGCTTTCACTGATGAAAGGTAAAGATCTCACGGTACTTTTCAAAAGCAGTGATTTATGTACTGGTGTCCTGTCCAAATTCCAAAATTTTTCTCTAATTTGGTCCAAAGAGGAGACCGGCATTGCCATTTGCGTAAAGAAATGCCAAAAAGGCATACCAATGCTCTTCAAGAAAAGGGTTCAGATATCAGAATTTATGGTTAGACAGGACACAATGCACAAATCATCATGGTTTTTTGGAACTTGTGATGTCGTCCTATTTTTCCCATCTTTATAGGTATCATGGAGATTTTTATAGGAAAATTTATAGGAGATTTTTCCCATCTCTTGATTACTTACATATCGAAGATGTTTGATCTTGGTGTGCGTGGTGCTCGTGGACAGTGAAAAAAATCTGCCCCATTGGTGCACATGATGACCCATTCATATGGCTTCCAACGCAGGTTCAATCAATATTGATCTCTCCATTCATTCAAAGTGAAAGCTCATTTTTCACCTTTTGTCCATTGTGTTTCCTCCAGTATGGTTTTTGCATGACATCATCCATTCGCATTGCAAAGCAGCACACTTTTCTATCTGAATGTTGAACCTGAAGTGCGTTTGTGACTTCGTATTCGTGTGAAGGTGTTGATTTACTTAAACAGAATCTATTTTTTGTGTCACATGATATGCATGATCACTTTCACATCTCAGTACATCATATTAATAGAACCATCCTTACAGTAATCTTTTATAACCCAAGTAGTCTTGTCTATCTGTCCATTTCTTCTCCACCGTCACATTGTTTATTCCCTCACTCTCCGTGAATCATATTGCAGTCTCTAGAGTGGTACCGCAATGAAAGTAGCCAGCATGTTCTTAGAATGAGCTCCCAAACTGTTTGTAAATATGATCCAAAGCTAGCTTGGTGATACGATCTTCCCATGAAAGGTTGTGACAGATAGTGAAACCAAGGGGTTCCAGGGCCTGTACCTCTTCTGGTGGCTGTCCAGAGAGTTAAGTTGGATATCTTTTTGTGGAGAGACAATGTGAGAGGATGTGACTTGCCTGCATTGAACATCATGGTCGAAGTAGCTGACAAGCTTGTCCACATCAGGAGAAAGGATTCAACAGTGGCCAGCCTTTCACACGTGTGATGTAATGTGTTGCACAGGATGGAGTCACCGGAAAAATGGTAAAGATGGTTTTCAAGAGAATCATTCTGTAAGGTGGAAACAGTGGGCGCAGGAAGGGACGGATATGGGACCATGGCATTTTGAGGGAAGATTGAGTTCAATAACTATGCTGTTTCTGGAGCAGTGCCCAGCATGACTCCATCCTTTAGGAGGGAGGGAATGGAAGGGGAATGAATATAGCAGACAAAGCACACCAGCTGCCATTAGGGTTTGGGAGATGGTGAGAGGCTGAGAAAGTTGGATCTCAGGTGAGTCCGATGTTGGGACCTCCACGGCTCTCCATAGTACAGATTCACAATGGTTCTGAGCTATGTAGAGAGGTTGCAGGTTGCAATCAGTAGGGTTTGCTTTCAAAATTATCAGAGTGCGAGTTGATTTCTTGTGATATTACACACATGAGTGTACCAGGGTCTATATCTTCAAGGAACTTCAACACAGGAGGAGGCCATTAGGCCCATAAAGCCTGTCCAAAATGGACAAGATAATGGACAGAAAAGTTGAATGCAGGAAGGAAAGAACTCGTAAAGAAGAGAAATTAGTCAGTTGTAGAAGAAATTCCAAGAGCAGTCAATGTGAGGAGCTGACGTGATGATGAACCAGTCTTGACTGGAGAGAGTGCATTTTAGGCCAAACCAATCCACTTTAGCAACTTGAAATGCAATTGTGTGTCTTTCGGATTCTCTAACTGGCAAAGATATGCGGCTAATTTTTCCAACATATGGTCAGAAGAGCCTTGAAGAAAAGTTTAACATGTAATGAATGGTTTCCATTTGAAGGCATGTGTGTTGGAAAAGAAACAGACCGATTAAGTCCAGTCGTTTTACAGAACAACTTGACTGCTTGGCCATTACTGAAATGTGTGAACTAACACAAAGCTCGCTGGCATGCTGCCAATTAAAGTCTTCACAAATTTGTAAAAACGAACGGGTGAGCAGGGAGCAGAGTGGCAATATTTGCAGAGAAAGTCTCGTACATGGAGTTATCAATCAGAATTGGGGGATGAAAGACCACACAGAGAAATAATGCATTATCATGGAGAGGCGGGCAAAGCCAAACATACTCCATAGCATCAGGGACGACTGAAAGGCATGGGGTTGTGGGGAATGGAGGAACGAACATACAAAGCAACACCACCCCCAGTGTGGAAATTGGCATCAGAGAGGAGTAGACAATCACCAGGGAGCCACAAAGAAAAATCTGGGACATCCTGTGAACAAAATGTTTCTGAAAGACATACAATACCTGGGTTAGCTGCAGTAGCATGGATGTAGAGATCTGTGAAGTTAGAGTGCAAACCTATGATACTGTATTGGTAAACCAGAAGGGAGGAAGCACACAGGAGAGAGAACACTGATGGAAGGCAGCAGGGATAGTATGTTTTTTGGATGGGAGTTGGCCCTCACCACTGGTCTGATCACATTTCTGTAAACCGAGACCAGGCATGCGGGGTCAAGCATCTCATGTGAGCGAGGGTTGGTCGAGTGTGTTGAATTGTGGAGGAAGGAGGTGAAAGTAAAAGACAACATGACAAGTAATTGTGGTACGTGGCAGAGTGTGGTTTAAGTGGACAAGAACCAAGAGGGACATAATTTTTTTTTTATGTCTTTAAACACCAAAAATACAAGATTGACATGTCTAGAAAACAATAAAATGAAAGGAAAAGACGTTCCAGATGGTGTGGTGTTCTTATCTTTAGATCTGATGACTTGCATCGCAGCACCACTGCGTTCTCTGATGAGGAACCCAAACTGGTTCTCCTAATTGTCACAGAGAGCATCTAAAATGCTTCAACAACATTTGGTAACACTTCTTAGTGACGTCAATGCCCCCATAATAACACAAGTTAGACTTCAACATGAATTAAGCAGTTTCCAAAGTCAGTATCTCCTTGAAATGTTCAACTTGGTTCGAGAGGCCGTTGCCACATCTGATTCTTCCTAGAAGCCAAGCAAATTCTGAAAACCGGAGTGCCACAGCAGTGAAAATGCCTTCGTAGCAGACCATAGTTCAACTGGATCTACATAATCTCCAACATGATTAACATTCCTAAGTTTGTGCGATGGAAGAAAGCTGCCAATAGGCCAAAATGGTGCCATATTCACGTCACAATGCTCCAGTGGTGTGAGCATGCCTGTGAAGTTTCTGTTCCATCAACCTTTTGGATTAAAATCACATTTAAAAAAATGCTGAGTCTGCATCGATCAAAATCTTCACCCCGACAGGACATTTGAAAGACCATGTTGAAAACCTTTCTGGAGCTCTGGACAACCAGTGTTATTCTTGTAGTTTGAGGTGGTCCACAATGTGTGAGGTGAGCTACAGAGCACACTTCTCATGTCCTAAAAACAGCCGAACCGATGTCCACCTGAAAAAAAAATCGTCCACCTATTTGACACGTCGAAGTTAACAATAAGAGACAATTACAACTGCAATATCAGAACGACACTTGGCGGCGCGCAGGCCTCCGCAAGCTGAAAAGTTTATGCTTTGTATACCACATATACTAAGGCAGGATCTGCATCCGGACCTGAACCCAAATCAAATTGGCCTGTTATTTTCACCTACCCAACTTATCCTCAGAGTTTTGTCATAATCCGTCAAAAACGTTTTGAAATATCATGCTATATATCGTTTTTGGACTCATCCTTCAATGGTGAAGAATCACTTTTTAAAAAGTTTAATTCTGGTATCTGGATCCGGATCCAGATCTTCACCAAAATCGAACCGATTCGTCCTCGTCACACACCCAACTTGTCCACCAAGTTTTGGCCAAATCCATCCACAACCGTTTGAGATATCCTTCTTTCAAACAGACAAATGAAAAATCACTCGTAGAGCGGCGAAACGGAATGGCACTCGGAAGAGCACATACCTCCACCAGGCTGAACAGTTTACATTTTGTATACTACCGATAGATAGGTCGGTTCTGAATCAGGACCTTTACCAAAATCGAATCGTCTCGTTCTCATCATCTAACGAACTCATCCACCTAGTTTTGTCATGACTCATCCACAACTTTTTTGAGATATTGTCCTATATATCGTTTTTGGCCCCATCTCTCAATGGTGAAGAATCACTTGAAAATTCTAGTCGCCGCATCCAGATATTCATCAAAATTATAAGTTGCTGTCCTTGGGTGGTAACCTACACACAAAAAATAATATCAGAACGATTGCTTGAAAACTGGCCAAAAATCGTGTGATAGACCGACAGACAGACAGACAAATACAGGCAGACAAACGCTACAGACCAACAAACTTGGCAAAAAAAAATGTTTTCACCAAGTAACAAATGGACAAACCGAGGGTGAATAGATCACCTCCGTCCACCTTCGGTAGCGGAGGTAATACGTAACTGCACGATCACCAGGTAAACCGAGTCTTCTGTTGGTTTAACGGTTCAGGTGTCTGGCTTTCGAGATATTCGGGTCTCGAGTTTGAGCCCCTGTCGTGCTGTTTCAATGGCACGTGGTGTGGTTGACTCAGCCCGTCATCCTTCCGAGGTCTGCAAAATGAGGATCAGCTTACTGGTAACAGGGGGCACAGCCGTGCTTCCAGAAAAAAAATGATGCAACCAGCAGCGACAGCCCACAAGCTGCAGCAGCAACAACAAGAACAAACACCACCACCAGGCAAACTGCATGTTAGACAAGACTGGAGTAGGAAGAAGAGAAAATGAGGGTGGATTGCTTACACATTAGGGAAGTGGGGGAGGGTTTGGGGGACAGATGAGACGAGATATATATATATATATATATAAATATATAAATAGCCAAAAAGCTCTGCCACGAGGCGAGCGAAGGCTTTGTGACCCTTTTCAGATCAGGTAAGTTTGAAACCTTTTTGAAAAATCTTTATCGAATTGCGATAAAACACAGCTGAGCAACGAATGTCGAGTAAAGCTTTGGACTACTTGCGTGACGAATGAGCTTTGACTGAACTAGACAGTGTTGCACAATGGTTCAAATGTAAGATGTGAAGCCGAATACCAATTTTGAACCTCGTAATTGTATCAAGGAGTGCTGTATGCATGGTGATCGCAGAACTCGAACCTTTTGACGAAACTTTGATGATGGAATGGAAGGAACGGTGTGGCTTGATGGAAAGGATCAATCCGGTTATGGACAGGTTGGGCGTGTGGCCAGGACGAATTGATTAGATTTCGGTGAAGATCTGGAGATTCGGGTTAAACTGCCATGTTGTTAGGCTACGGTCAGTACACAAAGGCTATTGTTGCATCACAGACGTCAGTTTGGCTTTTCCTTCGAGTTAAGCATGATGTGAAAACTGTATACACGGTCCTGAAAGTGCAGCATGATGTTGTCGATGAACAGAAGACGGACGTTTTGAATCAAATTACTTTCCAGTTAATGAGTTGCTCTCACACAGTAATACAGGGTGTCCATAAAGTCCTTGTGCAGGTTTGAACTGCTTTGTTTAACGGGATTTCCCAGCAGGGGGGTTTTGAGAGCATTGACCATGGCGGTTTAATAAATAATTAATTCACTTGGAATTCGAACGTGTCGGACATCCCTTCTTCCACATTAAATTGGTGACTCCGGCATGATCCAAATGGACGGCCAAGTAGTTGCAAGCACGCAACCAGTCGCTGGGAACGATCGGGTATCCGTGCTCTTCCCAGACGCTCAACCGGCTTCATCGGTGGTTTCGATGAAGCTTCCACCATTCTGGCCCAATGAGCCGCAGCTGTGGTTTTGCCAAGTGGAAGCCCAATTATAAACCTGAGTTAATGCCATTCAAATGCATTGTTGGCTCCTTGTCACCAGAGTATGTGACGGAGGTGAGAGATGTTTTACTATAACCTCCAACGAACGATCAGTACACGACTTTGAAGGCCGCACTCATAAAGAGCAGGACTCCATCTTTGCAGCCGAGGACTTAGGAGATCGAAGACCCACACAACCACCGAGTCATGTGCAGCAGTTTCTCGGTGACCGCCACACTACTTTCGACCAGTCACTCCACGAGTTGTTCTTGAAACGTTTTCCACCACACGTCCTCATGATACTCACCGCTGCAGACATGGCTGATCATCTCATTGACCCCGTTACATATGGGACACCTTCACCACAGCACATCACACAGCTGAAATCTGAAATGGCAGACCTTAAGAAGTTCGTCCTGGAGCTCCACGGTGTGCATCACCAGTCATGCCCATCTTCGTGTACCTCTTGTAGGGGCAGAGAGAAACGCTGTACCTCATGCTACGGTTCACCTTCACCTTCGGCGAACACTCCAGATTGGTGTTGGTACCACATGAACTTCAGTGCTAATGCTCATCAGTGGAGAGCACCATGCTTGTACTGGCCACAGGGAAACGACGAGGCCCACAACTAATGGCAACAAGTTCACTTGGGTCAGACGTCAGTCACCTTCTCTTCCTCATGGATCATACTAGCGGACTTCATTTTGTGGTGGATACAGGGGCAGAGGTGAGCATTGTGCCGCCATCCACCGCTGAATGAAAAAACAAAAAATCAATAGAAATATTAATTACATGCCGCTCGTGCTATTGCTACTTTGGGAGAATGTCTCCTTCAGCTTGATTTGGGTTTACATCACTCATCTCCGTAGGTGTTTACCATTGCTAGCGCCAGATACTCTATCCTGGGTGCAGATTTTTTGTGCCATTTCAATCTCCTCGTAGATGTCAAACATGGCTGTCCATTGGATGCCTCAGCACAGCTTTGTGTTCTCGGTAAAGCATCCACCTGTTTCGTCCCTGAATATCACGTCTTCCATCCACATTCACATGCCCTTTTCAGAAAGTACTTTATGACTTCCTGTCCATAAGGTGCCCATCGGCGGCAATCCAGCCCATCAAACACCAGGTCATGCGTCACATCCTAACCACGGGACCCGCTGTTTTCGCACGTGCTCGCCAAGGAGCACCTGATAAATTACGTATCGCCCGCAAGGACTATATCTTACAACGTGGGATCATCAGACCATCATCCAGCAGTTGGGCATGGTACCCAAAAAGACACCTGGGGATTTGTGTCCTCATGGGGATTACCGGTCCTTAAAGGGGAACCCAAACGCAAATGTTTTTAGTTTTTTTCTGAAACCCCTTGAGAATCATCAATCACGGTCCAATTTGAAGTGAAAAAAAACTTGGAATTTTTTTTTGCCAATCACAAGGTGTCGAAAAAAAGCCCTAGAGTGTCGATTTTCGATTTCGCCGGTGACATCAGACCTTGAAGCCATCTTGATCCGAACGGTGATTTTACATCGAGAGAGAGAGAGAGAGTGCAGGTCGAGCTCGGATACTCGATACTGATTCCACCGTCATTCGCAACGCTGATGGTTCTCAGAATGTTGAAACTGATCAGTGGGATTTTGAAGAAACTATTGGAGACAAAATTAGTGATGGAAACGCTTCTGGGGAAATTGTGGAGCTGTATCGTTTTGAGCCTTGTGCGAGCGATTCAGAGGAAGGTGGCAGAAGTGTTATTGAATATGGAAACACTGATCACATGATCACTCCAGCTCAGTTGGTTTGATTTTCCGTTCAATTGACGGTCTATAAGGGAGGGATTTTGTACTTATTGACAAATCGGTTTATATATTACTCGAGGAGAAATACCCGTCATCGTCCGACAGCACGGGCACTGCCTATGCATACTTGGACATCGCAGACAAAATGGGCGATAAATGCTTTGTCTCACCATCGCAAGCTGACCAGGTGTCTTGTATGTTACGAGATCGTCCCGTTTCATACTTTTCCTGGATGCCATTTGTGTCCGTGCCGTGTCCCACAGTAATGTCCGTGAGTGCCGATGTCCCTCCCAGTAGATGTGGATTGTGAAGGAGGGAAGAGGGTGGAGTGGGAGAGGGGGGTGGATGGTGGTGGGTATTGTGGGGTGATGATTGTGGGGTGGGGGATGTGGGATGGTGGAGGGTATTGTGGGGTGATGGTTGAAGGGGGGATGACGGAGGGCTGGGGATACCCTGAAAGTTTTAGCGTCCTAGGTCAAATCCTCTTGGTCAAATCAAATTCTCTCCACGATAAATAGATGGTGGTTCATTTGACTTGTAGATATTTGTGTTGTTAATAGACAATTATTTTCAGGTGGTGTTGTGGAACTGCAGGGCAATGGCAATAGGTGTTTGATTCACCGCTCAAATCACCCGTGTACATGTGCCGGTAGCTGGAAAGAGATGGTGTTATAGTTTCGAGTGACAGCTGTTTCTTCCATTTAATCATGGTGTGTCATTCTCTCTCAATTGTGGTGGATAACCACAATATATAGCCATCTCTGTTGTTTCATAACAGTGCTCTGTAACATGTTCCGAGCTTCTACATCATGAACCTTGTTTCATTTACTTGTCCATCCAATGGCAGTAGTGTAGGCGTGGTTTTTATCTGGTTTCCAACCAATCATTTTGCCTCACACTACGATCGGGCTCTGGACACCCCCCTCAAGGGATAAGTGGTGAGGAAGGCTTTAACAAACGTGTGATGATGCTTCCCTTCCTGTCAGCTGGCTCTTTATACCGTCGTGGAAATGACTCACGGACTTGACTTTCTCTGGAGTTAAACTTAGTTTGCTGGATTTCACTGGAGTTTAACCATGTTCAGGGCCCTATCCTCCAGCAGCACTTTGCTCTCTGCACACACAGCTGGTACCACATGCAGCGTTGCGGTTCTATCTTCAGTGGGTTTTCACTCCTTTCAACCATGGGACTGCTATCATCGAACTCCTTTTGGTGAGCAGATTTATTCTCATGGGCACTGACCTTTTATCACACCTGAGTCACCGGGTGGATCATATTATTTCGTGGACACGACGCCGAATTGACCCACTGGTGATGCGCCATTTCTTGCTTCTTATTGAACTTGCGACTGTATTCACACGCACTCAAGCTTAACAGCTTATGGGACACTGCTCGACTGGACAAAGGCATCAACCTTTAGCGGTGAGTACAAGTCGATTACTCGATTTTCCTTCGAGACGAATGTTAAAAATTCCATGCACTGCTTGAAGAACAAACCAATCAGAGCTTGAAGAAATTAGAACACCATGTATATTCGAAGCACTGATGTTAAAACAGAAACTGTCTTGATTTAGACACATCGTGCGTGCAGAAAACGAAAGTCTGGAGAATTCGACCATGCTGGGTATGGTTGATGGAAGAAGAGAAAGAGGTAGACCTGATACGTGCTGGGTGGATGGGATAAAGGGTGCAACCAAGCTGTCTCTGCCAGAGCTTCAGAAAGCATTCCAAGACAGGGATGTTTGGAGATATCTAATCGTGAATGTCACCAGAAATCCGTCGTGACTTGACGGAACTGGATAATGTTTCTCCAGGTGCCATTCAGTTTGGTCCGGTTTAAATGAAAGCCTCCACGCTCAGGTCATCTTCTGAAGTGTTAATTCCGGCGTCACCAGGTGCGAGTCTGGTAAAGCTAGATGTGGTGTTCGTTACAATACAATTGTCCTATGCCTCTGGCATTTGCTTTCGCTAATAATTGTTGATACGTTTGTGTGTGCAGTGCCTATGACTATGTCAAACATGTCAGCCAAACGGAAAAACATACGTGGGTGGTACTTAGACCTTATGAGCCCAAACACCAGAGGGTCGCATTTTGCCTGGTTGGACCCATCCAGACTCTACTGTAACAGTGAGGTATGATTGCACAGAAATTTCTTTCTTGCCATTGCATGCTAGTACGGGATAACATGATTTAAGAAATACATTTAAAGCTCTAAAAAAATATAATAAAAATCATTCTGCAGGGAGATATTATAGCAATGTTATCTTTTGGTTTGCCTGCTTGGGTTCTTCCATACTGTGCTATCATATACTGTATGTGCTTGTGTGTATGACATGATTATATATAATATATATATATATATATATAATATATATTTATATAATATATATACACAAACAAACACACCATAACACACACACACACACACACACACACACAGTGGTGCAGATCTGACTGACACATTTGGATATGCGATAATTGAAACATACAAGGTTTATGTTCAAATCTTACAATTTTATTATTTACCAGATGACCCGTGAACCCATTGGGTTCCCATTGTGATAGCGGTTGATTAAAAAAGAAAATCATTTCAAAAAAAGAAAAGAAAAAAAAGATAGCTCCAGCAAATTATACCACTGAGGTTGTTTCCATTGATCAAATTCTCCCAAAGAGTACTTGACTGATTCGGAAATTGATTTTTTTATTATTTTTTTTGTTGCCCAATTTGAACGAAACTTGATACTGCACACCACAGGTGAATGGTGAGTAAGGTGGGCTGAAAATGTTTGCGCTATCATGTACCATTTTGGCTGTATTTCGGGAACATACAGTTCATACATACATATTCAAGATGAGAGTTTTAGTAATATATAGATAGATTGTAGATAACATCAGGAAGGTGGCCTCCACCAGTTGCAGTGCATAGTCTTAGAAAAATGGTCCCACAACCCCAAAAGTTCCCACCCTACCCCTTGGACAGGAGTTAGTTATAAACATATATATATATATATATATATATATACATACCATAGGTTTTCTTTAGGTTTTAGCACCGTAGGTTTTATAATTTTGGAGTTATGTAGGACACACACACACACACACACACACACACACACACACACACACATCGATGTCGTTTTACTTTTGGTTGGAAGCACCTTCTTCTTTAAAAAAAAAAAAATGTACATATATGTCACACTCATCTCAAAGGCATCTAGCGTGAGTTTGAATGCAAAACTAGCTGTCACCTGTCATCCCGGTGTTTCATCAATATGTGTATGCCGTCCCTCAGATGGACATTAAACGAGGCAACCCATCTGACAGCATTAGTTGGTGGACATTAAAGATCTAAGAGTAGGAGTTATAAATATCCAAGAGAGTCATTCGTGAAGAGCAGGCAAGCTATCACCAGCACCATAACGAAATTCCAAATTCCTGCCCTACCGACTGCTGGGAAGGCAATGGTGAACCATCCAGTATAATCCGTGCCAAGAAACTGCTTTGGCAGTACTAGACCTGCATTTGCACACAACTCCAGAATATGAATACGAATATATACATATATGCATTTGTGGCCCGGTACACTCGGACACACAAATTTACTCGGCGTTACTCACTGGAATAATTTTGCAGTCGAGTCACAAAATTGAGATTTTGGAATTTTACTCAACACTTCGCAAAACAAAGTTACCATCATACTGTGGTAACTTTACAAAGCCAAATAGTTGAAAAATATACAGGAATAGCAAAAAGACAAAAGTCAAAAGAATAAACACAAAAAGCAAAGGTGGCGGCGACCTGAAAGCCAAGGAGAGAAAACAATCCCGAGGTCAAAACCAATCTCCCGGCACGCACATCAAACCGCTTCGGGCACACGAATCATCATGGATGGAGAAAACCCTGATTTACGAACAAAATAAAACCGTGCTGTATCTCATCAAAAACTAGCGCTACTCCCCTCCGGAAATCTCCCCTGGAACATTATACAGTAGAACCAAGCTCGGCCGCCGAATCCAAACACAACCGGCAATTATGCGAAACATCTCATCAATAAAACACAACAACGTGCTACTTCATGCTCCATCATGTCTTCTCCGATGAATAAAATGAGAATATTTACCACTAGGATGGCACCACACGAGCCTCACGTGCAAGCTCCTACCAAAATCATGACCGCACGTCTTCAGCGGCCTCAAACGTCATGCCCACACAGCCTACGTAATTTCACTTCCCAATGGGCATGGTCAAAACTAACTCTCGCGGGACCATGTTACCTTCCGGCGTGTATTTACCATCCGGTTACACATGTGTACTGTATATGTATATTTATGTACCCCACTCTTCATAGAGCGTTGGCGTGCTGCCAAATCAAGGCGGGAAATTGCTTCAGTCATTCATGCGCTCGTGTGTTGCCTGGTGTTGGCGCAGTGGTTAGGGCAGTGGCTTGGGACCCAAAAGGTCCTGAGTTCAAGCCCCGTTGGGACACTGAATTAATAAAATATATATATATATATATATATATATATATATATATATATATATATATATATACACATATAATTCAGTGTCCCAACGGGGCTTGAACTCAGGACCTTTTGGTATATATATATATATATATATATAAACCAAGTCGAAAACACCAGGGGTTGACTCAGCCTGCCATCCTTCCGAGGTCAGCGAAATGAGTACCAGTTGTACTGGGCCCGGTGTATGCCCCGGTTAGAATAGGTGTACCATATCCCTGTGTCGTAAGAGGCGACCAGGGTTGCGTCAGGAAGGGCATCCGGCGTAAAAACCTATGCCAAATCATTTATTCGGACAACAAGACGGTTGATCCGCTGTGGCGACCCCTAACGGGAGCTAGCCGAAAGAAGAAGAAGAAGATTCATGCGCTCGTGTGAGGCCGTGCGTTATCATGCGTATGGATTTTTGGCAAGTGAAGGGAATTGTCCAATTGGTATTCATGCCAAAGGGTACTGACCACCAACGAACTCTGAGCACTACATTAAAACTCAAAAGAAACCTCTTCTCTTCGTTTTTCCCCCTTTTCTCGATATCTCCAAAATGAATCTTCACCCATTTACATATTCTCAAGTGTGTGTGTGTTTGTACGTTATTCTTTCACGGCTGAACCGTAGCACCTCGAGGCCCCAAATTTTGGGAGTCGGTGTGTCAGAATGTGTGCAAGGTTATAAACTACCACACGTTGGCCTTGAGGTTTGTTTTGAGGCCATCAAAGGCCACTATAAAGTGTATATTGGGATGTGAGGTCAGGCAGTGCTGCCGCCGGCCTGCAAAAGGTAACCACCACGAGGCCAATAACGCCATCGCTTTTCAATGTCTAGCATGTCCAAAAACCACTGCCTGGAAAACATCACCCAGCCGGGCAAGACCGGGTATCAGCCATCCCCCGGGCAGTGCCAGGTAGTCCCTGATAGTTGAATATAAACACTTCTTGCTTCTTCTTTTAAAATTGCTTCACTCTCCTGATTTCTCAATTAAGAGTATCCCACATGTTCTTCCACTTCACCGCAATTTATTTCTCCTCTTCTTCTTCACATAATTTATTTTCCAAAACTGCCTGTCAGATAAGCGCTTGGTCCACCACCCCCCCCTTCCCTAAACTACACCTACAGCATCACCTTTCTCTGTGCTTGCAACAAAAATTCTTAGCTCTCATCCAAGGATCTTTATCTCCGCTTGTCCTAACAACACATATTAATAAAAACCTAAGAACACAGCCCGCTGATTAACCGAGTGGAAGACACCTCTGCTCAGCGTCTTCGGAGTTTATCTCCTGTGGATTTGCGTCAATCATTATAGGCAATGACAATCTGACATATAGCCTAATGTTTGGTTTCTCAGCAGATTTCGGTAGGGGAGGGTTCAAACATTCAAAATCCATCAGGTGACTTTTTTGGAAATGCTCAGGTATCATGTTATCAATGACGTCATCAAATGTTAACAATCAGAACAAAATAATCTATAACTTTGCAATGGTCGGCTCTTTTGAAATAAGAATGACATATTTAGACTTACTTTACAACAAGGTTTCATTTGATACACGGTTTTAGTAGATTTGCTGACATTAGCAGTTTTATGTGATGACATCACAACTGTGGATTTCAGAAAAAGGGTTTTTTCTGTCAGATAAGCGCTTGGTGAGTCACTTATCCAACACTGAACGATTTCTTTTTTGCTAAAAAAAAAAAAAAAATTTAAAAAAGATGTGACAACCATTTTTTACACAAAACGACTAAAAACAAGTTTTAACAGCTAGTAATTTGGTATTTCTAATTGCCTGATGTTCAAAATGGTTGCAAAATTTGAAGATGACAGCTGTCTATTACTAAAATGAGTTTTAACATCATGGTTGAAAATGGAGTTCAGTCTTTTATCAAAAATTTGTCAAATCCAGCTATATATTAATCAACACTAAAGCGACAAATATGTTTCTAAATGATTTGTGCATAATTCAGTTCAAGGAAGATCGTCACTTTCGGAAGAATCGCTCTTCTCTTCTTCTGAAGTCGTGAAATCCTGTTCCCATTCTGAGCTTGAAAACTTATCTCCTCCTTCTGAAGTGAAGTTACATTTGTAAATCTCTTGTGACTTGGAGGCTGTTTCTGTAACCAAAAATCGTTGTATTTGAGAACATCATTGTATGATATAGTGTGTCCGAGACGATGGAGATTTTAGGCTGCCTCTTTCCTCCCAGGTAATCGATGCACATTGAAACCCAGCATGGCCTGTTTTGTGTTCTTCAGACGTGAGATAAGAGACTCCCAGTCGAGGGCAATTGACTATATTGTTAAGGATTCAGCGACGGAGGGATTCTCAACCCACTCCGGCCGTCTCCGGGATCTATAGGCCGGCCGGCTCAGCACAGGCCTCGGGTCACGCGCCTTCAATCGCGATACAACGTAATCCTTGTACCTTGCCAGTTGGGGAAATAGAACCCCTGGTTACAGACTGGTTTTGTCGATGCCGAGCGTTTTCTGCCAGTCTGTAACCATTTTGGTTTTATATGCAATCGAACGGATCGTTCCTCGACGCGACACGAATTAATCCATAGCGGCAACTTCATACGAATTAACCAGATTTATTTGGGAACATCGGGGATCATAACACAAGCAAAATTCACGACATGGTTTTATTAACAATCCTCAACCCGTTCTTAACTAGGGAACACGGTCCACAGGTTTCGAGGGGCCGCTACCGAAATATGCCTTATACAACACGTCAGACAAGACAAACAGCATGCATGCAAGACAAGACAGAGTACTTGGTGAGGTTTCATGGACGAGAGGACAGTGTCAAAAGCCGAATGTCGTCGAAACGGCAGATGTCCACGGATTCGAACTCCCAGCTCGAACCACGCCGCGTGGCAAAATGGCGCTTGTCCTTTGTCGCAGACCTCACACACGCGGTCTTCGCGCGCTCCGGCCCCGCGCAATGTCGACGCACAAGTCCGCCAGATCAACGATGGGCCTCAGCCGATCTCTCTCCAGGGTTCAGCATACAAATCCAGGCCTGGCCCATTCACCAGACAAGGCCCAAATCGAGGTGCCGGACTCCGCAGGCGGATCGACAAATGTGTCGGGCCGTGAGGTGAGTAAGGACCGTCTGAGGCTCCGGCGTCTCCTCTCCTGCCTTCCTGCCTCGAAGCCCGACTTCCGCTTCGTCCTCTCAGTTCCTCTCTCTGTCGAATCACCTTTTCTTCTCGGCCGATGCAGACTCGACCCTCAGGTTCAACGTTCTCTCCCGGCCGATTCACCACTGCCTTTCCTTTTCTTTCTCGCCTTGAAGCCGGCTACCGTCCCTCTCATGGCAGAATGCTCGACGTGCAGGCAGCCTCTCAAAAGCCCACTGCCGTTTCTCAAAACTCAACTCCTTCTTTCGCTTGTTTTGAAGCCAACACGAGCACGCTTCGCGAGCGACTATTTCCACACACTCAACCCTTTTTCTGAAGCCTTCATTTCCTCTCAAGTTTGCTCGCTTCGAGACACGAGCACTCTTTTTACGAAGCCTCCGTTCGCTTGCTTCGAAACACGAGCAGCCTCTCAACCGCCCGCAGCCTTCCAAACTGCCAAACTCCCCTGAACCTGAGGTCCTCGTTTTCTCTGTCGTTCCACGAGCACGCCTCTCTCGGAGAAAAACCGACCAAAACCCCTCCCCTTCGCGTCACTTCCTCCCTCTAACCACACCCTCTCTCCAGGCCACACCCCCTCAGCCGACTGGGAG
>CM068955.1:151009781-151023764 GCA_035128595.1 Eptatretus atami | reverse complement strand
AAACAACCAGCAAAACAGGAAATAAGACAAAACAGTAATACACAACGTATCAGGTCCAGGGAATTTGGCTTAAATGAAATGGAAGGTGCGAGTACTGATCAGTCGTCCACGTGCACCAAACCCTGAACCAGAAGCATCATAAAAGAACATGAAGGGGATTTGATTGTCATGTTCAGACAACCTCTCCAAACTGGACTTCTCAGGATTCCCAAACTGGACATACGGAGATAAAGATAATGGGATTGGTGGAAAAATTTTTGTTGAAAGCATGGAGAAAAATGGTGCTGTAGGTATGGGAGGAGGATTGATGGACCAAGCACTTAGGTGAGAGACAGTTTTGTAAAATTTGCCTGTGAAGAGGAAGAAGAGGAATGGATTGTGATGAAGAAGAAAAACACATGGGGTACTCAGGATGGAGAAATAAGGAAATAATAACAAGGAAAACCATTGGTTTGAGGCAGTGAGGTGCTCTCAGCCCACTCATGTTTGTCATGGTGATGGAGCTGGTAAGTTGGAAGGTGAGCTTGAGGGGTAGTATTGGGAGGATGCTGTATGCGGATGATCTGGCTGTTGTGGTGGAAAGTAGGTGGGAGATGCAAGAAGTACTGGGGGAGTATAAGGAAGCATTTGGGAAGTATGGGCTGAAGATGAGTGTGGAGAAGACTGAGGTGATGTGGGTTGGGCAGCAGAGAAAATAAATGACTATCAGGTTAGAAGGGAAGGAAATCAGGCAGAAAAATAGGTTTGAGTATCTGGGAGGAAGAGTGACTGGGGATGGTAAGGCAGAGGCAGAGGTGCAGAGGAGGATTTGGGTGGATGCGAATGCATGAAGGAGAGTGAAGGGAGTAATGGCAGACAAAGATATCAATAAAATTGAAAAGGAAGGTCCTGATGTCATGTGTAATGCCGGCCTACCTTTACAAACTGGAGATGGTGGCACCGACAGAGAGACAACAACAGTGCCTGCAGGTTTGCGAGACAACTGGGTCAGGAGGATTAGTGAAGAGGATGGATAGAAAGAGGATGGATAGAAAGAGGATGGATGAGCTGAGGAAGGAGGAAATTGGTGTGCAGATGAGCTTGACAGGGAGATTGGTGAAATGCCGGCTGAAATAGCCTGGACACTTGGTGCGGATGGGGGAAGAGAGAATGGCAAAGAGAGTGGATAGGTTTAGCGAGGAAGGTTGGAGGAAAAGAGGTATACTGTGGTTGAGATGGGAGGATTGTGTCAGGAGGGATATTTGTATGGTAGGGATGGTTGGAGAGTGGAGAGTGTTGGCTGAGGACAGAGGGAAGTGGAAGAGTATCGTGGTCACGGCAGGGCAGAAGCATGGTGTCATCTGACCTCACCCATTAAAAGAGAAGAGGAGGAGAAGAAGAAGATCCAGTTGAAATATTATTTTGTTTGCATCTTCACCTGTCCCCTCCCCCATTGAGATTCGGTCTCAAGTCTGAGACAGATATATTTGGTCTGGTGTTGGTGTAGCGCAGGCACGCTGGGCCGAATGCCTTCCTGCATCAAAGTTCATTGTCGTTCCTTGTTAACTCGCAGGCAGAAACATTTACAAAGCATTGGCATGCAGTGAAGATGTTTTTTGTTTTTTTTGTATCTCTTGTATCCATCCTGAACAGGAGCAGCTGCTGCAGCGTACTTGAGGAAAGGATTTTTGGCAGTGCGAAAGTCGGGTCACCTTTGTGTGAATACCAGCAGTGAACCATACACAGACTACACTGGGAAGCAAAAGTCTTTGGAAGTTCGAACTGATGGGTGGTGTTAAAAAAGGTAAAAAAAAAAAAAGAAGAAAGAAAGCAATTGTTAAGTTAATTATTAACCTCCGCCATCGAAGATCGGAGGTTACTGTTTTCACCCCTTTCTGTTTGTTTGTTTGTTTGTTTGTTTGTGAACAGTATAACGGAAAAACTCCTTGACGGATTTCGACGAACTTGGTGGGGGGGTTAGGTATGGTCCAAGGATCATGATTTCCAACCCCCCCCCCCCCCAAAAAAAAATATAGAATTTTTTTTTTTCATTTCTACATGTTTTAAGTGATTTCCAACCCCCCCCCCAAAAAAAATTGTTTACCCCCCCCCCCCAAAAAAATAGAGAAAAATTTTTTGGGGGCATTTCTACATGTTTTAAGTGATTTCAAACCCGCCCCCCCCCCCCCAAAAAAAAATTGTTAGAGAAAAAATTTTTTGCAACTTTTTTTTCAACAAAATTTCGATTTCTTTTTTTTGCATTTCTACATGTTTTAAGTGATTTCAACCCCCCCCCCCCCAAAAAAAATGTTGGAGAAAAGAACTATAACTGTCAGCACTGTTGACGTCATATTTAATGAATAAGATATAAGGTTCACTTGAGTGACCCAGCTGTATTGGCGGCGGAGGTTTTGCACTCTACCGAGTGCTCCCCCTCTAGTTTTGTATGTGTATTACAACTGGCATAGCAACTCAGAGGTAGTGTAATAATAATAACTAGAATGCAGCTGAAAAGTAAAGCCTGTTCACGTCCACTTTGTCCTCAAATAAACTTGACAAAAACGACAGTAAAAAAAAAAAAGTACATTTTATTAATCTGTATTTTCCACAATCTCATCATAAAGGTTTGTGGAAGATTTCATGCCAAAAGCTCAATTGGTAAAAATGTTACAGTCTGAGCATACACACTGTATCTCAATGGTAAACAAAGATTTCGATTAAAACATTTATGGCTGGTCGACCACTTCACTGATGACATCATTCTTACAATCCTTCATGCCCCATTGGGAGTAGAATGATGTGCTAAGTTTCAATTTTTTTCCGATCAGCAGTTTCAGATATGTTTTAATTTTTTGTGTTTAATCCAAGATGGCTGCCATACCACATGACCTATGATGTCACAATTATCATTAAAATATTCTTCATTGAGGGGGGTGGGGGAGGGGGTCACTCATACTCTGAAAATTTTGTTGCAATCGTCAAGTGGTTGCTGAGAAAAAAAAATGTTAAAAAAAATTATAGAGCCAAACAAAAAAAAAGGCCAAAAAAGGGTTAGAATATGATCGCCAAATTCTTCACAAAATTAGTGCAAAACAAACAAAAAAAAATTTAAATACCACTTTCCTTTTAAAATGCCTCAAATGGTAGTTTATCCGCAGTGAATAAAAGAGGAGTTAACGTTTAAGGCTTAACCCAGCATATGATCAATGAAGGAAGCAAAAAAGGGTCGAATAATAATTACAATTGTAATAACTAGTGCGTGCCCGTACGTGCGTGCCCGTACGTGCGTGCCCGTACGTGCGTGGCCGTACGTGTAAAAAAAGAAGAAGAATTGTGACGTCATAGCACCGTGTCCTGTCATTGGTTTGGTAAATAAATGACCATAACTTGGGAACCACTTGTCCAATTAATATCAAACCCTGAAAAGGCACATCCACAGGTCCCCAGCAATATACCTGGCAAGTTTCAATGAGATCGGACCAGTGGTTGTCGAGAAACAGCGGTCACAGACAGACACACAGAGATTGCTGGAATTATAGATAGACTAGTGCGTGCCCGTACGTGCGTGGCCGTACGTGCAAAAAAAAGAAAGAATTGTGACATCATAGCACCGTGTCCTGTCATTGGTTTGGTAAATAAATGACCATAACTTGGGAACCACTTGTCTATCTATAATTCCAGCAATCTCTGTGTGTCTGTCTGTCTGCCTGTCTGTCTGTCTGTGACCGCTGTTTCTCGACAACCACTGGTCCAATCTAATTGAAACTTGCCAGGTATATTGCTGGGGCCCTGTGGATGTGCCTTTTCAAGGTTTGATATTAATCGGACAAGTGGTTCAATGGACAATATCCATTTGGACAATATTTTGGACATTTGGACAAGTGTGACAATATAAGAGAAAGCTGCGACAATATCAAACCTTGAAAAGGCACATCCACAGGGCCCCAGCAATATACCTGGCAAGTTTCAATCAGATCAGACCAGTGGTTGTCGGGAAACAGCGGTCACAGACAGACCGACAGACACACAGAGATTGCTGGAATTATAGATAGATAATCAAAATAATAATGAAATTATTTTAACAAAATTATTAATTTGTCTTCTTCATATTCTCACAATAAAGATTCGTTGATCTGATAACAAAAGCTCAAATGGTAAAAAAAACAGTTACAGCCCAGACACACACACAGGCACACACAGAAGTTAATGCAAAACCCCATCTTCCGCGATGCGGGGGACGGGGTAAAAATTGTATTTTCAAGTATATAGCACCTTTTGCCTATATGCATACAAGGTGCTGACTTCACTCAGCTTTATCAAGTTTGGGTTTGATTCTTGCCAGTATACAATCTATTACCTACGAACTGTTGTCATCGTACACTGAAAATTAAGCATTGCATTATAGAGTGTGCAGTCTTTACAAAACTGGCTGTCCCATCCGACACACACATTTGAGGAAATTAAATATCACAAGGAGACTTTCAAAAATATTATGCTATTGGGTTCTGGTATCTGGTTAAATTTCAAACTGCTGTGAAGAAGAGGCACCAGCTCACAGTTGGAGAGTAATACTAGTACTTCATTGAGCTATGGCAAAAGGCCTCGTAGGCAATGACAAGTGCAGCTTGGATTTACCAAGGAAGGACTTTGTATGATGGAGGATGACTTTCGAGGTAAGCATTGATTATATGGTCTGCCCAGGAGAGGTCTTGAAGTTCATGAAACTGAACTAAGTTGATATGTGGGTTCATCAGACTATTCTTCCAGAGACAGGCTGAGAATATGAGATTTGCTCGTTTGAAAGACATGTTCCAAGAGTCAGACCATAGTCTGATCATTTCCAGTTCAGCAGAGGGAAGCAGTTGCTGCTGCTCTATCCATGGAATGTGGTATCATATAACAAAATGGAGTCATCTGCAAAGAGGAAAAAGTGTTTCCAGAGCATCAGAGAGGTTACTATGTATATGAAGAACAAGACTGGGCCCAAGATGCAATCCTGGCTGGACATTCAATCCACTGGAAGATGAGAAGAAAGGATTCTGTTGAGAGCTATGCACTGACATTGTGACTGGGGGAAATCAACAACCCAGGAAAGAAGGTGGCCACAGGCAGAAAACTTGCAAGCAGAGAAGGGTCCAACACTACATTGAATGCCTGAGATACACTACATGGTTAAAAGTATGCTGACACCCCTTCTAATTAGTGGATTTGGCTATTTCAGCCACACTCATTGCTGACAGGTGTATAAAATCAAGCACACAGCCATTCAATCTCCATAGACAAACATTGGCAGTACAATGGGCCGTACTGAAGAGCTCAGTGACTTTCAATGTGGCACCGTCATAGGATTCCACCTTTCCAACACGTCAGTTCGTCAAATTTCTGTCCTGCTGGAGCTACCCATGTCAACGGTAAGTGCTGTTATTGTGAAGTGGAAACGGCTAGGAGCAATAGCTCAGCTGCGAATTGGTAGGCCACACAAGCTCACAGAACGGGACAGAAAAATCGTCTGCCGTCGGTTGCAACACTCACTACCGAGTTCCAAACTGCCTCTGGAAGCAACGTCAGCACAAAGACTGTTCGGCAAGAGCTTCATGAAATGGGTTTCCATGGCCGAGCAGCCGCACACAAGCCAAAGATCAACATGCGCAATGCCAAGCGTCGGCTGGAGTGGTGTAAAGCTCACCGCCAATTGGACTCTGGAGCAGTGGAAACACGTTCTCTGGAGTAATGAATCACGCTTCACCATCTGGCAGTCCGATGGATGAATCTGGGTTTGGCGGATCCCAGGAGAACGCTACCTGCCTGAATGCATGGTGCCAACTGTAAAGTTTGGTGGAGGAGGAATAATGGTCTGGGGCTGTTTTTCATGGTTTGGGCTAGGCCCCTTAGTTCCAGTAAAGGGAAATCTTAATGATACGGGATAAATGACATTGTAGATGATTCTGTGCTTCCAACTTTGTGGCAACAGTTTGGGGAAGGCCTTTTCCTGTTTCACCACGACAATGCCCCCGTGCACAAAGCGAAGTCCATACAGAAATTGTTTGTCGAGATCGGTGTGGAAGAACTTGAATGCCCTGCACAGAGCCCTGACCTCAACTACATGGAACACCTTTGAGATGAATCGGAACGCTGACTGCGAGCCAGACCTAATTGCCCAACATCAGTGCCCGACATCACGAATGCTCTTGTGGCTGAATGGAAGCAAATCCCTGCAACAATGTTCCAACATCTAGTGGAAAGCCTTCCCAGAAGAGTGGAGACTGTTCTAGCAGCAAAGGGGGGACCAACTCCATATTAATGCCCATGATTTTGGAATGAGATGTTGGATGAGCAGGTGTCCACATACTTTTGGCCATGTAGTGTATATCCAGAGAGATATGTCTGACCTCTTGTTTGGGATTCAGGACCTCCATCCTTTGTTCACAGAGATTTGGCAGCATATCTAAACTGATGATCAAAGATCAGACCATTTGAGAAGAGGAAAGACGATGTCTGTTGTGATGATGGATTGACTTGCCTGTGATTAAAAAGATCCGTTTTGTACCCTTTTTGTATAAGAGAATGCTGTTGGCCGTCTCCCAAGGTGGGCGAGGTTAAAGAACAGATGAGAGCACAGAGGAAAAGCACCAAGAGGGGAAGAAATGGCCATAGTTTCCAAGACTGGTCATGTGGGGAAGCAACTTAACTACAGGACTCATTACAATGAGAGAATTAATGAAATATATATTTGATATGAAAGCACCAAGGATGAGAGACAGTGATAGAGAGAGAAGAGAGAAAGCTGGAGAAAGGGGAAGACAAGAAGATACAATGGTAAGACAAAGTGGTTGGGTCAGAAGTACAACCATTGTATCTTCAACTTTCATCCTCATCTTCAAATTATTGTGAAATATTGCATACCTTACGGCTGGCACGATAGCTTAGGGGTATGCATACTCACCTCTTAGCTGTCTAATCTGAATTATAATCTCTGCCCAGCTATGGAAGCTCGAGTCATTGGATTGATGGAGTGGAATTATTTTCTTTGTACTGGCCTAGCAACACAGGGGTTCATTTTTTCCTGCACACTTTAACAGTTCATTTACGATGTGTTGTACTGATGTGACACTCATCGCAACTAGTTACTATTATGCAACTGGTCACTATAATCGCTATTTGTTGTACTTATTCTTCTTCTTCTTCATGTGCAGCCTGCGGCTGCTGGTTGCATCATTACCTCTGCTACCGAAGGTGAAGGAGGTTTTGTTTTCACCCCATTTCTGTCTGTTACTTGCAAAATCGAAGATTTTTCAAGTACGGTATATTGGTCAGTCGATTTTATTATTCTGTCAGTCTGTCTGTCGCCTACAGGTCACAATTCCAAACCAATCGTCATGAAACTTTACCAAGTTGTAGAGGTAGTCTCGACTGAGAAGCCTATTGATTTTGAGGTCAAAGGTCAAAAGTTATCTTGAGGTCAAATTTATGAAATTGTCATTTTTCATCCAATTGATTTGAAATTTGAACAATATTTGCATATTACGTCACTGAATTTGGAAACCAACCATTTTTGAGATCAAAAGGTCAAAGGTCAACAGAAGGTCAAACTTCTAAAATCATAAATTTTCAAATGAAAAATCATAAATTTACATCCTATTAACTTGAGAGTAGAACAGGATTTGCATAGTCCATCACTGAATTGGGAAAGCAACTATTTTTGAGGTCAAAAGGTCAAAGGTCAACTCAAGGTCAACCTTCTAAAATCATCAATTTCGATCTGAAAAATAATCAATTTTCATTTGATTAACCTGAAAATTAAGCAGCAATTGCATAGTACATCGCTGAATTTGGAAACAAACTATTATTGAGGTCAAAAGGTCAAAGGTCAACCTAAGGTCAAACTTCTAAAATCATCAATTTCAATCTAACAAAAATAATTATAATCAATTTATACGAGCAGGGCGATTGACCTGAACTTTGATTAAGATTGTGAATTTTAATCTTAACTAGATGACCCGTGAACCCGTTGGTAACCGGCAGTGGTTGATAAAAAATCATTTCAAAAAGAAAAAAAACACAAAAAATAGCTCAGCGAACTATACTGCTGAGGTTGTCTGCATTGATCAAATAATCCCGAAGAGTACTTGACTGAATCGAGAATTGATTTTTTAAATAATTTTTTCGTTGCCCGATTTGAACGAAATTTGATAGTGCACACTGCAGGAGAATGATGAGTAATGTGGGCCAAAAATTTTTGCGCTATCTTGTACTGTTTTGGCTGTATTCTGGGAACATACATACATACATACATACATACAAGATGAGAGTTTTAGTAATATTAGATAGATAAATAGATGAAATGGACAATTTCATGTACCCATGGCATCCTTTGGAGAGGGGGGTGGATTTTGCAAGTATTGTGCTCAGTACGATGTCTTGTTCTTGTTACTTGACGAAATCTACGATTTTGTCAAGTATGTTGGTCGGTTCAGTTTGTTTGTTTGTGTGTACGTCTCCTCTACAGGTCGCATTTCGAGTCGGAATGTCATGGAACTTCACCAATGGACTTATTGGCCACCAGAATAGAACCCTATAACTTTTGGCATGTCAAGGTCAGGTCAAGGTCGGAAAATTCCTGAAAATCGCGAAAATCCGTATCTTTTAGCATGGGCCGATTTTCAAAAATTCATGTCTCCGCCAAATCTTAACGGATTCCTTTCAAATTTGAACACGGACGTAGGAGGGAGTATCTTTGACTGGATTAAAAATTGGTCACATCCGTTACGGATTACGGAGGTGACAGGTATTTTAATATAACATGGTAAGTGCTATCCTACGGTTTTTCATGGTAGTCATGATCACATGAATTTCGTCAAGTCCTGGCCCTATGGGCCATTTTTTTTTCTGTCTGTCTTTTTGTTTGTCGCCGACAGATCACAATTTTAAACCGATCTTCATGAAACTTCACCACATGGTAGAGTTTGTCATAAGGAAGAAGCCTATTGTTTTTGAGGTCAAAAGGTCAACATAGGTCAAAGGTCAACAACTTAGGTGACATTTCTAAAATCCTCAATTTTCATCCGATCAACTTCAAATTTGAAGAGGATTTATATTTCAGGTCACTGAATTCAACAAGCCAATTATTTTTGAGGTCAACATCAACCAAAAGGTCAACATAGGTCCAAGGTCAGCAACTAAGGAGGAGGAGGAGGAAGAGATTGGGACCATACTCTGTGCAGAGGCTGGTGCTGCCTAAGCAGTCTCCTTGGCTATGGGCACAATCCTGGACGGGTCGCCACTCCGACACAGTATACGAGCATGCTGGCACTCATTTTTCCGACCTCAGAAGGATGACAGGCTGAGTTAACCCCACCTGGTATCAGTTCAACAGCTGAGCAGGATTTGAACTTAGGACCCTAGGATCCAAAGTCCTTCACCCTAACCATTAAGCCAACACCAGGCATAGCTAAAACTAAGGAGGTATTTCTAAAATCCTCAGTTTTCATCTCATTGACATGAAATTTGAAGAGGATTTGCAGATCAGGTCACTGAATTCAACCACCAATTATTTTCTCGATCAACATAGGCCAAAAGGACAACATAGGCCGAATTTCTAAAATTGTCAATTTTCATCCGATTGACTTGAAATTTGAAGAGAAGTTGCATATTTGGTCATTGAATTCAACTATCAATTATTTTTTAGGTCAAATTTGTTTTATGGATTTTGCAAGTATCATGCTTTGCACGTCTTCTTCTTGTTTGTGTGCAGGATAGCTCAAAAAGTTGTGGCCAGATCCAGATGAAATTTGTGGACAGGTTTGTTTTGTGACAAGGATGAACTGATTCGATTTTGATGAAGAACCGGATCCGGATACTCGAATTTTTAAGTGATTCTTCACTATTGAGAGATAGTGCGAAACCGATATATAGCACGATATCTCAAAAAGTTGTGGACCGATTTGGACGAAACTTGGTGGACAGGTTGGGTGTGTCACAAGGACGAATTATTTCGATTTTGGTGAAGATCTGAATCTAGATACGAGAATTATTTAACTTTTAAAGTGATTCTTTAGCATTGATAGGCCAAAAACGATAAAGTACTGCCTAGCATGATATTTCAAAAATGTATTGGGCCCGATATGGTCTCGTGGATCAGACATTACATGGCGGAGGGATGCGCTCTACCGAGTGCCCTTATAGTTGGTTAATGGCGCAGCTATGCCACTGATGAAATGCCCCAATTACCAGTACACTGGTGCTTGTTTCGCTAACCTCAGAAGGATGACAGACTGAGTCAACCCCACCTGGTGTTAATTTAACGGTGAAAAATAGGGGCTCAAACTCAGGACCCTAAGATCCCAAGCCAGCCACCCTAACCGCTAAGCCAACACCAGGCTTTATGTTGTACTGATTGCAGTATCACACAGATATGTTGTATGGGTCCTCCACTCTAGGTTCTTTACAAATCAGTCATATATTGTGCTGCATTTTCGTTGAAGAAGCTTTCTTTTCTTTGCAGGAGCAAGGCTCATGGAAGAGCAAGTTTGAGCTGACATTGGGACAAACAAACATCAAAGGAAGGAACAAACAGGAAAAGAGGATAGGGAGGAGGGGAGAAAGCTCTGAAACTAGCAAGATGGTTTGGTTGGAAAAGGTTAATGAGGGATAGAATTGGGGGTGACAAGAGATAGTGGTGCAATGCTTGCTTGAATCCCCGAAAAGAAGAGCAAGGCAAAACAGGAGGTTCCATACATGGGGAAAGTGAAGAATAAGAGCTGAGGTGTGCAGTCAGCCTGGATTGTGGAAGTTTAACCATGAAGGGGTTACTGGAAGAATGTGTGCATCCTGGAGTAGATGGGGAGGGTCAGAGGGAGCAATATTGGAGAATAGACAGTATGTATGAAACAGAGAGGTCAAAGATCTGCCTGTGATGTAAGAGCAACCAACCTTGTGCTTAAACTTAATCATAGGAGATTCCAATAATTTTGAGAGCTTTAGATTTCACAGGATACAAGAGAAACAGTTGTGATGCTGGGGCATGAGCCATAGGAGAGAGCAGTACTCACTCCAATGACCTAGGGACAAAGGCCTTGTAGAGGATGTGTAGGTCTGATTTTCCAAGGAAAGAATAGGATTGACAGAGGATGCCCAATCTGCGGCTGACTTTGGAGGCCAGCTTTGCTATGCGGTTAGCGCAGGAAAGATCAAGGTGGATGGTGAGGCCTAGAACCTCTTCCAGTGGATGACCAAGAAAATAGATAGGTGGGTTCATTTGATGTTCCTTCCAGAGTGAAAGGTGAGACAGATTTTTCCGAGATTGAAAGGCATATTCCATTTATCATACCAGAATATAATCATTTTCAGATCAGTAGGGAGAGATGCAATTGCTTTCTGTCTAGCAATGGGATGGGGGTACTGTACACCACAATGTAGAGTCATATGCAAAAAGGAAGAGAGGGTTTTCTAGAGCAGAAGAGAAGTCATACTTGGCCAAAAACTGCCTTGGGGTACAACACAACAACACTGGTCAGACTGCCAGGCTGTGTCGAATGTTTGAGATATGTCCAGGGAGATGGTTCTAACCTCGTATTTGAGATCGAGGACCTCCAAACATTGCTGAGAGAGGAACACAAGCATCTCCAGAGTTGAGTAACTAGAATGGAAACCAAACTGAGGGTCTGAGATCAAACTGTTTGAAAACAGGAAAGACTTAACATCAGAAACAATGATGTATTCCATGACTTTGCTTGTCATCTCAATTTGATCGAGTCAGCATCTGCAGTCTTGCTGTACTCTGCCAACTGCTTAAAAGTCGATGCAAGCTCACGAGCCTATAATTGCTAGGGTCTCTTTTTCACCCTTCTTTCGGACAGGAGTTATGCTTGCTGATTTCCCTGCAGAGAGGAGGCGGCCAAAGAAGAAGTCCAGAATGAAAATGTCAGATAGAGGGGAAGCAAGAACGATAAAGCAGGATTTGAGAACATGGACACCGATGCCATCTGGCTCCGTTGCCAAAGCAGGGTCAAAGCTGGGCAGAACTTTCTCTCCCTCCTCAGCTGAGAAGGACACATAGTCCAGTAGATAATGGGTATGTCGGGGTATAACATGGGGGCAGAACGGGATGGGTTGGGTTTACAAGGTTTTGATCAATTTACAAATGCTTTTGATACATGATCTGATGTTTTCACATACAACAATGGTCTCTGACTTTGGAGTGCAATGTGAATAACCGACTTACCCGTGCTAGGAACACGCCTGCTGATTGTGGATCAGTGGATTGAAACTGGCGGCACCATGCAGGCTGCTATCAGACTAATGGAGAAACTTGGAGGTATTGTAATAGGTAAGTGTTGAAGCGATACGACCCCATTATTGGATAAATAACAATATTTGTGTCTATAAGTATTGGTATATTATGGTGTAGTCATAAAAAAAAAACCTAGTTCTCCATTTCAAGCATTAGAAGGAATCATGGCAGTAACATGAACAGTTGCTTCCTTCATGGTTGTTAGTAACTCATGGCTGTTGTGAATAAGCATGTTGTCATGAAGGAGAAGAAGTTAAAAAAAAAACAAGGATGCAACTCCTCATTGAGGACACAGCTTCCAACCACACTTGAAAATGGGGCGTGTAGATTTTACAGTAAAATATTATATTGGTACGAGTTTTGGAGCAAGCGTGCCGGGGTGCACGAGGGGTTTCTCGGACCCGCCGCCAGACTGGTTGTTCGGCAACTACAGACGCCGGTTGGGGCAACTAGGTCTAAAATGGTCTTCACGCCCAATGTCACTTTGCCTATTGGTGACCTAATGACCTCCACCCTTATTTACTTATTAAGAGTGGCCTAGCAAAACTGTGGGTGGGGCGTTGGCTATCTCTGAACGAATTAGTGGGGTACAACTTCCCATCTATTTATTAAATACACACGATGCTGAACCAACGAAGGAAGGAAAAGGGAAAAAGAGAAGGTCGAAGGAAAAGAGACAATCGAGCAAGTTTGGAAACAGTTTACCACAGAAGGCACATATTTACAGGTACATTATTTACAATCACAAATATTTACAAGGCACGTATAGAAATCAAAGACACAACAAAAGCTTACCCCAAGCACAGAAGTTCCCCTTAAACAATCTTGATGACCTTGGGATGGATCGGCGCACCACATTCACACCGGGAAAAATCGAGAGCAAGAGGGAGGAAGAGAAAGAAGAGTGAGGCGTGGTTGTAGCCCCTCACTTGCCCCACACAAGCAGGTGGGCTTGTATTGATCAAAAATGCAGGAAAGGGAAGGGAAGGGAGAAGGGTAAATGCCGTGCAAATGTTGGTGCAATGTCGGAATGTCGTGTGTTTCTGGACCCGCCGCACCTGAAAGACCGCACCGCACAGCACGCACGCGTGCTGTGTTCACCCTCAGAACCCTTTGGCAAACAGAAATGGCTTGTGGATAGGAACGGCGTCTGCTCATTGGTCCATGTGTGGTCATCGATTGGAGGGTCGATCCAACAATTTTGCCACACCCCCTAGAGAGCAGCTTTGGAATTTTCAACAGTAATGTTGAACACTTCAACGTCTCTGATAGTAGTGCTTCACCAGATGACGGCAATGGTAGCACTGAGACTGACATACCAAATGGTTTGGACAGCGGTGTGGTTGTGTTCTGAGAATGTGCAGAGGGAAATAGGATGGGGAGAAAGATTTGAAGGGATGGAGGATATAAGGCATTTGAAATGTAATTAAATGAAGATGAGGGTTTACAGTGTTCGAGAGGTGAAGGCTTTTATGGAAATACGGGGGACAGAGGTTCGGGGGTGAAAGAGTGAGAACTTTGGATGGATGAAGGATGGATGGGTGGATTGATGGATTGAAAGTGGGAAATCTCCAGAAGGTGGGAAATTACAATGAGAATGGAACACGCGAATACTGACAGCACATTTTCCCCCTTCCCTTATTTATTTATCACTCGCAAATACCACCCATTGCTTCGCAAATGGGAATATGAAGGGGGGAGGAGAGAGCGAGGAG
>CM068955.1:150978656-150995117 GCA_035128595.1 Eptatretus atami | reverse complement strand
ACTGCACACAATATTCTCGATGTGGCCCTCACTAAATTCCTGTACAATGTTATCACCACCTCTTTTGATTTGTAATTGATCCCACTTCAAATACAGCCTAAAACCATATTTGCTTTATCTATAGCTGCCTGGCACTGTGCTGCCTGCTTACCTCCCATATCTCCTGTGTGACACACTCCAAAATTACCCCTTGCATCCTGTAATCTCTATTTTCATTGTTCTTTCCCATCCCAACACCTTACACTTGCTCAGGTTAAACTCCATCTGCCAATCTTTGCCCAATCTACACAAGTATCATACTTTCCTGTATCTGATCACCACCCCCTCTACTATCCACCTTACCTCCAAGCTTTGTGTCATCTGCAAATTTGGAAAGCTTACTTTTACCCCATTATCCAAATCGTTGATGTAAATAATGAATAGTAATGATCCGAGTACTGATCCCTGAGGTACCCCCCTACTTACATCCTCCAAGCAAGACATCCTAGACCTAGACTTTGGCACGCTCATGAGGCTGTTTAATTTAATTTCGAAAGTTTCGAAACAAAACATCCCAGAATATAAAGAAAATAGGATCACATTTGTGGATGTCATGTTTTAAAATAACGCTTTGTCTTGCTACAAAACATCATATCTTCCAGTCTCCTTGAATATTTTGAATAAAAGAACTCCAACCCGTTATTTTTGACAGACTTTTATACAAGATCATTTATAAATCAGGGTTAGAGTTAGGATTTCTAAAAAAAAAAAAATGAAGTTGAGAAATTAAATACTTTAAATTCAATGACATGGATGAAAACTTTCATTTTTGTTGGGGTTAGGGTTATGCAATTCCACGTGCAATTTGAAAACAAATCACGTCACAATGTATGTACAGGGGATGGATATGAATACAGAAAGTCGTCGAATATTCCTATACAACAAAAATAAAACGAATTAGAGCATAAATAAAGAGCAAAGTTCCCGATTTTAAACACGATTTACAGATTAAATAAGCTCACATTTATCTCCTCTTGCTGAAAATATAATAATTCGTCTCTTTTATGTTTGGTCTGAGGATCGTTTTATCATTTTCTTTTAAAGAGCGAGCGTAATATTGGACAACAGTTGCTTAAATGTTTTCATGTTTTTTTTTTTTTCAAGCCCTAGAAAAGCACTGAAATGTCTTTTGTATTAGCTGTTACATGCAGTTAATATTCAAGTCTCCCAAAAATGTAGCATTTGTTGACTATAAAACACTTAAAATGTTGTTATGTCTGGTGATCGTGGAGGCCAGACGGTTTGTCCACCTCGGCCAATCCAGCAATCTGGAAATTTTTTATTCAGGATGGCTCGAACGACTCAGGCCCAATGAGGGAGTGCACCGTCCTGTTAAAAAATGATATCGGGTTGCAGGTCTTCAATGTGTGGGACGGGAAATCCTTCCAACATGTTCATGTAAATTGTTGAGGTTACTGCATCCTCTGCAAAGAAAAACGGACCCACCAAGCCACCATGGAGAAGGCCGCACCACACATTGACCTTTGGGCTGTCGCCTACGTGTTCAATGACCACGTGAGGGTTTTCAGAGCCCCAGCTCCTCACATTGTGCTGGTTGACCTTCCCCCGATAGCAAACTTCGTCTGTGAACATGCCCTTTATCAGGTAATCTTCATCATCGTCTATATGACTGAGCATTTCCAAGGCAAACTCCTTGCATTTGGGTCCATCATTTGGTTTGAGTTCCTGCAGAATCTGCACCTTAAAAGGCATCCAGTTCTCTGTATGCACATCAAATTGATTTTCTGGGACTTTGTTGAAATGATTCACGCAATTGTTCAACGTCTGCTGCATGTGTGCTTGGTCGACCGGTACTTTCCTGTTTCGAACAACTTCAAGTGTCCTTAAACCTCTTGTATCACACACTGATACGAGTACACGATGATGGATTCCTTCCAAACTTTGTAAGGAAATTACGCTGAACGTGTGTGTCGGATCTCGTCTCGATGAACCATTCGATGCAAAGTTTTCTCATGTGGAGTCGCCATTTTCTTTCACAATAAACCACCAGAACTGAAAATAAAGAAAACTTCATGAGTTTCTGTATCATATAAAATAAAGGGTATCTTTGTATCTTTTGTGGTACTAAATATATGAACAACCAAAGTTGTCCAGGTCTTTTTGGAACACCCTGTATACATGTTACATTCAAACCTGGTTACATCACACTCCTCGCCTGATTTTCATATAAACTACAACAGCAATTGATTGACCAAAGAGAATTACATGAACACAAGAAACAGGGTAGCTACTTTGGCTCGAAACATTGTCATATTGTCATTGAACATTATCAAAAATGTTGAACATCTGTCAAAAATGAAATAAACTAACTATATAGTATATCATACACATTCACTAAATTCATGGACCATAATATGGCTAACGGATAGGGACATAGTGGAAAAAAAGACACGAGAATATTGTTACGGCTGTGGAAATTCGCAACCACCATTCAGGTCCCGTAGGTGAAATAATGCTTTTAAGTACATGTATAGTTAGCCCAAACCCATTGTTTTAGAGGGAATTAATGTGATTCATTCGGGCTGCGATCCTTTGAGTTAGGGTTTTCTGTTCTACTTTTATTTGGACCAACCACGCTCCAACCGTCAACAACAACAACAACGCCAGCAGCCACAACCTACCTTCACCACTCGCTCCCGCAAACCTCACATCACCGCCATTCCAAACGGCATCATGGCCATCGGCCACCGCCGAAAACCCTCCACCACCTTCACCTCTCTCCTACGGCCATTCCGCACCACCTGTGGCACGAGCGTCGGGCTATCTTGGGCCCGTTCAGCGATACACGCGAGCCGCGAGTGCAAATAGCGGTTTTTCCGAGGAGAATTCGGATCAGGAATGCTACAACACGCCCACATCTGATCCATCCAATTAGGAAGCGCGGGCGGCTTGGCCCGCCTCCAGACACATCTGAGAGAAATCAGGATATGCAAATTTGAGGATCAGGGAAGATTCACGCCCCTTTTCCTCCGTCCAATCGGCGAGCGTAGCTCCGCCCCTGAGGTCGTTTTGATCCGAAAATTTGCATATGGTGGGTTCCTGGAGCCGATAAAAGGGCGAGCGGAGATCTGCTGGGGGCAGATGAGTTTGAGGCGAACGGCTGGGAGGAGATCGGCTGCGGAGGAGATCGGCTGCGGAGGAGATCGGCTGTGGAGGAGATCGGCTGCGGAGGCGAACGCTACGGAGGCGAACGGCTGCGAGGGAGATCGGCTGAGGAGAACCGGGAGCTCGGGTCCGGGGCGAGGAAGACGGCAGTCGGCGACGAGGTCGCGGCGAATCGCTCGTCGCGGAGCTCAGCAAGCCAGCCATACTCCCTCCCCAGAGCGTCAACAATTCCCCTTGCCCCCGCGCTGAGAGAGTGCGAAAAGGGGGCCCGTTCCCACTTTACTCCAAGCAGGTGCCAACGAAACTGGGCGCCGCGTGCAGCGACATTTTGCGGCTCGCCACGAGGGCGCGGGTAGGACCCTTCGGTCTCGTGGACCTGGCCGCTCATCCAGGTTCCACGCGCATTAGGCCCACGGCCCAGTCTGACTCCCTTGCCTTTGAGGGGTCTTTCCTTTGCTTTTGTGTGAATGCGTGTGTGGCCGTGTCTTGTAAAGTAGAAACTGTTTAAGTGCATGTAAATAAACCTTTCTTGTATTCGGAGTAGTAATTCTTTCTTTGCATTCTTACTGTATGGCTGTATATGTGTGCTATCGTGTGTCGTGAATTAAATGTGCTTACTAGTTGAACTGTGCCTTTCGCTTCGTCTTTTCTTTAATTGAACCTCCATCTTGCTTCACGTAAAGGGTACGAGTGGGCGCGATACGCCCGATAATTAATCAGGAACCGTCGAGGCCGACGATAACACCGCTCGGTTATCCCGATAGCACGATACGGACCGCTTAAGCGGTTCGTGTCCGAAGTCGACCTGCGGCGAGGTGCGATCGCCGGTTTACCATCCGCGTGGGTACTTAGGTAGGTCGAGTTTGGCGAACAACCCTATCCCACGCGGGTGCCGATTGGCACGATCGTGGTGAGGCCGAAAGGCCCACCCGTGACTGGCTCCCGGCGTTGTGTCCGAGAGGGTCACGACAGAATTGTCCGTCTGGTGGGCGACGTGCCGCGATTCGAGTCACGTGCCGTTCGCACGCGCGCGGCTGGAATGTTCGCAACAATATGAAATAAAAAATCAATAGAAACAATGAAAGAATTCACTCCGCATGTTGGTATGAGAAGCACGACTTCAGTTATGGCTCGCAGGTTCATAGTGTGGATTCGCACTTTTCGAACCTGACCGTCCACGCTGGGCAATGTCTCAATGACGTGTCCATAAGGCCAGTCGTTCCTGTGCACATCCACCTTCAGCAGAACGATGTCACTGGCACAAAGGTTACCCATTTCTTGACTTGCCACCATGAACGGGGCTGCAGGGTCAGAAGACATTGTTTGCGCCATCATGACCAGAAGGTATTCGCCAAATGCTGCGTATGTCGCCACTGATAGCCGAAGATGTGTGTGGGATGACTGAAATCGCCTGTTGGTGCACAAATAAGCATTGTCTTCATGGTAAGTAGTGCTGCTGGTGTCAAGATTTCTGACACATCTGGATGGCATGAGTTTTCAGACATTGGATTAGGACAAGAAGCGGCAAGAATGCTCACTGTGGTGAGTGCGGTGAGAGAGGCACACGAGTCGTCCCATTGTTTCTTGAAATGTTCAGAGTGGTTCATCCCATCCAAACGCAGCTCCGGCATTGTCGGGTAAGATCATCTGACGCAGCAACGTCTTTCCCTTAACGGCAGGTGCTGAAGCCCCTGTCACACCTTGACGATTTAGCCAGCATATGGCAACGTATCAAAATTTATCTAAAACGCTGGCGTACGCTGAACTTTTTTTTCAGTTTTGGGCGTATAATAGTGTATTATAACGAGTTGGACGAATCATAACGTATTAGTAACGTACACAGAACGTTTCGATAACTTATAGATAACTTATACCAAGAGCTTAGCGTGTGTCGGCGTTCACAATTTATGCCCAACGATAGTCTAACTTATGCATAGCGCGCGGCAGCGTATCGCCAACGATCACGTGGCGTAGCCTATTAAAAGGCTGCCGCTCGACGATTCAAATCATAACCGCACAAGACATCGAAGTGCAACATCACCGTCATGCCGAAGAAATTTGAAGAACTCCTCGTTACGGAGTTCCACCATGAGCTGGTCATACATGCCAAACTGCCGTCGCCTCTCAATCCATGGTCTCACCCAGTTCCTTCTCCTCCGTTCACCTCTTCTTCTCCTGGCTCTATTGCACAGCAACTGGTACAGTTCAAATCGATGAGGTCATGTTGATGTTGGAGGACAGCTAGTAGGTATTCTCGTCTCAGCTTTTGCCGGATTCTCCATCTCTCGGATAACATGGACATCTGCTCACCATGGAGTCTGGAACACTGACGGGTTCCTCCTGTGAACCCCATTTTTATATACCAATTCCCTAAACGCTGCCATATGCCATTATGGTAGCTGTAAGTTAGAAACACGTTCAGTAAGTTCTGTGGTCGTCCAGAAGACGTCAAATAGTCTACATATGTCAATATGCTTGGAGATACGTTACACATGGTTCAAAGCACGTTACTCATAGGTTAGAAATAAGTTTCGGGTACGCAGAGACATCCGACGTATTTCGACTAATGAGTAACTTACAAGTAACGTGTGTCGATGCAAGATCGCATAAGGTGCCTACAACTTATGGCCAGCGTATGCGAACGTGTGAGTCATACTCCGTTTAGTCACGTCGACAAACTACGACATATGCCAGCGTGCTTCAGCGTGCTCTTAACGTATACAAAACTTACCCATAACGTATTCGACGTGTGCCAGCGTATTCGCCAAATTTTTCATACGTCGGCATAGCTGGCTAAAACGTCAAGGTGTGACAGGGCTTGAGATACCGAAGGGGTTGTAAATGCTGTTGACTGTAGAAAGAACTCCACACTTTGTGAAGGACTTGTCCATGTCGGAACAGTGAAGTTGATGGTGCCTGTTTCCAAATCCCACGACATTCAGTGTGACCACTCCTTGGCTTTTTTCACAAGATCTTGGCTATTCGTTGTTCACCTTGGCTCTTAGTTTTCTATAGGTTTTCTTGGCATTAGGTTTTCTATGATCATCGCTTTTCCGAAACCTTGTGAATTCTTGGCTTTTTCATTGGCTCACCTTGGCATTATGAAAATGAGGAGTGGTCACACTGACGACATCCAAGTGACCGCTGAACAGGTAGCGGGTCGGCACCAAGGTCAAGATCACATCAATCTTAAGGCCCTGTCACACCTTGACGATTTAGCCAGCGTATGCCTGACGTATGAAAATTTGGCTAAAACGCTGGCACACGTCGAAACGTTATATGTAATTTTGTATACGTTAAGAGCACGCTGGCATACGTCGTAGTACGCTGGCTTTTTTTTCGTAGTACGCTGGCATACGTCTTTACGCCGAGGTGTTAGCCAAATTTTCCATGCTTGAAATTTTTCGACGTATGCCAGCGTATGTCTACACGTTCCGCATAATGCTGGCCATAAGTTGTAGCACGTTACGCGATCGTTGACACACGTCGACATCACGTTAAATTTTCCAGCTTGAAATTTTTCGACGTATGCAGCATATGACTCACACGTTCCGCATAATGCTGCCATAAGTTGTAGGCACGTTACGCGATCGTTGACACACGTCGACACACGTTACTTGTAAGTTACTCATAAGTCGAAACACGTCGAGGTAATGTTTAGCGTACCCGAACTTATTTAACCTATGAGTAACGTGTTGTAGGCACGTTACGCGATCGTTGACACACATCGACACACGTTACTTGTACGTTACTCTAAGTCGAACACGTCAAGTAATGGTTTGTGTCAGTGTTCCAGACTCCCTGGTTTTTTATTTATTTATTTTTTCTTCTTCGGTATGATGGTGAGTTGACACTTCCATTTCTAGTGCGGTTATAATATAATATAATTAATAGGCTGCCGCTCAACGATTTAAATAATAACCGCACTAGAAATCGAGTGTCAACATCACCGTCATACCGAAGGAAAAAAAAAAACCAGGAGTCTGGACACTGACGCTAACCATTACCTCGACGTGTTTGGACTTATGGTAACGTACAAGTAACGGTGTCGACGTGTGTCAACAATCGCGTAGCGTGCCTACAACTTATGCCAGCGTATGCGGAAGTGTGTCATACTCGATACGTCGAGAAATTTTCAACATGCTGAAAATTTTCGACGTACTCGGCGTATGACGACTATGCCAGAAAACAACGACTTATGCCGCGTGCTCTTCACGTATACAAAACTTACCCATAACGTATCCGACGTGGCCAGCTTGGTTCGGCAAATTTTTCATACGTCGGCATACCTGGCTAAAACGTCAAGGTGTGACAGCGGCTTCACACTTCGATGTCTAGTGCGGTTATGTTTGAATCGTCGAGCCGCAGCCTATGAATAGCCTACGCCACGTGATCGTCGGCGATACGCTGCCGCGCTATAGTAAGTAGCTATCGTTGGGCATAGGTTGTGAACGCCGACAACACGCTCAGCATTCGTTGGTATAAGTTATCTATACGTGATTAAAACGTTCTGTGTACTTACTAATACGTTATGCATACGTCCAACACGTATTATACGCCAAAACTTAAAAAAAAACATCAATAGTTCAGCGTACGCCAGCGTTTTACATACATTTTGAGACCTTGCCATACGCTGGATAAAAAAACAGGTGTTGACAGCCCCTTTAGCATGCTCACTGTCTGAAAAGTGAGCCATCACTTCCATGCTGTTGGAAGCGATTTTGTGCAGACGTATATTCTCAGTCGACAACATCACCTTAATACGAGGCAGGAGGTTTATGGCTTCAATAGGGGTAGGCAAGCTCATCAAACCATCATCGACGTAGAAGTTCCTTTCTACGTAACATCTTGCATCACATCTATATTTTTCTTCACAATTCGACACAGTATTATGTAGTCCATTGGCAGCAATGGCAGGACTGGGACTGTTCCAAAATACGTGCACCTTCATACAAAATTTGGAGATATTTGCTTTGGGGTTGCTGTTCTTAAACCAAAGAAATTACAGAAAGTCTCAGTGATCCTCACGCACATAGCAACAATGGAACATTTTCTCTATGTCAGTCATGATGGCGATGGGTTCCTGTCTGAAGCGTACTAATACCCTGAGGAGACTATTGACGAGGTCTGGACCAGGAAGTAGTACATTATTTAGTGAGACATCATGATAGGTAGCACGGTCATTGAACACCACATTAATATTGTCAGGTTTGCATGGATGGAATACAGCAAAATGAGGAAGATACCATCATGGTCGTTTTGCCTGTTCCTGGTTCAAGAGGCTCAGCATGTCCTTTGGAAAAGAGTTTAGCCATGAAGTCCACATACTGTTGTTTAAGAGCTGGTTTCTTACCCAGAAGCTTGCAAAGGGACTTTAAGCAGTTGATTTTGAGGGGTTAATTGTCTGGAAGTTTTATGTCATCTCTGAAGGGTAATGCAGCCACCCAAATGCCAGTCATTCCTGTTGAATCCGTCCTCCATGATCACGAGAAAACGGTTGTCCTCTATGGAGCGAACCAGTTTGTTATCATTCCTTGTTCGCTGAAAGAGGTCACTGCCAACCCCATCGTCGTAAGCTCTGTGGTTGCAGGATCTCCCGAAGAGCTGACCTGGAGGAACATGATGATGTGGCAGGATGATGTCCTTGAAGGTGATGCGATTAGGGCATGGTGAACAGACTAATGGCTTTCAATTGTGGAGAGTGTTAGTACGACAGGCCTCCACTCGCTCAGAGCTATGGACACCGTGTTCAGACATACATTATTACACATCAAATATCACAATTATCACAATTATCCAATTATCACACATCCAAGGTCCATACTCTGCACCCACAGAGCATGAGGTGGTCCATTCTGAGATTCTCTGACCTTAAGCAGCTGATGAGCATGTTGTCCAATTAACAGCAAAGTGGATGCTTCTGGGTCAGGTTCGGGAAACATTTCAGCAATAGGATGTACATGGAATCTCAGAAATTACAAGGAATAGCATTACACTCAGTTAGCAACGGGAGCGGCAGGTGGACGATTCCATGGAAAGATTTGATGACTCGGTTCCTGACACGCCTGCCACAGTTCCAGAGCAGGTTTTGAGTTCATAGGTGACTAGATTATTTGGCACGTTGAAGTTTTCAAAATTCGCTATGGCGCTATTCGCCAATTCGACTGGTCATCCTACACAGCAAAAGTTTTCAGGATTACCAGCGATGAATACTTTCACAAGGCAGATTTTGGAACAAGACCATCCTCCGGATCCACAATGACTACAAGTGTCCGTACACCTGTTAATCACCGAGGGTCGCTCATTGCTATGCTTTTGAAGCCCTTCCAACACTCTCTCAGGGTTTGAAGAATCCCTGATAAATTGCCTCCATGCCGGTCTGTCGAGGGCAGCACAACTGGCATCATAAAGTGCTGAGCAATGACAGGTGCAGTCGCAGTGAGAACAACTTAATTTTACTTGACACACTATGGCTAAATGGTTAGTTGACAGAACACATCTGGTACATACTGTTGCGGTTCTGCGAAGCCTGCGTTCCCCTGAGATGATGGCACACAACATATAGCGGCCCCAAGACAGTTATTTCATTAGTATTCGTTTCAGATAGCCCTTCCCTTTATGCCTCGTAGGTTTATGGGACAAAATGCACTGCAAGGGCTTTTAGGTATGTCTTATTGCCATTGTTTCTTCTTTATATATATATATATATATATATATATATATATATATATATATATATATATATATATACACATATACATATTGTTGTGGTTTTCCGCCGCGCCGGCATGCGGGCGACCGCTTTTAGCTAATTGCGGCCGCACATGCCACCGGACGCGGCAAACCGAGTCGCAGCTTTCGGATCAACGCCGAAATCCAGCTACGGGTGTGTTTTTAATCACACCGTAAATCAGCCAACCATTCTGTCCGCGCGCAACAGGGTCCAACGCGCGAATTGTCGATTTACCTAAGTATGCGCGCAGACAGAAATGCCGGGAATTTACACCTCGACGGAGCCTGCACGAAAATGAGCCGTTCTTAAGCAGCTCGTTCCGTTTGCGATTTGCCGAGCGGTGTATTATCGCGAGGCCCCGTCGGACTTGATTATCTTATCGGCTATTTAAAAGCCAGCTAATATCCCGAACGCAATACGGCAGCTCAATCGAGGGAAAGGACGCAAAGAACAGGTCACATTCACACAAGGACATTTATTTCACACACGACACATATGCATTGAATGGGGGAATGGGGACAGGACACGAGCAGAAAAAGACCTACAGCCGTTGTCTATGATTATTATTCACATGCACTTAACCAGTTTTACTTAGGGACAAGGCCCCACAGACTTCCATTCAAAAACCCCAGAAAAGAAAGAAAGAAAGACCGTGTCCGTGGGTCTTTGGGACTCGTTCGCCGGGTCCGCCTCCGTTCTCCAGACCCCAGACTCCACTGCTGGTCGGCGTCTCCTCTCTCCACCTCCACTCAGCCCCTCAACTCAACTGGTCAACAACGACCTTCTTGTACGACTCTCTTCCAACCATTCTCTACAACAACTCTCTCGGCGTCACACCGCGCTTCCTTTTTATAGCCACAGAGCTCCCTCCCCTCCCGGCGCGCGGGGGAAAATTCCAGCAGAGCTCGACTGGGCTCAGTTGTTGTTGCCCCCAAGGGGAGGGTCGCAGTGGGCTCTTTCCACCCAAAATTAGCGCCCTCCCTACTTCACCTTTGAGCCTTGGCTCGATCCGCCCCCCTCCCTCCCGGCGCGTGGGGGGGGGGGGGAAGGGGGAGGGGAAATCCCAGGCATTATCGGATTTCTCTCTTCGGAGCACCTTGTTGTTTTAACTGTTGATTGGCGTGGTGTTATTCGTTGGGGAGGCCGTTGTGGTTGTTGAAGTAGTGGTGTGGTTGGCGGGTTGTTGACGTAGTGGTGTGGTTGGCATGGTTGTTGACGTAGTGGTGTGGTTGGCGTTGTGGTGGGGATGGCATGGTTGTTGAAGTAGTGGTGTGGTTGGCGTTGTGTGGGGATGGCGTTGTGGTGGGGATGGCGTTGTGGTGGGGATGGCGTGGTGGTTGAAGTAGTGGTTGTTCCAAAATAAAGATAGCAAAAGAATAATGGCTGACTCAAAGATCACAGCCCGGTTACACGAATAATTCCCTTTAGACCTCGGTGGGGAAATCTAATCTGAACACACACTTATCGACATAACTGATCTCTGGGAAGCCTGATGGTGTTCTGTGAATTTCCACAACCGTAACAAATATATATATATATATATATATATATATATATATATATATATATATATATATATATATATATGCGGAAGACGGTGCGAGGGAGCGGAAGACGGCGCGAGGGGAGGGAAGACGGCGCGAGGGGAGGGGAAGACGGCGCGAGGGGAGCGGAAGACGGCGCGAGGGGAGGCGGAAGACGGCGCGAGGGGAGCGGAAGACGGCGCGAGGGGAGCGGAAGACGGCGCGAGGGGAGCGGAAGACGGCGGGAGGGAGCGGAAGACGGCGCGAGGGAGGCGGAAGACGGCGCGAGGGGAGGAAGACGGCTCAAAGAAAAAGGGAGGCGGCGCAAGGGAAAAGGGAAGGTGCGGAGGGAAAAGGGAAGGTTGCGCGAGGTGAGGGGAAGGAAGGTGGTGTGAGGAAAAGGGAAGGTGGTGCGAGGGGAGGGGAAGGTGGCACAAGGGAGGGGAAGGCGGCACGAGGGAAGGGGAAGGTGGAGCGAGGGAAGGGGAAGGTGGTGTGAGGGGAGGGGAAGGCGGCACGAGGGAGGGGAAGGCGGCACGAGGAAGGGAAGGTGGTGCGAGGGAAGGGGAAGGTGGCACGAGGGAAGGGGAAGGTGGTGCGAGGGGAGGGGAAGGCAGTGTGAGGGGAGCGGAAGGTGGCACGAGGGGAGCGGAGGACGGCGTGAGGGAGTGGAGGCAGGCGCGAGGGGAGCGGAGGACAGCACGAGGGGAGCGGAGGACGGCGCGAGGTGAGCGGAAGGCGGCGCAAGGAGAGTGGAAGGCGGTGCGAAGGAAGGAGAAGGTGGCGGTGGGAGGGGAAGATGGTGCGAGGGGAGAGGAAGTCGTCGCGAGGGGCACGGAAGGCGGCGCGAGGGGAGCGGAAGGCGGTGCGAGGAGAGGGGAAGGCGGCGTGAGGGGAGCGGAAGGTGGCGCGAAGAGAGGGGAAGGAGGCGCGAGGAGGGAAGGCGGGGAAAATGGAGCAGAAGGCGGTGTGAGGGAGCAGAAAGTGACAAGAGGGGAGAGGAATGTGGTGCGAAGGAGAGGCAAAGGCGGCGAGAGGGAAAGGGCAAGGTGGTGCGAGGGCAGCGGAAGGTGGTGCAAGGGAAGTGGAAGGCGGTGCAAGGGGAGGGAAGGCAGCGCAAGGGAAGGGGAAGGTGGTGTAAAGGGAGGGGAAGGCGGCACGAGGGAAGCAGTAGGTGGCGCGAGGAGAGTGGAGGCAGCGCGAGTGGAGCGGAAGGTGGCGTAATGGGAGCGGAAGGCAATGCGAGGGGAGGGAAAGAGGGTGCGCGGAGCGAGCGAGTTGATCGATGGTGGTCGAACGCCCGAGCGAGCATGCAGGACCTCAACCAGTTGCCCGGGCACGGCCCGGGTTTTTTGCAGGACGATTCGCATGCCAATTTGATGTGTGGCGATTCATGTCATGTCGTGGGGTCGGAGCGAAATATGTTCGCTGTCTGGGATGGCCTTGCCGGAAGCGAAGTGAGGCGGTTTCCGGCCAAAGTTGGCGGGCCACGTGAGGGGTTGGGGCCAATCGGAGCACCCGATTCGGGTGATGACGCTTCAATTTGGGGTGGCCCTTCCCCCGAGCTGCAAGTCCTTTAAAGGCCGGAGCAGTCTATATATATATATATAATATATATTATATATTTATAGTCCATGAGCCAGGCCAGATATCGTACCCACTGGGGTGACTAAACACGAATGGTACTAAAATGTTTATAGAGTGACTGTAAATACATTAAGATATGATAGCCTTCCCGCACTGGTAGCTTAGTCTGATTTTGTGATGCAATGGGGGTGCTACCCATAAAAACAGATTTTCAGCGTGACGCTCGGGGTTTTCCTCATTTTCTTTAAAATCAATCACACGATCAATGCGAAACTTTGGAACACTATGTAGAATTTGATTCTCTACCAGAGTTGTTCCTAGGTATTTTTAAAATTTCCTCATATTTTGGGATTTACCCTAAAAAAATTTAATTTTGGGTATTTCCCATAATCTGGAATAAATCCCTAAATATGGGAGAAATTGAAAAATATATTCTAACAGCTCTTGTAGCTAATTTGATTCTCTACAAGATTATTCTGATGTATATTTCAAGTTTCCCCATATTTAGGGGTTTATTTCATATTTGGTGATTTTTTTGTGATATTTTGGGGATAATTTATTATTGGAAGGAGCAAACATATGTAGAATGGTTTCCATGTAAATGTGTTTGTTTGTTTGTTCATGTAATGTTTAATGGTGACATAATGGGATGAGCCTGGTCCAGAAACTGAAGGGAAACGACAAAACTTTTTCACAGCTTGCAGGCACAGCACTGAGTCACGTTGTCCATGAGGGTGCTAAGAGCAGGCACATTGATGTGTGTTTGACGTCTACAAGGAGACATCCATCAAAGATGCAGAACGAGCCAACAGAAGTGCAGGCACAGGGATCCATTTCAAGAACATTCAACCTGGGCACAACATCCAGCAGTGGAGAAAGTTACTCGGTAGTTCCTCCAACAAGGCAAGTCTCATCAAGTTCCTGGTAGAAGAATGGAAAACCACAGCACAGGGACAAGCTCGAGGGCAAGGAGCTGTATGTCACATGTGAGCAGCTCTGCTTCAAGATCACCAAAGAGCAGTGGGAAGAGGCTCCTGAGCTAAAGTCAAGTCAAGAAGAAGCAGACACACGCCTCCTTCTCCATGCACTTCATGCAGCAGAATCTGGGTACAAGTCTGTCATATCACTGCAGAGGATACAGATGTCATGGTCCTGTGTCTGGGCATGTGCCACAAGATCCCATCCCACCTGTTCCAAAGTGCGGGACGAAGAACCGGACAAGATTCCTGGATATCACCACACTGAGCCGTACACTGGGAGGCAGCGTGTGTGATTCATTGATTGGTATGCATGCCTTTACAGGCTGTGATACCGTCAGTGCATTCGCTGGCCGGGGAAGATGACGACACTCAAGCAGGTGAAGATGGACAAGACATACCAGGATGCTTTCCACGAACTTGGGCGCTCATGGGAAGTGTCTCCTGAACTATTTGAGAAGCTACAGGAAACAAGCTTCGGTATGAGCTGTTCTGTGCGAGACGTGGAGAGGTGGAGTCAAGTCAACTCCCTCCTTGTGAGGACTGCCTCTTCATGCATGCACTACGTGCAACTACCAGGCTGCGATCTGGAGGAGAAGTCTGCAGAGCCAGCCATTTGTTGCGAACCCAACAGACTGCGGCTGGATGACAGATGAGGACGGCAAGCTTGCTGTCAACTGGATGCGAGGCTCACCAGCACCAGATGCTGTTAGGCAGCTACTGTCCTGCAAGTGTGTGCGGTCATGCGAACTCCCTAAGTGCACTTGCCTCAGCAATGGCTGAAGTGTACGGACATGTGCAGGTTACAGACATGCCAGAACAAGGCTATTGAAGAAGAGCCGGTAGCACAACAGTCAGATTCCGAGTCTGACGTAGATGATATTGAGGAGGAGTAATTTGCCATAATAGTAAGTACAAGCCCATGGCATGCTTAGTGTGTATTTACAGGACTTGTATTAAATGTGACAATTACTATATTCATTTTAGTGACATTTAGGCATTCCTGTCCCAAATTTGACATTTTAAAATTTTTCTGAATTTTCGGTAGGGTGTGTCTATTCAAGAAGTGATAACGACCATTTAGCTACCAGTGTGCAAGGGCTATCATATCAAAACATAAACTAGAGATCTGTAGCAAGCTAAAAACACCTAAGAGAATTAGTCACCCGGGTGGTACCGAATATCCCAAAATTCGGGTCTTGGCTCATGGACTATTACATATATATACATACATATATATATATACATATATAATATATACAATACATTACATATATAATATATATATATATATATAAATATATATATATATATACATATAGGAGTGTTCACGAGACAGAGATCGTGGGTTTGTCAGCAGCCGTCATCGTGTGTGGACATTTCCAACCTGGCATCCAAAGCCAGTGAGTGGTTTGTCGACGAGGGCTCTGCGACGGTTGTGGTCATGGACTTCGGGTCGTGGGTTCGAGTCCCCAGTGGTTTTAAGTCGGTGTGCCGCACGAAGTTGACAGGTACCACGGTCCGGCTTGACCGAGATAGACCCACGAGGTCCATTCTCTTCCTGGGGTATTTGTGTGTGTGTCTGTGGGCCCGTCTTCAAATAGAATTGTTTAACTGCCTTGTACATACTTGCATTTCTTTTAGTCGGTTTAACTCTGCCCTTACGTGCTTCCCTCATTCCCCTGATTATTGTTAATAAATACCCCTATTGTTGAATGTTTCAGCTCGTCTTTGTCCTTTCCTTCATTGGATTAGCACGTGCGTGTTGGATGATTAAAAGGGCCGTTGCCGCCGTAGTTGTACATTTGGACCGACGGACCTCGGTAATCATCCGCTTGGGTTACGCACGGTTCGAGCACGCTCATGGCTCGTTCCGCTCGAGCTCCGCCGAGGGTGAATTTCCCTGGTAGTTTGGACGACGTGGGTATTTAGGTAAATTGAAATTGGCAATCGACCCTATCCCACGCGGTCGACCTATTGGCGATCTTCGGTCCGAAAAAGGACCCTTGGCTCCGGAGTTATCCGGGGTGACGACCTATAAATTCCGGGTGTTCGGTGGAGCCGACTATACTGCTCCATCTAGCGGTCGTGCTCGTCGCCGATACCCGGCCCACACAATATATATGTGTATATATATATATATATATATATATATTATATATCAAAACATGTGGAGGGTGACGAGCACTCCCCCGATCACCATTGGACATAGTCCTACATCAAAGCGTTGTTAGGGAATATTCCTTTTAAAACAAGTTGCCTTTTATTTGGTACTGTACTCAGTAGTTTTCACATATGTACTCACTGCCTTCTTATTCTATCAAAATATATAATCACATTCTGTCTTAAACTATAACCCACTTGTTATCCTGTACTCCTCTCCTTGGTCGCTCTTAGTTATTTTGTCTGATTCTCCCCAAGGCCAGCCGAAAGTCACCATGTTCTGTGTTTGCTTGTTCTCAATGTCAAGCCGCCC
>CM068955.1:150906387-150916425 GCA_035128595.1 Eptatretus atami | reverse complement strand
GTTGCCAATTCGATTTATAACACGACCGGTGAGCCATTTAGATCCATGGCTAGGATTCAGCATAAAAACAGGATCGAACACATTGATGGCACGTGGAACTGAGGGTCCTTTCATGGTGCCACTTCTGTTTAAACTGGTGGTCCGCAAACCTGGACGAATCATTCAGATGAATCAGGTCTAAGCGTGTTTTTAGCATTCGACCAAACATTTCTGCAGGTGTGCGTCCAGTGGTTGTGTACGGACGTGTCCTATATGTAAATAACAAACGTGATAACTTGGTTTGCAGAGAAGAACCGTCATTTGCTTTTTTGAGACCATTCATGATCACCTGGACAGCTCTTTCAGCCTGACCATTCGAAGCAGGTTTGAAGGGAGCACTGCGATAGTGCTTCCAATCAACAAAAACACATTCCAAGTTTGCTTGCTGGAAATGGACGTTCATCATTGTTACAAATAGCAACTATTTGTAATACCACACTAAAGGCTAAAGTCCAACATCGGAACATCCTCACTATTCTACACTCAAATCTCAGTCAATTATTTTTCTACTTCAGTGTAACAGAAGTAAGGAAGGGGTTAGAGAGTGCTTAAGGAGTGGATGAGATGGGGAGGGGGGAAATTCTAACTTATAAAATAAGTTGGTTGTACAAAAGAAAAATAATCAGCATTTAAAAGGGGAAGAGTTAATCCATTCTCTAGCCTGGCAAAGAGTTTTAAACATCTCTAAATGCTTAAAATACCAAATGTTTCACCCAGTAAAGTCCAAAGAACAGTTTTGAACAAAATTCACCTTCGATCAAACATATACACGAGCATTATTGCTGAAAATGACCAAGAAAATTGCTGTGCAGCTTGAAATGACTGTTGCATTGTGCAAAGGCATGAATTACAGAAAGTCATTTTCCTGGATCCCCCACACGGCCCCCACCCCCACTGCCCAGCACACCACCCCCCCCCCCCACACCACAACCCATAACTACTCGGGAATAATAATCCCAAGGGTTAAATGATAATGCAGAAAATGAATACTGTTATAGAAGCAGTTCAAAGTGAAAACGTTGGGCAGAGACAAGCCCAGATTAAGATGCAAACGATTCGTATTTTAACCATTTTCAGGAAACCTTTCCAGATATCAACAATACGAATTCACATAATCTTCAAGAGACTGCGTTTTCACTTTTCAATCACAACGCAGTCTGTAAACACATGATAGCGCTTACGAAATAGAAAGATCAACATGTTATATTATATTGACACTATAAAAAAACACAAATTACCACCGGCTGCGGGGCGTACGTGCCGAGACTATTCACCTTCCACACTAAAATGAAGACAAATAGCTTTGAGCCAGGGTTGGTTTTGCTCTGCAGCTGGTTGGACATTGCCTGCAAGCACAGATATCACAGTGTTGTGATCAGCAAAAAAGCATGTCATCAATTTGACACTGACAACTGATTACAATTCCCCGTTAGTCACACTTGGTGAAGAACCAGGCTATTATGAGGATAACATAGATAACCGTTCATGTGCAGCCCGTTGCTGCTGTTGCATCATTTTCTGGGGGCGTGGAAGTACACTGATACTCATTTTGCCGACCTCGGAAGGATGACGGACTGAGTCAACTCCACCCCTGTTGTTAATTCAACGGCTGACAGGGGCTCAAACTCAAGACCCTACGATCTTGAGCCAGCCCGCTTAACTGTTAAACCAACACCGTGCTTATAACAGATTGCTCATCTCAAGTGTCTCAACTGCCTTAAGGAGTATTCTCACCACAACTTCTTCCGTTTCTCTGACGGCCACAATTTTTTCCACGTTCTTTGGGAATAATAAGGCAGTGGAAGTTTTTGGCCTAAGTTTTTCACGAAGCAGCTGCTAGTCCTGACACTCAACTCAGCAGTTGGGTTTCAGGAATTTGCAATTTGCCCATTGAGCTAGCGATAGCTCGCAGACTCTTTGCAAAGGAAAAACGTGGGATCTTTAACATCCACCAAGTAAGGACTGGCAGAGGAGACACCCGTTAACGTCCATTCTGGGGATGGCACACACGTTGATGAATCACCCTGCCTGCTGAAACATCGGATGCGACGGTTTATAGCAAGGCCGAAAATTCGATCCCCGGCTAGATGGCTTCGAGGCAAGGGTTCACGAGCATAATGACTGGCTCAAAAACTTTCTGTGCAAATTATGCTGCGTCACACCTTTTTGGCAGTTGGCACAAGATGGGTTGAGTGGCATCCTGGCTCTGGGTCTGGCTCTGCGAACGCTTTGCAGAGCCGCGTGTTGGCGGCCACATATGCGGCAGGAAGTCTTCCTGATGACGCAACATGTGTGCACGAAGTCGATCTTGTGGCAAATGTTGATTCACAAGTCTGCACATTAAAAAAAAAAAAGACGTGAAAGAGGGTCAGAATGAAAGAAAACGGCAGACGACGAACAAGTGCAAAAATTTCCGACATTTGAAGGCTGTGGATATTGTGGATGAGTCAGTTGCTGTGCATTGCAAGGTACTTGCGGGCAACGGTGAACGGCCGTTCCGTTGAATGAACTCGTTTCACGTGATTGTTTAAATGGTCTCGCCTGCGAGAATTAAAGATACGAAACGTTTCAAAACAGTGCAAAGTTGGTTGATAGTGTCGAGGGAATTTCAATTTCAAACCATCCTGGCTTATCACGGCTAAATGCAACAACTCACCGAAAACCTTTTCTCGCAATTTGGCAGCAAAAGGCCTCTCGACACCAGCTCGTGGGCACGAACGTGTGACGCCATGCGATCCTGCCGTTTGAAGCGTTTCTGGCCAAATGCGGCATTCGTGGGGCCTCTCATCGAATGGACAGCTTGTGGCGGTTCAGATGTAAACATCACGAAAGGCTTTACTACAAACTTCGCAAATGTGATTCCTCTTTACAACTCGTTCACAGCAGATCCGTTTTACAGCATTTTTTCGACTTCTTATTCGAAGCAGCGGGAACGCATTTGTTCCAACAGCATTTTGAAATTGGGTAGTTGTAGCGACTGGTGTAAATTGGGTTCCTTCTGAGTTAGCTATCTGAATAGGAAACTCTGTTTTTACAAAGTGAGCAAGAGAGTCATTGCCAGATGGAATTTCAAAGTTGGCAGCTGCAGTACTGTTTCCCACAATGGTAACGTACTGTGCTTGCTGGGAAACCAGCTGCAGTTGCCACAAACTGCGGTGATCCCACACAAGAGGTGGGGAGCAGTTACGTAACGCTCCGGATAACACCAGCTCCCATGGACTCACAAACTGTACTGGCTTCACGTTACTCTCAGTGGACGCCACAAACTGCGTGTGCGCCACAACCCTTCAGATGAAATGACGAAGTGTGCCGGCATTACGCAGTGGCAGGAGTTGGACCAGTTTGAGCCTGAGAGCCTGCTATGTGACCAGCTGTGCAGGTGTTACGGTGGTGCACCCGGTTGTGACGAACTGCACCTGTGCGCTTCCTGTGCAGCCCCGGAGTCAACTCGAGGCGTAGCAGCGTCTGGATTACAGGCCAAATTACAAACTTGTGAAGCAGCGGCCGAACTGCGAGCGTGTTAAGGAAATGTGCTGGTGCAATCCCAGTGCTGCAGCCGTGACGACCTGTGAGTGTTTTTCGATAGCAGACATGGACTCCAACTGGGTGGAGGTAACAGATGATGAAAAACTGTTCTGGATTGGTATTAGCCTCTGTGTTAGTATATAGGCACTATGCTAACGGCGCAGCATCAGCTGCTGTAAACTGAGTGGGTGTTCCACCGGATACAGATGACGTCTCGAATGAGGAAGAGATCCACTATTATTTGCTACCGTTACAAGTGACGCAGACGTACCACTGGTGGAGTTCGATGCGAAAAATGCGTGATGAAACTACCGTGGCGCGTCCCCTTTTTGATCTGCGGCCGTCTTGTTTTTATTCTTTGTGTGAATGAGTTCGTGTCTTCTTCAAATGTACAACTGTCTTTTGAATCTTTACAACAATACGAGCAAGGAAACGGTGTTCTGGCCTTGGGTTTGTCTTGGTGCAGAAGTGTATTGCTGTGACGAGTCTCGCACAGGGATTTGTCGGCTGTGTGGATTCGAGAGAAACCACGCCGCCGACGGTCGGAGACTCAGATGGTCGGCCAGCAGCGGGTCGAGTATCTCTTGCGCGGAGACAGTCTGGGCGAGTTCTACGGTTTCTTGGCCCTGTCGTGGCTGATGCTACAGTTGGAGAGGTACAGCTTGGCCAAGCCCACTCACATCAGGCTGTACTCCAACAGCTTGATGCAACATCTGCAAAAAGTCTTGTGGGCTGTGAGAAACTCTGTTCAGCTGGGAAGACAAATGCATCATTAAAACCAAAAACAGTTGCCAGGAAATCGAATTGAGTGAAAAGGTTTTTCTTGCAGATTAACATTTTAAACATATTAATGAATCCATTTTTCTACTTCCGTCGTTGCGAAAGATTGCAACGATTGGCATAACTTTGCGAAAACAAATTCTTGACAAAAACAATACAATGATTTGCTAATAGATAAATAGTTTGCGTTCGAAGTCAAGTACGAGGAGCTGAGATTTCCAGCATATTATTTTGTTCCACCTGTCCCTTCTCCGTGTTTATGCTTGCTATGAAACGGAGCACATCAAGACCTCATTTTCTTTTTTCCCAAAGGTCGGCTGAATTCAGTGATATCACACTTTTGTCACACCTTGGAACTCTTAAAGAAAACAGGTCAAATGCCTACCCATCCTGTGTTCAGAAATCAAACAACCGTGCACACAAAAGTCCATCGAACCGCACACAAGACGACTGCCTCACTTTAGGGGTAAATTTGGGATCGCCGTGACGCTGGCTGGATTTCAAACATTTCTTCGAACAGCGTTTATTTAGTGTATGTTATTAAGTGTCAATATGTTGTTAATGATATAGCTGCCAAGACATCGCCCTGTTACAATGATGCAAGTTCAATGGATGGCACTTTAAATCATTGACCAATCAGATGTCCCAATGCAACCAAGTCACCACCCATCCCTCCAAGATGGTGATAACGGATGTGCTTCAAAATTTCTCTTCTTTCATATTTCCATCTCCTTCTTACCCACTCAGCCACAAGTGCCGCTCAAAAAGTTGACGAAAGGAATATCAACGGCGCGTTTAGAGCGACGTTATTCTTTAATTATTTTGCTTGTTAAGAGCTCGCATGCGTTTCATGAAACTATCAATGCTTGTTGTTTCAGAGTATCATCCAGAAGTTCACGTTCATCATATATTTATGGGCGTTACTAAAATGGAGCATCAAGACGTCATCAAATATTTATTGAATTTTTGTTCGGCCGAAATAAATCCACGAACGCATGGTGGTCATGTATGGTGAAGGTGTGCCCTCATGTTCTACAGTAGTCAAATCTTGTAGCTGTCTTTAAGCATGGATGCAAGTTCCTTAAAGATATTCCAAGGTCAAGGCAGACAGCAGCTGTTGGCCAGCTTGAAGCAGTAATCATGGAGGATTGCCAGATTCAGCTTGCCAAATATCCACACAACTTGGAATTTCTCAAGGTAGCATGTTCACCTTTATCAATGAACATTTGGGCATGTCCCAGGTCTCAGCAAGATGGGTCCCCAATTTCCCAACCATCTACAAAAGCCGGCAATATCATGGCCTCGATTTTCTCGATGCAACGGAATCCTGCCTATTGTTTATACGCATCACAAAAACCAGATTACAGGGGAATGTTACGCCAGCTTCAATGCAAAACTGACAGGCCATCACGGATAAACGCCGAGGATGCTGACCAAAAGTGTGTCCTCCTTCAAACAACCGGCCTGCGCAAAGACCCGTGTTGCACGGACCACCGATGTCAAGCGTGGCTCTCGGACAAATTTGATCACCCCTCTACAGTCCGCACTCGCGCGTTCACCGAAGAAACGACCGAAATAACCGAGACGTGGCTGAAGGAGCGATCCGAAAACTTATATTTTAGTGGCCTGTGGACGGTTAGATAGACAAATCGAGAAATTGTATTGAATTCAAGGGTGGAGTAGAATTAGAAGAAGCACTCCTTTTGATTGAGCCTTCAGACACATAATGTTGCCGAAGAAGTTTTCCTTGGCTAAAGAAGCACAATGCTGGATGGGTCGGCACTCCGACGCACGATACTCAACGGATCGTTCTTCCCAGTAAAAGCCGGTGCTCGTTTGCCAGCCTCGGAAGAACGACAGGCCGCGTATCACCTGGTGCTATTTAACGGCAAAAAGAGGGGCTCGAACACAGCACCCATATAATCTCAAAGTCAGCCATTTTAACCATCAAGCAAAAAGCAGATTTTTTTAGTCGATTTAAAAAATAATATATAATTAAAAACTTGACACTCTAGGACAACTCTATACGTGTGCTTCCTCAAACTTCTTTTAACTCCCCTTGTATCCAATTCGGCTGATGAATGTCTCTTCTTATTTCCTCTTTTATTTATTTAATTTTTTTTGGGACCTCCAAAGCAAAGATGCAAGTTTGTAACTGGATCGAGGTTTAAAAACACACGAGTTCCTGAGGGGGGTCACGTCTCCAACAAATCCGATCAGACTGAAAAAACGTAAAAAAAAAATTTAAAAATCCACACAATGCAATTCTTCAACGAGATCGTGGACCTTCAACCAGAAGCTCAAAAAACAAACAAACAATTAATCAATTCACCACTTTGATAACGCTGCCGTCGCTGAGCGCCCGTGCGGACACAGTCCAGACGCTATTATCAGCATGTCGAGGGTGTCGTGCTACGAGCTGAAGGTGAAAATGTGAACAAACCACCGAACAGTTCGAGAATCACTGCACTAACATCACCCGTTAGTCGCACACAGCCAATTGTCTTTTTTTGTCCCCGACAAGTGTATAATCAATAAGGCATTTACAAAAGTGTAACTTTAACACCAAGTCGATTGGGTAGGTTTCATTTCATTATTTTGTTTGTTTAAACTATTATTTTTAACTTTGAATCGACTAAACTTATCCGAACGTACAATGAATGTGACGACGCGAGATGAAAAGCAACGATAATGGGGACGATAATATCCAGGCACGTTTCCACACTAAAAAAAAAAAAGTGTCGCTTACGGACAACGGCGCAACACTTCGACATTATTGTTGGAAGTTACAACTGTTGGTGCAAACGCGCGGCCCTGTGGCGCCAACTCAGCTCCGACCAAAAAAAAGAGGGACAAAGCGGCCTGCTGGCGTACCTGGTACCAAATAAGCTTATCCAGTTCGCGTCCATTTTTTGAATGCTCGTGTTTGTCTCCGGCTGTTTCGCCCTCGTTGGTTTGCTCGGTCGGCGTCGGGAAAAATCCCAGGCCAAAAAAAAAAAAAAAAAAAAAAACTCCGCACACAATAGTCGCAGGCCGACTTCGCGTCACCTTCGACCCCCCAGCACCGGAAGTGCGGCGATGCAGTCCCCGTTACACGCCTTGTTAATTCATTCTTATTATTTAAAAAAAATCCTTTGGAGTCCTTTTACCACAGGGTTTATGGAAATTATTATTTTTACCAGCAGGATACGGGAGCCGTAACTCGCACAGGTGAATGTTTTCATTCGGGGATTCGCGAACGCACGCTCAAACGTCCGACTGTCGCAATTAACACACGATCGCTGATACTGCGATTAATTAAATAAAAAAAACACCGAACAGATTTATAAAAGTATCGTCCATTAAATTAATCCTTACACGTTGAGATTATTGCTTTAAATATTTCTACCCTTTTGGCTCGTTCACTTCCGGCAGGTTTAAACCGGAACCAGTAATCATGTTTCGAGTAATCTTTGCTCTTCCAACATCAGTGGTTTTTTTTTAGTGCTAAATTATGCTTGAGTTCCTTTTAAAACTTAAAATGACGTTGAAAACGTGTACGGTGGACGAGGTTTAAACAAAAAGATGAAATTTCTGTAAATACACCGCCTAATCGCCAGATTTGTAACTCAGGGCCGATTGTCAGAGAGGAACGACACCAAGGAGAGGCGATCGTCACGGAACGTCGTTGATGCCACGATGAACTCTCGATCCGGTGCCTACCCGAACTTTGGAATCTTTAAATGACATTCCAAAATGTTCAATGTACACATCAGTAAACTTGTAACAAAACACTTGACTTTAAAAAAAACACGATCGACGTTTCTGCCTGGGATTTCGTCACTATGAAACCGTTGTACATCGGAGCGATGACGAAATTAACGCCTCTGGGGGAGGAGGGCATGGGAGTAAATAAATAAATAAATAAACAAACAAATAAATAAACAAATAAACAAACAAATAAATAAACAAATAAATAAATAAAACAAACAAATAAATAAATAAACAAATAAAAATAAATAAATAAACAAATAAATAAACAAACAATAAATACAAACAAATAAATAAATAAACAAATAAACAAACAAACAAATAAACAAATATAAATAAATAAATGGAATGGCGCTCGGTGGAGCATTGGCAGCAGAAAACTGGGATTGGTGTGGCAGACAAGCAAAGAGGAAAAGCAGACATTTATTATGGAATAATATACAATAGATATTGAATTAAAGGATTGAACCTCGTGGAAATAAATAAATCCACATGAAATAAAAGTGTGTGTGTGTGTGTGGTGTGTGTGTGTGGGTGTGTGTGTTGTGTTGTGTGTGTGGTTGGTGTGTGTGTGTGTGTGTGTGTGTGTGTGTGTGTGTGTGTGTGTGTGTGTGTGTGTGTGTGTGTGTGTGTGTGTGGTTGTGTGTGTGTGTGTGTGTTGTGTGTGTGTGTGTGTGTGTGTGTGTGTGTGTGTGTGTTGTGTGTGTGTGTGTGTGTGTGTGTGTGTGTGTGTGTGTGTGTGTGTGTCCTCCAAACTCCAAAACCATAAACCTAGCATCCTGAAATTGCATGCATACCAAGAAAAATCTCAAGGAAGTGCTAGAGTGAAAATTGGCGTGTTTGGTTAATTAAAAACACTCCTTTTGAAGATAATTAACGGCCTATTTAATTATATCCTTCATCATGTGATCCTCAGCCACCTCACTCTCTGGGGTCTGAAGGTTTTTCCTGGGTAACCTCTCTGGGTCTTTGTGGCGTATCCGAAGGATTACAGGGTGGAAAGGCCACAGCACCACATAAGTCGAAGCTCCACGTTATTGCCAGGGGAGGCGCACACTGCGCATGCGCGTGGCAGTAGCTTCACAGAACATGACAGGCATTTCCCCCCAAATAAAATCTCTGCACAACATTATTCGCCCAACAACACTTAAACAACAGTGCTAGGTAGAAATTCACAAATTCAACCGCTCCGGTGCCTTGCATGTGCGAGCAGAGCATCACGAGATGGGTTGACTGTTCTTGTGTAAGACCGACAGCGGAAGCCTCAAGAGAGATGGAGAGGAGTGAGGAGGAGCAGGCTCCACACACCACTATCGGGCTCAGACTCGGTGGCTCAGGCACTTGGCTCACATCGAACAGACACCAGGGAATCACCCTCAAAGGGCTGAATATAGTTTTAGGAGGATTGGGGTCACAATGCCTCAGCGCGAGCTGGTCAATATGTTTAGTACTGTATGTCCATTGGACAGTTCCACAACAAATAAGTTGCCAATTCGGATTTTATAACGACGACCGGTGAGCCATTTAGATCCATGGCTAGGATCAGCATAAAAACAGGATCGAACACATTGATGGCACGTGGAACTGAGGGTCCTTTCATGGTGCTCACTTCTGTTTAAACTGGTGGTCCGCAAACTGGACGAATCATTCAGATGAATCAGGTCTAAGCGTTTTTTAGCATTCGACCAAACATTTCTGCAGGTGTGCGTCCAGTGGTTGTGTACGGACGTGTTCTATATGTAAATAACAAAACGTGATAAACTTGGTTTGCAGAGAAGAACCGTTCATTTGCTTTTTTGAGACCATTCATGATCACCTGGACAGCTCTTTCAGCCTGACCATTCGAAGCAGGTTTGAAGGGAGCACTGCGATAGTGCTTGACACCATTTGTTTCAAAGAAATCCTGAAACACGCACTGGGAAAACATGAGCCATTATTCACTAC
>CM068955.1:150831939-150880526 GCA_035128595.1 Eptatretus atami | reverse complement strand
AGTGGCGACCCATCCAGAATTGTGCCCAATAGCCGAGGAGACTGCTTAAGCAGCACCAACGCTCTGCAAAGTGTATGGTCCCCATGTCCTCCTCATCATGAAACTTTACCAAGTTGGAGAGGGAGTCTCAACTGGGAAGCCAATTGATTTTGAGGTCAAAGGTCATCAGCCTTTTTTGCCATTTTTCCCTGATGAGCAGGGGTTAGCTTTTTGCGGGCTCCATGCAATCATGGTTCCCTTCTTGAGGCAATGTTTTATGGCCGGATGCCCTTCTAACCCTGGTCGCCTCTTACGACACACAGGGATATGGTACACCGATTCTAACCGGGGCATACACCGGCACCAGTACACTGGTACTCATTTCACCGACCTCGGCAGGATGACAGGCTGAGTCAACCCCCTGGTGTTAATTCAGTGGAAAACGGGGCTCAAACTCAGGACCCTAGGATTCCGAGCCAGCCACCCTAACCTCTAAGCCAACACCAGGCTCGAGGTCAAAGGTCATCGTGAGGTATAATTTCGAAAATCGTCATTTTTTTCATCCGATTGACTTGAAAATTAAACGCCAATTGCATAGTGCATTACTCAATTGGGAAACCAACTATTTTTGAGATCAAAAGGTCAAAGGTCAACTCAAGGGCAAACATCTAAAAATCATCAATTTCAATCTGAAAAACAATCAATTTTAACCCGATTGACCTGCGCTTTGATTAAGATCGTCAATTTTAATCTCAATGAAATGGTCAATTTGATGTATCCATGGCAACCTTTGGAGAGGGGGGGGGTGGATTTTGCAAGTATCGTGCTCTGCATGTCACCTTTTTGTTGTTTGTTTGTTTGTTTGTGAACAAAATATCTCAAAAGGTTGTTGACGAATTTGGATGAAATTTTGTGGAGAGCTTGGGTATGCGACGAGGATGAAATGATTAGATTTTTGTGAAGATCCGAATCCGGACCTTGATCTGAGAATTTGTTAAGCGATTCTTCACCATTGAGAGATAGAGCCAAAAACGACATATAGCACGATATCTAAAATAAAGTTGTGGACGGATTTGGATGAAACTTGGTGGGTGAGTTGGTTTGGTGACAAGAACAAGCTGATTAAATTTTAGTTCAGGTCCGAATTCAGATCCAGCCTTTCAGTGGGATACAAAACGTAAACTAATCAGCCTTGCGGAAATATGCTCTCCACCGAGTGCCCTTCTAGTTTACACCAGTCTTTTCCCCCATTACCAATCACCTGGCTATCGCTTGCCAAGCCAGCCAGTTCTTATCAACCGTTTCATTGGAGTGCTCACTTGAGTGCTTAAGCCACTTGGCATGTGCTCTACAAGCTGCTTGGTAAAGGAACGCTATTCTCTTACCTTTCCATTTGCTTTATATCTTTTTGCATAAATATTTGTAATGACTGTTGCTCAACTATGAGTGGTTTTCTTCGATGTTTGTTTGTTTAGAAGCCATGGTGATAGAGTCGATAGCGGTGTAACTTACGTTTCTTATAACAGCAGTTGTTTTTGAAAATATAATTACAAATTGACATTCAAGACAATGTGAAGGTGATAATGTAAACAAAGTACAATATTCTCCATATTTACCCCCAAAAAACATATAAATGTGATCCGTTATCTTAATTAAATCTGACAACCCGCTCTCTCCCCCCTCCCCCTTTTCCCCTTTTAGAAACCGAGGGCAATGGAGGGAGGGGGAAGGTGGGGTGGGAGTCCAGAGGAAGGGATGGGATGGGGTGGGGTGGGAGTCAAGAGAGGGGGCATGGTTAGTATATGCTGTTGTGTAATATCGTGAAAATTTTGGGTTAATTTTTGCCAACCTAATTTTTTAGTGACTATGACCAGTTAATAGTCAAAAATTCTGGTTGGGCATTTTTTGGCCGCCATCTTGGATATTGGCGCCATCTGAAATTCGCTAGGGTAAAAACACATTTCCGACCATATCTTTACCTCTGATAGAGGTATTTACATGATATTAGTGTCTAAATTATGTTTTAGGCTAGCAATCATTTGTGATACTTATAAAGGTCTAAATATAAAACTTGACAAGAGAATGTCAATAATGCCATTTTTTAGCTTATGCGGCAGCCAAAATAATGAAATTTTATTCATGTTCTTTTTGATATTTCATAGCTGTTATCATGACCTAATTTGACTATTTTCCCATAAATACCTATTATCACAGTTTAATATTTATTAAATATTTGTTTCTGCTTTTTTCAGAATATAGCTACAACAGCCTGAAGAAAGATGGGAGAGCCACCTAAAAAAGACCACGCACCAATACAAACTATAAACTGTGTATTAAATGTCAAAAACATAGCAGTGATTTGTTGAGACAACACCCAAAATATTCATCATATAAAAATTTCTGCATTCTGTCCGTCGTAGGGCTGATTTAGGTGAACTGGAATTCCTTGGAATTCATAACCTGGGTGATATAACTGCAGAACAGCTAAAGACCAACATGCAAGTGGCATGCTCCATGCTATGACAAAACTACTAACGCACAGACATTGAAGATCTGCGACGTTATAACAGCCCTCGCACACAGGACTCTACCAGCTAAAGCGAAAGAGAGTCCCCTAGATTGTAGCTCTACACAATCTTCTTCTGCACCAGTACGATGCACACGTTCCAAATAGGAAGTTCAATAAAGCTGAGTGCTTCTTTTGTCAGGGTAAAAATACAGATATTCTTCACAGATGTCAAAGTCAAAATGTTGGTGAAAAAATGGCAGTGATTGTGCAAAAATGCAACAATGATGAGTGGAAGGTGAACTACGTGAACTGATAAATTCAAAGGACCCACTTTCTAGAGATTGTGATGATCAAATACCTGCCTGGCAAATCAGTGAAAAAATACAACCCTCAAGAACCAGTTGCAGAAAAAGACCAAAGAGATTCAATGATTCTGTAAAATTCTTGGCTGCAGAAATTGAGTTTTACAGTTGCCTTGCAGATAAACTCAGCTCTGATGAATATATCGGCATTGATAAAGTACAACAAGATTATGACAATATGATGATGATGTTTGGTTTACACAGAACTACCACTCGTGCAGCACTGAAGGAAATTATTGAAAAGAATATCGATGATGTGGAATTCACACGCCCATGTGACTGATAAACATTCACTATTCACTCAAGTAAGGCGTGAGGCTGCTGTAGATAATGCTGCAAACAAAACTGAGACAAGATGTACAAGCAATGTTTACTACTGCAAAATCATACGGAGACAATAGAACAGAATAATAGCTTGAAAATTAAAGGTTCCTTGGTTGGTGAAACTATGTGTCCTGAAGAGTTAAGTTATTGTTGGGTTGGATAATTCCGGACAGAGCACGGCCCAGTCAAATGTACGGTCTGAAAGTATCAGACATTCATGCAGTAACATATCACAGCAGATGATGCAAGCTTACAGATCAAACAGACAGGTTACATACAAACCCAAATCAGATTCTCTGTGTTTCGCAGTGGCACTGAAACTCCTCTGACATTGGGCATGTCCCTGTATTGCTTATCATGCCACGCGGAGTAAGAAGATTATTGATGCTGTATCCCATGCTGTGCAGGAGTGTCATACCAGCACACACTTCAGGCGTAGTTTCACAGATAGCTTGCGCAGTGAAGAATAACATGGAAGAACATGGTGGAACACATTCGCCGAGCTTATCTACAGTGCCATGTGTGTCAGGAAGTACTTGTTCCAAAGCCCTGTCGTCTTGACCCAACAAAGCTTGGATGGTATCGAGAATCTACAGGTGAACTGAACCAATTCTGTCCAAAATGCTCCAGCCCTGAATCAGTTACAGATTGGTGAGGTGTGTTGCAGCAAAAGTTTGTGTAATGCTCGTTGTTCTTGCAAGCAAAACAATTTAGAGTGCACAGAATTGTGCAAGTGTGAAGCCAATCCAGAGAGCTGTATGATACCCAACAGGACTGCATGTCAGATCAAGAACTGATTCAGATGAATAACTGTTTTCGCACTTTAAATTTCTTCCATATAAGGAAAAATGCTAATTCAACCCTTACAACAGACTAAAAGTGAATAATTTTAAAATTGGTGACTCAACTCCATATGGTTAAGGTAATGTAGTTGTAGTTCAATGTGGCCAGTGTGTAATTATACATATTTAGAAATCAACATCATCAAAATCCAACTAAAATTGGTCGAGATATGGGCAACAATGTGTTTTTATAAAGCAAATTTCAAGATGGCGGCCAGTAATCCAAGATGGCGGCCAGTAATCCAAGATGGCGGCCAAAAAAATGCCAACCTGAATTTTTGATAAATTTTATGGTCCATAGTCATTAAAAAATTAGGTTGGCAAAAATTAACCCAAATTTTGACGATTCCCAAATGACAACACATCAGCATATACTAGGTGTGGAGGAGATAGGGGAAATGGCAGGTTGAGGGAGGACAGGAAGAAGAATAAAGAAGAAAGAAAGGAAAAAAAGAGAGAAGAAGAATAGGAGGGAGGAGGGGAGGAGGGAGGGGGGCAGGGGGAAGGGGGAGGGCGGAAGGAGGCGGGGCAGGGAGGGCAGGGGGACGGGGTGGAGGGGAGGAGAAGGAAAAAAGACTGAAGAAGGAAGTAGAAGAGCAAGAAATAATGAAAGAGAGAAGAATAAGAGACAGAAAGATGGAAGAGCTAAAAGGATAACAAAGAAAGAGTAAGAGGAGTAATAGAAAGGAAGAAAAGCCAAAGATATAAGAAAAGAGAATAGAGGAAGTGGGAGAAGGGACCACGTTGCCCAGCAACACAGGTATGTTTCTATTCGAAATAAAAAATCATGAAAATTTAAAAAAAATTAAAAATTGAATAACTGAAAAAAAAAAAATTTAAATTGAAAATATGAAGAAATAAAAGAAAAAAAATCAAATGATTAAATAATTGAAAACTTAAATAATTGTTAAATTAAAGAATTGAAAATTGAAAATAAATAAATTGAATACTTGGGAAAACATTTATTCATTGAAAATCAACTAACTGAAAATTGAAGAATCAAATTAAATAATGGAACAATTATTTTTCAAAAAGTGGGACACCATATACATCCTGACTCGACAATGTCTCCCTCTGGGAGTCATAACTAGAACGAGCAATTAAAGATTGAAGACCCTCATCAGGACTTATTTTGTGTGGTTTTATAGAAGGACTCGCATTTTAATTGTACCGTACATACTCTATAAACGCACTGGACTCGGTTGAAAAAGGATAACGTATACTACTGGATCCCATCAGGTGGCCTTTTGTGGCCTATGGTAGCACATTCTATAGACAGACAGACACAGACACAGACAGACCCAAATGCAATACCCTCTCCTCTGGCGAGGGTAATACAGTAAATAAAACATTCAAAGTTATGTGTTAATCATGGAGATAGCAACATGTATATAAATAAATGAATAATCCAAAGTTGTGTTTATTCATGGTGAAGTGAACATGAATAAATTATTGTTCCTGAAATTCTGTACAATGCTGCACTCATCTCTCATGTAAACAAACCAAATCTAATTGCAAGAATTCGGAAATAAAATAATGTGTCCCATGACTTTTGGCTCCAATCCCAAAATAATTTGACGTGCGTCATACCCCGATATTATTGCATACATCTGGCGAATATGAAAGAAATGCGTCCGGACATTTTCGAGTGGAGATGCATGGCCGGACGTACGGTTGGACGGATGGACGGACGGGCCCCTAGCCAGGTTGATAGGTTGGGGCCTGAAAACTCCTCTAATTCCCAGTTAAATATTTTGTTGAAGTTTTGTGTTCTGTGTTGTGGTAGAAATGATGGAGTATCGTATGAGGGTGGTGATATGTTTCACGCCAGATAGGCAGTGACATCATGCGAGTTATACAATGTTATCATGTTTGGGACATCATCTCTTACCCCAACTACAAACTGCTCGAACATGGGAGTTAACTGAGGACGGTTGGGTGATGGTTTTGCCAGGGTGGGGCAGAGGACATAGTGTGTAAACGTCGACATTTTGAATTTCCCCTTTTTACTTTGCTTATATATATATATATAAAGCAAGTCGAACTTCTCTTTTAGAAACTGAGGCAGGAGCAATCGACTGGCCGTGGATCGCTGGAAGGTAATTCCTAATATTTTGGAAATTGTAGAAACAGTATGTCAAAACGAGAAATGGAAGTCAATTTAGATAACCAAGACATAGAAGAAACATATCACGAAGATAAAGGTGGATGGGATGAGTTGATAGGCAGGTTGTGTGTTTGAGTTTTTTTTTAGATTTCTAATACCTTGATTGCAGGACACAGTTACATAACCTCCTATGCATTTTGACCTTTTCAATTTACACTATTTTTGTGATTCCTCCTTCATATTTTGTATGTGCTAGCAGGATAGCTTAGAAGAGGTGTGCACACTCCCCTTTAAGCTATTTAGCCTGGGTAGACCGTTACCTTGGTGTTTGGCATGCCGTGTGATGCATCGGTGTGTAGGATGCTCGGCGAGGATGGCCCAGAAGGATCCATCCAGCACCCTGGGTCATTGGAGGATGTGAAAGATCTTAAAGTCTTTCACAAAATGGTAAGCGAGTTATCGCTAGCACCCTAAAAAAAATTCCAACCGCAGTCAAACGTCACGTTTGGCCAGCCCGTTCCAGAAAGGCCTCGGCCGGAATCGTTCCACACACTCAACTCCAGAAAGTGGTAATTATTAGGCCCATTCAATAATAATAATAATATGTTCTACCTTCATGTTATGGTTTTGTCCTCATAGAAAGTCCTTATGAAGTCCCCTATAGGGAGTTTGTCATCCAATCTTTCATTTTCTATCTCTCAGGAGAAGTAAATTCTTAAGGAAATTTTTCTGCAAGTCTCACTTGGCTGCACCTGGATGGGTTTGAGGCTAGGGGAGTAGCAGCTGAAACCCGAATCCTATCCAGGTTCCTTCTGATCACTCCATCTTTGCTCTTTACTTCTTCAGGTTTCTTCTGATGACTCTAATGCCGTATTTAGTCTTCCGTTTGATTAGCATGGTACTAACGGGTTCAATGAACAGAAATTCTATTTTTTTCCTTGCATTTCAAGGGACAACCAGGTTATTATTGTTGTCAATGTAACGCATGTACAAAATGTCAAATGACAGGTTCACTGCTTTGTTGTTGCAGGCAAGCTGATGGAAATGGCATTCATACATCTTGCTTCACTGATCTTCTTGATTACTCTCCATTATTCGCTCGCTTGTCCTGATGGTTGCAATTGTACAAGCACAGATGTTACTTGTTTCAACCGCACCCATATCGGCGCACCCAAAGAATACCTTAATAAATACACAGAAACAATCGACCTGAGTTTCAACAATCTGACCATGATACCGGATGGTTCATTCAGTGGCCTCAAGGCGCTCCAATTGGTCAACCTGGAGAACAACCCCTGGATCTGTGACTGTGACATATTTTATCTCTACTCCTGGCTCATTAAACAGAACACTAGAACGTCCTACAAGAGCCTGCGCTGCACTGGTCCCAATAACTTGAAAGGACGTCGCATCGAGCTCCTCCATGAACACGAAATCCTTTCCAGCTGTCCAATTCATGATTGCACCTGGTTAATCGCATCACACAGCGCGTTGTACTTGCAGGTAGTTGTGCATGCAGTGATTACGGTGTCGATGTTGTTTTTCCTGGCAATGAAACAAACAGCTTTGTCCAAGCTAAGAAACAAGGACAATGAATATAACCTGATTGTGAAGAATGCCGTATCCAACACAGAATATGAAGTGCTGCAATCAAAAACATCAGAAAATAAAGATGGATAGTAATTTTTAAAAAATATATATATATATGTAATTTAAATTCCCATCAGAGCACTTAGTTGACGATGTTGGGATCTCAGGTTGAAAATCCCATATTTTGTGTGTTTCTCTACTGCCTGCCTACTAACGTCCTTGTGGATGTCTCCTAATGTCCTCGTCGTCCTGCAAGTCAACACAAGTACAAGCTCATCCATGAGTCTTCCATCACCATGGGGACAGGTATTTTAAGCAATAACAAATAGAGCATCAAAAACAGACAATCTTCCCTCATTTTATTATTCAAAAGGAATTGTTCAAAAAGTTCATCTTTTAAAACGATTAAATATATTCACATTAGTTTAATGCCAGTGTGATGCTTCATAAAAGGAAGATTCAGTGATACCAAAACCAAATGATGTTTTAAGTATATTCTGTGCCACACAATGTTGCAGTACTATTATTGTTCGACGTGAATAAAGTATATTATGCTATTCAGTTGTGCTGTGGATTTGATACTGGACACATGCCCGGGTTACCCGTCTGCTTGTCTGTCTGTGAACAGGATATCTAAAAAAAAGTTGTGGATGGATTCGGATGAAACTTGGTGGGCAAATTATTTAAGCAATTCTTCACCATTGAGAGATAAGGCTAAAAACGACATATAGCATTTTATCTCAAAACGTTATGAACAGATTCGGACGAAAGTTGGTGGACTCGGGTGTGTGACGAGGACGAATTGCTTCGATTTTGGTGAAGATCCAAATCCGGATCCGGCCTATCAATGGGATACAAAACGTAAACTGTTCAGCCGAGCGGAGGTATATGCTCTACGGAGTTCCGTTCTCATTCAGGACCGTCAATATGATGTCCGGTAGTTTTAACAGTTGGTTTTGGGAAAATCATTTTACAGTCATTTCAAATCTTGGGTGAGTGCTTGCTCAAAAGTTTGTTTTTGTTTTATCATGAAAGGCGAAGAAAAAAAAAAAGTTTATAATTTTTTTTATTTTTCAAATACAGTAGTCCAAGACGAATGTTCCAGAGATTTTGCAAACAGGCGGTCCCACGGCTTACTTGTTTATTTTGTTTGTCGACACATCAGTACATAAGTGTGTTTAAAAAAACGACTTTCTACCTGGATGATGATGTATTCAGGTTTTGCTCAATCTCATATGAAAGCTTCGAGCTACATTGGAATTAACTCACAAAGGCAATTTTGAGTTGCAATATATTCTTGGGCTGGCAGGATGGCCTAGACTCCTAGAGGGATGGATGCTTGCCTGTAAGCTGTCGAGCCTGGGTTTGAATCCTGACATTAATGTGTGTGCTGTCCCTCGGATAAATGTTAAACCGGTGTCCAATCTGCTGCTATTAAATGGTGAACGTTAAAGATCCCACAGCATCCTTCGTGAAAAGTAGGCGAGTTATCGCCGGCACCGTGGCCAAATTACAAATTCCAAGTTGCAAATTACAAGTAGCTCAGACTTCCTGCGTCGGCATGGTGACTCATCCAGGTTTGTAACTCAAACCATGAAACTGCTTCGGCAGCAGAGACGTCCTGCATAGATTCATTCTACATGGATGAAGGAATGAATGAAATATTCCTGGTTCATAATGCTATGTTATCTGTCACAGAAAAGTGTGACACGTTGTATCGACAAAAAGCTGCAACAATATCATGCCACTTGTTCTCCAGGGAGTACAGTGACCTGCAAAAGTTTTCACCCCCTTCCAAGTTTTCACATTTTGATGCCACCTGAGGTATTTCATGATGCTTTTAAATCAAACTTAATATATCGAGTCTTCACAAACTACTCCAAAGTGATAAAGGTAAAAAAAATTCAGATAAAATGTGAATAAGTTAGATTAAGGGAGAAAATGAGATGATTATGTTTCATAAATATTCAAACCCCTTTTCCTAATTAACCCAAAATCACTTAAGGAGGAAATTATTTGTTTGAAAGGTTACAAAATAAGTGTAGTAGGTTTCACCTGTATGTAATCAGTGGTTTAACAAAAAATTAAGCTCCCACACTTATCTAAGGAGTTTTAAGGTGCAACTCACTTGGTCAACCAACAAGGCAAACATGAAGACCAAGGAGCTTTCCTAAGAAATCAGACATAAAGTGGTGGAGAAGCACAGTTCAGGAGAGGGTTATAAGAAGATTTCAAGTCACTCATTATCTCCGAGTACGATAAAATCCATCATTAAGAAGTGGAAGATGTATCATACCACACAGACTCTACCCAGATCAGGTCGCCCATCCAAACTCTGCAGCCGAGCAAGCAGGAAACTGGTTCAGGATGTCACTGTAAATCCATCAATGATTTTGAAAGATCTGCAAGGCTCCATTGTCTGAGTTGGGGTCAGTGCTCAATCAATCAACAATATCTGTTCCCTTCACAAAGCTGGCCCATATAGACACGTGGCAGGAAAGAATCCATTACTGAAAAAGACACATCTAAAAGCTCGTATGGAGTTTGTGAAAAAGCATCTTAATGATACTGCAGGCATGTGGGAAACGTTTGTGGTCAGACGAGACAAAAATTGAACTTTTTGTCTAAATTCAGTTACGTCTGGCGCATGCCCCACATGACACATCACCCAGTCAACACTATCCTTACTGTGGCAGCATCATGTTATGGGCTGTTTTTCATCAGCAGGGGCTGTCAAGCTTGTCAGGATAGAAGGACAATGGACGGTGCAAAGTACAGGAGAATCCTTGATGAAAACCTGCTCGAGTCAGTCATGAATCTGAAGCTGGAGATTCACCTTTCAGCAGGACAATGGTCCGAAGAACAAAGCTAAAGCCACACAGGAGTGGAAAAATAACAATAAAATAAATGTTCTTGAGTGGCCCAGTCAAAGTCCTGACTTGAATCCAATTGAAAATTTAAGGTGACACTTGAAGATTGAAGTCCATCGACGATCCCCATCAAACTTGGCAGAACTGGAGCAATTTTCATGTGAAAAATGGGTAAAGATTTCACCATCTCACTGTACAGAGCTGGCAGAGACCTATCCAAAAAGACTCGTAGCAGTCATTGCTGTTAAAGGTGCTTCCACCAAGTACTCACCTAAAGGGCTGAATAGTTTTACAAGCAGTGAATTTTGATTTGTACATGTTTTTAGTTGGTATTCCTGACATATAACCTCCTTCAACTATAACAATGTTTCGTTTGATCCCTCCAGTTATGAATAAAGAGTTCATTTGGAAAAATTGTTTCTACATCATTCGTAATTAATCTAAATGTGGCATTATTGGTAGGGGGGTGAATACTTTTGCAGGTAAAAAAAAATTGATTAAAATTCAAATTTTCTTTCAAACACAAATCAAAAAACCCTCCATGCCTAAGCTGTGTAATCCATGAATCAAGAGACCAATGTAAATCTGCACACCCAGCACGGTCGGGGTAAACTTGAATAAACACTTTCACCGAGTCAAGGTTTGGAGAAGGTTAACGACATTGTTGCTTCAATTGGCAGACTGTGTTACTATAGCCCATAGCCTAAAAATGAAAATTGGACATCAACTTGGCTTCCATCACATTTGTTAGCAGCACATTGGTCTGCAAACATCAACAAACCAATGATGTTAAAGACAGGCCTCAATGTGGTCGACCTCCAACACAAAAGGTGTAGCTCTGATCATGCTTGTCAGATGTACAGTATTCCTTTTACCACCACTGTTGCGGCATGAACCGGCTTCATGCTGCAGGTCACAAAGTCATCAGACCAATAAAATGCTCTCTTCTAACCCCAGAGCACAAAGCATCCCTCTTAGTATGGTGATGAGCACATCAACACCAAAATCTCACATCCTGGAGGAAGATCCAATGGTCTGATGATGAGAGCCGATTTCTTCTGCATGCAACCGATAATAATAGAACTGGGGTTTGGCGGACACCTAACACAACCTATACACCCAAGAACATTGTAGAGTCCATCCCATTTGGTGGTGGATCCTTTATGATTGTAAACTTGATCACATCTTGGCAAAAACTGCCATAAGGACATTTTGGCAATTTGAACTTTTATAACTTTTGATTTACACGTACTGGAACAAACTATATAAGGCATATGAAAGCATAATTCATAAGGTTTTGTTAAAGTTCGTGTTATTAATGGTGTTAAATCCACAATTCCCCTAGGTTTCTTGGCGAGTTGACACTTTCTGATGAGGCAACTTCAACATCAGTGGTAAAATAAGTCACCACAATTACCACATTTAGGGAACAGAAAAACCTCAGGTCTGGCAACATTAAAGAGACTTACTAAAAATGAATGTCTGGTGTTCTCTCAGGCAGTCACACATCATTGGTCCTTTCCTTTTTTGGAAGAAGCAACAGTCAATGGTGAATGTTTTACTTTGCAATGTTGTAGAATTTCTTTGTTCCTGAACTATGACAAATAAACCTTTCAGATATCCCCTTGCACCAGCAAGACGAGGCTTCCTGCCACTATGCTTCGAATGTGCGACAGTTCTTGAATGATGTCCTCCCAGACAAGTGGATCAGTAGATATGGACCAGTTGCTTGGCCACCTCATTCACCTGACTTGTCCCTATTGGACTACATTTTTACAGGGCGATGTAAAACTGTTTACTTATGAAAACAACATTCTTTTGATGAACTTAGGGCTACGATCACAAATGCAATTCATGAAATGACTCGGAAACAACTGGAGAATATTTTCAACAAGTTGTAAAATCGGATTAAACAATGTATTACGAAAAGTGGCGGTTATGTTGAAGCCGAAAAATTTGAACTGAATTGAGTAAAAAACTTGACACACTTCTACGAAGATCCATTTTCATGGATGACAATGCCAGACCCCACCATTCTCGTGTCGTTACTGACTTTGTGAAACAATGCAATCACAGCATTGCATTGGCCAGCAAGATGCCCTGATTTAAATCCAATGGAGCATGTTTTGGACATCTTAGATGCAGATTTAAGAAAATGTACCTTCCTGGACAGACTCTGATACAGATGGAAGCTGCTTTGCACAAGGAATTGCAACTCTTTTGGATTCTCTCCCACAGCTTCTTCAAGGGATGAGGAGGGTTGCAGCATTAATTTGTTCTTTTGCTTCTTACACACATTGACCTGTTGAGACATTCATTTCATTGTGACATCACTGGATGTTATTATTGACTGGTCTTGAGCTATACATCACAGGATGTGCTGTCACCAGCCCCATTCTAAAGTCAGTGTGTTTTTGGTGTAAAACAGTGCTATTACATTCTCATTTTGATTTAAAAAAAAAAAATCACTCATGGAGTGACACTTGGCGAAATGGAACGGCAATCTGGAGAGCACATACCTCCACCACGCTAAATAGTTTACATTTTATATTCCACTGATATGTTGGATCTGAATCCGGACCTTAACCAAAATCGAATTGGCTTGTTCTCGTCACCTAACCAACTCATCCACAACTTTTTGAGATCTCCTGCAATACATTGTTTTGGGCCCCATCTCTCAATGGTGAAGAATCGCTAAAAAAAATTAAACAATTCTCGTATCTGGATCCAGATCTTCACCAAAATTGAATCAATGAGTCATTTTCACACACCCAACCTATCCACCAAGTGTCGTGTGAATCCATCCATAACTTTTTGAGATATTGTGCTATATATCGTTTTTGGCCCCATCTCTCAATGGTGAAGAATCACTTTTAAAATTCTCAGATCCGGATCCAGATTGGGATCTTCACAAGAATCGAGCGTTGCTGTCCTTGGCCGGTCAACAACACACACACAAAAAATTTCACAACAATTGCTTGAAAACTGTGGCCAAAATTGTGTGACAATAAATATCTGACAGACAGACAGAGAGGGAGAGACAGACAAACGCTGCAGACCAACTTACTTGGCAAAAAACCAGTTTTGCCAAAAAAAAAATTTTTGGCCAAGTAACAACAGACTCCCTGAATTTCTCTCGTCATTTGTCGAACATGCATACTTTACTTTACCAATACATGGTTTTATTATCTCTGCCACCGAAGGTGGAAGTAGGTTATGTTTTCACCCCGATGTGTCTGTTACTTGCAAAATCGAAGATATTTCAAGTACATTGGTCAGTCGATTTTGTTAGTCTGTCTGTCTCTGTCTGTCACCTACAGGTCACAATTCTAAACCGATCATCATGAAACTTTACCAATTGTCGAGGTCGTCTCAACTGAGAAGCCGATTGATTTTGAGGTCAAAGGTCATCTTGAGATCAAATTTCTAAAATCGTTATTTTTCATCCGATTGACTTGAAATTTGAACAAGATTTGCATCGTCCATCACTGAATTGGGAAAGCAACTATTTTGAGGTCAAAGGTCAACCCAAGGTCAATCTTCTAAAATCATCAAAATTCATCTGAAAAAAATCGTCAATTTTCATCTGATAAACCTCAAAATTAAGCAGCAATTGCATTGTGCATCACTGAATTTGGAAACCAACTATTTTTGAGGTCAAAGGTCAAACTTCTAAAATCATCAATTCCAATCTGAAAAATAATCAATTTTCATCCGATTGACCTGAGCTTTGATTAAGTTTGTCAATTTTAATCTTAATGAAATGGACAATTTAATGTATCCATGGCAACCTTTGGAGAGGGGGGTGGATTTTGCACGTGTTGTGCTCTGCACGATGTCTTTTTCTTGTTTGTTTGTCTGTTTGTGTGCAGGATATCTCAAAAAGTTGTGGGCAGATTTGGATGAAATTTGGTGGACAGGTTGGGTGTGTGACAAGGACAAACCAATTCGATTTTGGTGAAGATCCAGATCCGGCAAAGAGAATTTTAAAGTCATTCTTCACCATTGAGCGATAGGGCTAAACTGATATCTTGCACGATATCTCAAAAAGTTATGGACGGATTCGGATGAAACAGCTCGGTTTGTACTCTACCGAGTGCCCTTCTAGTTTTTGATAAAATGTTACGGTTTCTGATTTTTTTACTCCACGATCAAGTAATTGATAAACACCCCTTTCTCACCTCAAAGATAGATGCTCTCTGCTGGTGGTAGATCCTCTAGCGGTTCCTGAGGGAAAAGATTATACAAGCCTGCAATCTCATATTGATCACTAACCAATCTCCCTGTGCTACCCTCAATGGGTCTGCATCTGTATCCATCTTAACCTTAAATGCCTGGTGTTGGCTTAATGGTTAGGGTGGTGGGCTTTGGATCCTAGCGTCCCGAGTTCAAATCCTGCTCAGCTGTTGAATTAATACCAGGTGGGGTTAACTCAGCCTGTCATCCTTCCGAGGTCGGCAAAATGAGTGCCAGCATGATGGTATCCTGTGTCGGAGTGGCAACCCGTCCATGATTGTGCCCAATAGCCAAGGAGACTGCTTAGGCAGCACCAACGCTCTGCACAGAGTATGGTTCCAATCTCTTCCTCCTCCTCTTTAAATGGTCTTGTACTTGAAACGGTCTTGCTGTTGTTTATTATTTCTAACTCACAACCTCTTTTTGCTTGTTTGGTCAGTTTCTTATTTAGCCTGTTTGCTCCGATACGTGTCAATCTGCTTCCTTTCCAAATGATAGATACCAAATAAATACCTTATGCTTATTACTCTTCTTAAACTCCATTCTCAATCATGTTACGAACCGGTATATTCATTTAATTGTGCTTGGAAAAGGTTACATTTGCTGTTAGGTAACAAGAACAACACCAGGAAAAAGGCAAGGAGTTTAAGAACAGAAGGCGAGAGAGGACGACAAGAAGAGTAAGAAGGCATCGACACATTTTCAAGCTGCCATGCTCTGTTTCAGGCGGTGCATATAATTTTGAAATTGACATACTCGGTAAAGGAGGAACGGGGATCTTCTGTATGCGAACCGGGGCGGTTCAGTGACTCACCTATTCCATAACCACTATGGATTAACTTCAACCCCCTGTGCATTGGTCTGTTGGGGTTTCAGCTTCACTTCTTATATTAGACCCGGTGAGATATTCTTCGCTGAACTCTCTCTACTCATGGAACCTACCTGTCAGACATTGCACTAATGTTATCTCAGTGACAATTTCAAAGCTGCGCCTTGTATCCCCTCGTTGGCGCCATTTCAGTGATTTACGCACTATTTTCAAGAAGGCACTCGGCTGGTTGACTGGTGCTTATCTCTCAGAGCTTATTCATCCCTTCAACCTCTCCTGTCTAAGTAATGCATCATCCTTTACAGCTTGGAGTTCCTGGCTTCATCATCTGTGATACAGCTTCACCTGTGGACTCAGGTTTTTCTCTATTTTTCAGTGATACGAGGATTTCACCTTCCGAGGATTTATAAAACGCGATTGTCCAGTCGGCTTCATCCTGAGTGTACACTCCAGACTAGATCCGTTCAACTGTGCTCTCCGCTGACCTTTCACCCATTTATCACCTGCTGGGGGTTATTGTATGAACTGCTTCCTTGAAATAAGTTGCCACATCAAGAGTCATGAGTTGGCTTCCAGCTAAATTGTTGTGTGTGATATATGTACTTATTTAATTCGGGGATTCTTAGGAAAGTCATTTATTGATACATTTAATTGGTAATTTGTGCTTAAGGTAGACAGTAGGGATCAATAAATATTCCTTATAAAGTTACTTGTCTCCTGTCATATGTTCGTTTCACCCTTAAAACACCAATAAAGGCACAGTAGTGTCTTTATTTGTTCTCTGCCGTGACGCACTCTGGGTTACTGGTGCACTCGCTGTGCCCTGAGCTCGACACATAACAACCAACTGAACCTCTTTCTGCTTCAAGCTTTTCTCCGGACTATAATGTATTTACTCTATACATTATCCATTTTTTGCTTAAAGTTTGCACATTTGTTTCATGGAACCTGCCCTGCCCTCCTAGTAACCTTTTCCCTGCTCATTTGTCTGATGGGACCTGCTTCTAAGACCCAATTTATCCTAATCCCTTCAGAATCTGCATGAATAAAACCCACTTGTTGTGCTCTCCAATTGTACTCAAATCTTAACAGAAGCCCCGCTCACACTATGTTGTGGTCACTCATCCCCAACTTCACACCTACTTTAAAAAGATCATTACCCAAACACATGTTCAATACTGCCCTCACCCCTAACCCTCCCTCTCTAGGTTTACCCACAAAGTGGATTAATTGGCAATACTAAACTAAATCTAGAAATTCCTCCTCCACCCCACCTTACGCCTGTACCTTGACCCAATCTATACCAGCCAAATTAAAATACCCCATAATCATTACTCTTCCCTTTCAACACACCATTCTTGAGTTCAGAATGATTAACACCAAGAGAAAACAATGATTAACATACTTGAAGTCACCCTTTAAATGCCAACAATGAGGGAGTGGCATCATCAGCACGAAACAATGTACAGTCATATAATGTTCATTTAACTATAACAAAAGCAAGGTTATCTATGAGGTCCCACTAAATACCAGAGATCGACCGGGCAGTAAATTTTGCTGATTGATACTTACAATGGCTCAATATATGCTAGAGTTCAGCTGGACCAATCCATTTCTGCATAAAATTAAAAAAATCAACTATAACTTACATTTATATTTGCCAAAAACAATCGCAACTCAGTGGGTGTGTCCATATTAATTAGTAAATGATACTGACCGGGCAGGAATAGTTATGGTTACAAAAGGAAAGATGAAAATAGGGTTACAATTCAGGATTAGATTATATATACATTTTTAAACAAAAATAGATAAGTTATCTTCATCAATTATATCAGTAAAGTCAGTAATTTGTGATGGTGCACCAACTATGACTTCCTATTGTTTTTATGAAATAGACGAAAAGATAATTACCTCCATCACCAAAAGTGTCCAGAGGTGGTGGTTTCACCACTGTCTGTCTGTCTGTGAGCAGATTATGTCAATAGGTTATGGACGGATTTGGATGAAATTTGATGAACAAGTTGGGTGTGTAACGATGACGAATTGGTTACATTTTGGTGAAGATCCAGATACTTTAATTTTTAAAGTGATTCTTCACCAATGAGAGATGGGGGCCAAAAACGATATACAGTAGAGCACCATCTCAAAACGTTGTGGAAGTATTCGAACTAAACTTGGTGGATGAGTTGGATAGGTGACAAGTACAAGCTGATTTGATTGTGGTTCAGGTCCAGATCCAGATCCAGCCTATCAGTGGGGTACAAAATGTAACTTGTTCAGCCTGCGGATGTATGTGCTCTATCGAGTGCTGTTCTAGTTTATCAATATTTTTGCAGAAAGTTTCAACTCGCACATACATAGACCCAGAATAAGTATCAGTCACTAATATTTCGTGCCCTTTCAAGTACCAGTAAGCATTGGTCGGTAATTAGTAGGATCCTCTTGAGGTTACAGAGTGCCAACGTCACAGAAACTTTGAATGTGGTTGAAGCCCCGAATCATCGTCAACAATGACCTGTGTGTTTCTCACACAAAACAGTGATACAGTGCAGTACCTCCAAATTTGATGACGAAATTATGCTTCTTGGAACGGTAAAAGGAAATATGAAAATACATCAGATATTTGGAGCTCCAAAGCTTCTGAAACACCACATTCTCAGCTATATCTGTCAAGGCTATAACATAACATATGTCGAGGCTTTCAACCTGTTGGAACACAATATTCAGATATGTTGTAAGTTTTCAGATCACAAGCAATCTGACAAACACAGCAAATGACTATCACACTGAAAATCCACTTTAAAGGCGGGGTTACAAATTAGTAATTTGTTTAGGATGCCGTCGATAGCTTTCCTACTCTTCACCAAGGACACAGTGGGATCTTGAACATCTACCAAATAATGCCAGCAGGACAAGACACCCAGTTTGACACCCATCCGTAGGAGGATGTACTTAATGATTCTTCACCCTGCTTGTGAAACACCAGGGTGACAGTTTGTCGCCGAGCTGAGATTTCAACCCAGGCTAGACAGTTCCGGAGCAATTGCCCACACCTCGGGATATTCTGCCAGCCCAAAAACTACCTATACGCATCACGATGAATACCAATTACCTTATACCTTCCAGCTACATCAAAATTAACTCGTCCACAAACTAAGAAATGAGAACAAAAAGGTTATTATTTACAAAAATACAGTTGGTTAAAAAATTTTTTTTTAATTAAAAACATGATGTACAGTGTTTAAGTGAGACAGTAAAAGAGCAATGAAGCACTTCATTAAATTCAGCCGATGACGAGCGAAGGGAGGTCGAGGCCATTTGTTCCTGATAGTGAAACACACTGCAGCCCATGCCTACAGAAAACAGACTTTGTTGAATGCTGGCCACATATTCCATCCAATCATTATGTAACTTTGTGAAATTAATTATCCATGGGTAGGCACTCCTCCGTTGAAAGTTTTGTGTCAATTGCTTCAGCGTTTGTGGAGAAAATTAATTTAAAAGTGAATAAAGGTGAACAAGTGAGGGCGGAAGAAAAGAAAAGAAAAAAAGTGAGGGACTTGACCGACGTTCCACAATATGGTCAAGCATGGTTGAGGACCCCTCTTACTAGTTATTAAAACAATTTACTCTGACTTAGATGACACATTATTGTCAATAGTTGCATTAAAATGTGAATATTTTTCCCCAATATTGATTGCTGTTCTATTTGTTACGTTACTTAAGCGATTTGAAGTTGTTAAATATTTTAAATGGAACATGCAGCAAAGGAATTTACAGAATTGAAATGATAAACGTGAAACTATCCATAATGTCAAGATAGTAAAGATGACCCAACTACATTGGAGGTGATAGAGATAACTTGAAGAGATGAGGTGAATGAGGGTTTCAGAAAATGAGAAAGAAAAATAAAAAAAACAGGAGGGCCGAACATGCAGACAGAGAGAGAATCTGGGAGGCAGATGCAGACAAACAGAAAATGGGAAGCAGACAGACAGGAGGAAATGAAGAGCGAGAGGTCCAAGAATACGCCACAAAATTAACACAGTGTATAAATATCATGACAACAAGATCCACACACGATATAAATGACCGACTGTCGAAAAAGATTGTTCAAAAGGAACAATCACCGAAACAAAGGTAAAAAAAAATGCAAATAGAAACATTCATAAGAAATTATTCCAAATACAATGAAGAGAGATGGGGTTTTGTTGTGTTTGTAGGTAAAAGAAACAGCATAAGCAGCGTAGTGCAGGTGTGGTCAAATAATGCATATTATCAAGACGTGTGACATTATCAAGATTTAAATTCCAGGTTAACGAACTTATGGCCGGAGGAATGAGACTTAATTCCAGGAGCATCGTGCAAAACAGAAACCAACGAGGTCCGTACGCAGCACAGATCTCACCATTTCAGACTCCCCACATTTGATAATCAGCTAATGTTTGCAAAATAAAATGCTTCAACCTCAGAAGTTTGCCAAGGCTGTGTGTGTGTTTTAGGACAGTTGCCTACTCAGCAACCCAAATGAGGAACAACACTCTTGTGGTCTTGCTTGTAAAGCTGATTTTTATTCACGATACAATACTCATCACAAAATCAAAATAAGTTTAAAAAAAGTTCAAAAGTGAAATAAAAACACTTCCTGACAGAAGTGAAGCTCAAGGAAGAGCCACATATTGTATTGTTAATTTTTTTAAAAGACTGCCAAATGAGTTTTGGAGTATTATTTTATGCTCAATTTTTAAGAGGTTGACTCCTAAAGTTATTGATTGTGAGAAGGCAAGCGGTCATGTGATGCTAAAGGGCAACAGAAGGAAACTGGTTTTTATTTTTTTTTAAGAGAAAGCAAGAGAAAAGGCTCTGTATCCAAGATTGATAAATGCATCAATCTTATGGCTCCCCCCTGCAGCTGTGAGCAACTGATGAAAAACAAGATGGCAAGGTGTGGGAAAGCAAAGGGGAGAAGGGAGGGAGGGAGGAGGAGGAGGAAAAGTGCGATTAAACATTTATTTAATATTAACCAAAAATTTCAGAGTTTTCATATTCCAAACATTACAGCAAACCAAAATGTGACAGCTGCTGAACACTCACCTGCCGTTCAGTGCAATGATGACTGGCAGCTAATGAGTAGACGAAGGGCAAGGAGCAAGGTATGCGAGAACGCACCTGCCCATTTACCTGGCAGTGATCTATCATACGACTTGTCCCTGCCGCGATAATCTGCACAGAGATTGGCTGGATCAGGATTCTAATACCAACAGTAAGTCATTCTACGTCTGCTTTCATCTACTGTGGTGGTGTACTTGACCTTGACTTTCTAGTATCAGACATTGCTACGCAAACAAACAGGAAGGTTTTGTACTGAAGCAAAATCACATACTAAACTAGCAGAGCATGCACCTACTGGGTGGGCAGAGTTTGCACATCACTTACTGAAAAAAGTATGGGCTGTATATTGCAAGAGGATGTTTGTGTGGTGTGTGTCTAAAAGGGGCCAAATGGGTCGAGAGGGTCTAAAGGTGTACAGGTGTAAACAGTCGAAGGTGTTTAAAGGGTGTACATGTCGAAAGGGTCGAAGGAGTCTAAGGAGTCTAAGGAGTCTGAAGGGGCTAAAAGGTAGGTCTGAAGGGTGAAGGGGTCAAAAGTGTCTAAAAGGTATGTTTCAATAGTATTTAGGGGTCTTCAAGGTCTAAGGGTCTAAAAGGGGTATAGAGTGTCTACAGGGTCTAAAGGATGAAGGGGTCGAAACACTCTGAAGTGGGTCTAAGGGTTATAAAGGGTCTATGGGGTCTCAGGGGTAAAAGGGGTCTAAAAGATCGAAAGAGTCAAGGGGTCTAAAGGGTCTTAAAGGTATGCTTAAGGTCTAAAATATCTAGAGGCATCTAAATGGGTCCAAATGGTCTCAAGGGGTCTCTAGGGTGTGCAGGTTTAAAGGGTCGAAATGGTTGAAGGGGTTTAAATGGTGTGTGGGGTCCATCGGGGGTTAAAGGGTCATAAGGGGTCTAGGGGGTCTAAATGGTACATTCCAATAATAGGGTGTAAAGGGGTCAAAAGAGTCTTCAGAGTATAAAGGGTCTAAAGGCTCCAAATGGGTGGAAGGATTCTGAAGGGTCTAAAGGTGTCTAAAATATACCAAGGGGTCTCGAGGGTTCTAACAGGGTAAAACGGGATAGCAAACGCATTGTTACATTTGTAGGATGATGATATTACCTGAAAAGAGATAGAAACGTATATTGTGGTATGGTCCGTATACGAGTAGTTAGCCCATCTCAATGTGATCAAGAAGGGAAACGTAGCTAAATAATTGTCCGTTTAAATGTGCACAATACGGAGGGTGGTGTGTTTTAACAAATAGTTAGGGTTTAAGGTAAGGAATCCTACATATTGTTTGCTTAATTGGTAAGGTGGTGGGCTTGGGATCCTAGGATCCTGAGTTCAAATCCCACTTGGCTGTTGAATTAATACCAGGTGCGGTTTATTCTGCCTGTCATCCTGCCGAGGTTGGCAAAATGAGTGCTAGCTTGCTGGTATCCTGTGTCGGAGTGGCGACCCATCCAGGATTGTGCCCAATAGCCAAGGAGACTGCTTAGGCAGCACCAACGCTTTGCACAGAGTATGGTCCCAATGGATGGATAGATGGAATCCAACGTATAACCTCTTGTATGCCCCACCGGATGAGGTGCCAAGGTGAGGCCGAAGCAAAGAGAGAGGAGGGGCTTTAAAGTGGGCTACGCTGTCCAGAGAGAGGGGAAGAGCTTTTCGTCGCCTCCCGAGGGGCAGAGTGATGGGTGCCTCTGAAGGGGTGGAGTTTTCGTTGCCCTGAGAGGGCCGAGTTTTGGGACCTCTGGCAAAAGCGAGGAGAGTGGGAGTTCTCTCTCAGTAGAGTTGGTTGGAGGTGAAGCAAGGAAATTGAGAGAGGGCCTTTCTGGGGAAAAATAGAGTCATATCTCAGTCAAGTGGGTGCGAAGCAAGACAGAGTGGCGCCCTCCCCAGGAGAGTTGCCGCCCTCCCCCAGGAGAGTTGGCGCCCTCCCCCAGGAGAGTTGGCGCCTCCCCAGGAGAGTTGGCGCCCTCCCAGGAGAGTTGGCGCCCTCCCCCAGGAGAGTTGGCGCCCTCCCCCAGAGAGAGTTGGCGCCCTCCCCCGGAGAGTTGGCGCCCTCTCAGGAGAAGTGGCGCCCCTCCCCAGGAGAGTTTGCGCCCTCCCCGGAGAGTTGGCGCCCTCCCCCGGGAGAGTTGGCGGCCCTCCCGGAGAGTTGGCGCCCTCCCCCGGGAGAGTTGGCGCCCTCTCCCAGGAGAGTTGCTGCGGCCCTCCCCAGAGAGTTGGCGCCCTCCCCGGGAGAGTTGGCGCGCCCTCCCCGGGAGAGTTGGGGCCCTCTCCCGGGAGAGTTGGCCGCCCTCATTCGAGAGAGTGGGCGCCCTCCCCAGGAGAGTAAATCCGTTAGTTTTAAAAGAGTTAAGAACCTCGTGTGCTTCTTGTGATTTCCACGCAAGCAAAGCAGCCAATTGTTCAAATGCAGTCCAAGGGAGTAAAAGCCAGTTTGGTCCATCTGTCCAACATCAGTCTTAATCGGCATGGACATGACAATATAAAGGGAAAGGAAACATAAAGGAAGGGCAAACGATAAAGGAATGGCAAACGATAAAGGAATGGCAAACGATAAAGGAATGGCAAACGATAAAGGAATGGCAAACGATAAAGGAATGGCAAACGATAAAGGAATGGCAAACGATAAAGGAATGGCAAACGATAAAGGAATGGCAAACAGACTTAGAGCTGCACAGTGCACATCGTACCAAATCCTCATAGAAACGCACGGCATGATGGGATCCAGGGAGAGCGAACACTGCAGCTGGTGTGACTGAACGTAGATGCCATAGGCTGAGCAGTGGGCCACCACCACAAACCTATTCAGAAATTGGAAAAGAGACACTGATTTGTCACTCACACAGTATGAAAGAGTGAAAATAAAAACGAATTAACAACAACAACAGCATCATATATCATCCAGATATGATCCAAATGTAATGCTCAAGCTTTCAGGGTACATAAACTTTTGAGACCACAAGCATTGGCAGGAATGCTTAAGCCAAATTGTAGATTGCATTTATCAGTTTTCAACATATTTCTAAGGCCTATATGCCTCTGTGATGGTTGTATCTTTTAGCTTCAAATGAACATTATACTGCAAAAGTCCTGGAAGAGAAATAAGAACAACCCCAAACCTTTGCTAAAATTCCAGGTGGAAAAACTATAGCAGCGAATTGCCAATCCTCACACGCCCTGTATTGGACACTCGATCAAAGAATGTCCAAGCTGCTACCTTGAGAGTGAGATCCTTTGATTCATCTGGTAGCCTTCGATAAAAGTTTTCACAAATAAACAACAGACTCAATTTTTTTGAAAATAAATTGAAATCTTTACAAGCTTAAAGTAATGTGAATCATAAGCCACCTTGTAGTTGACAGGCCACAGAGTCCACACAGATTTCAGGCATCTGTCCAAGCCTAATTTTCCTGCAATTGTGTGTTAAACTTTCACAACAAATATACCTCCCTGGCACCCTCCATTTTTGCACCCCTGTTGTGAATTTTAGTTTTTACTGCTAACTGCCAAATATTTCCAAGACTCATGTTAACCCAACATTTTGCTTGCATAAACAACTAAAATGGCATTTGGTAGAGCACATACCTCTTCCAGGCCAAACAGTTTGCGTGTTGCATCTCACTAATAGGTTGGATCTGGATGCGGACATGAACCAAAATGTAATCCGCTTGTTCTCGTCACTTACCCAATTCAACCACCAATATATCGTGCTATATATAGTTAATTGGCCCCATCTCTCAATGGTGAAGAATCACTTAAAAAAGATTGTATCTGGCTCATCGGATCTTCACCAAAATCAAATCAATTCGTTCTTGTCGCATGCTCAACCTGTCCACCAAGTTTCGTCCGAATCCATCCACAACTTTTTGAGATGCGTTTTATATCATTTTTAGCCCTATCACTCAATTGTGAAGAATCACTGAAAAAAATTCTTAGATCCGGTTCCAGATCCGGATCTTCACCAAAATTAAATTAATTGTTCCTTGTCACACACCCAACCCAACCTATCTACCAAGTTTCATCCAAATCCATCCACAACTTTGAGACAACCTGCTCACAGACAAACAAAAACAGACAGACAGATGTGAAAAAACAACCTCAGTCACCTTCAGTGACAGAGGTAACTAGAGTGGTGCGATCGGAGATCCCTGATGGTTCCTGGTATCGCCAACCCGTAATATTAGCCAATTGGTAGCACTTGAAATTCTGCTTCATAATGGAAATAATGGAAAAATATTAAATAAAAGAAGAAAAAAAAATTTCACAGAAGATCACGGAGGAGGAGGTACAGACAGCAGTAAAGAGGATTAAGAAGGTAATAGTGTTGTAGAGCCGTGTCGGCGGTGAGCATGACCGCTAGGTGAGCAGTAGATCGGCTCCACACCCGAATCTAGATCTCCGAGAGGCACCGGTCCCTTACAGGCCGTGGTCGCAATATTTGACGGCGTGAGTAGGGTCCACTTGCTAACTCCAATTTACCTAAGTACTCACACCGTCCAACTACCGGGGAACCACACTCGGCAGGCCTCGAGCGGAACGAGCCGTTATCGTGCTCGAACCGTGCGTAACCCGAGCGGATGGTAACCAAGACCTGTCGGACCAAATGCACAATTTGCCGCTTCCCAATTCCCAACACGCACCGTGCTAAACCAATGAAAGAACACAGAAACAAGCTGATACATTCAACAAAATGGATATTTTTTACAATAGGCAGGGAGGGGAACACAGAAGAGCAGAGTTATCACGACTAAAGCAAGGCAAACCAGCCGTTCTGGGAAGAAGATGTTTGAAGGTTTTAGGGTAAATTCAATATGGCCGCCAAACCATGTGACCATCAATTAAAAATTAACAATTTCTGAAAGCATGTAGGGGAAAGTGTATGTGAAATTTTGCCTCAATCTGTCCAGCCGTTCTGGAGAAGAAGATTTTTAAATCTATTAATTTCAATCCAAGATGGCTGACGAACCATGTGACCTATGAACATCATAAATTTAGATTCTGCCTCCAATCCTCCAGTGGAATACGTGTGTGAATTTCGTGTTAATCGATGAGGTCTGTTTTTCTATCCAAGATGGCCGCCAAACCATGTGACTTGTAATGTCATAATTTTTACTATGTATGCAGATATGATGGAAGATGATAGTTGCAATTTTCGCTTCGTTAGGTTATTGAATTCCAGAGAAAACATTATTTAATATTTTTCTTGAATCCAACATGGCTGCCAAATCATGTGACCTATCAATAAGAAATATCAAAAGGCACCAGTTCACCACTTGCTTGATATGTGTACCAAATTTCGTAAAATATCTTGAGGGGATTTGTAGTTAAGCTCCGGAAACAAAATGTGAAGGACGGACGGAACCCATTTCTATATCTCCCACCAACTTCGTGGTTGGCGGGGATAATAATGTACAAGGAACACAGGCACTTAACAGTTTCTACTTATAGACAGGGCCCAAAGAACACACACACGCACCACAAATACCCCAAAAAATGGACCTCGAGGTCTTTATTCGAGGTTCCAGCTCGAGGAAGATGAACTGGAAACCAGAGCTATCTGGACTGTCCACCTAGTGTGGTCTTCGACGTCTGGACCAGCGGGACTCAACCCGCAACACGATGCCACTCCAAGGACCAGGACTGAGGGTCAAGGGCGGACGCCAACCAACGCCGAGCGCGGACGAGGCAGCGAGCGCCAGCAGGCAAGGCCAGGCGATCCGGCAGACCAAACCAACTCTCCCAGTCGGATCGCACCGAACAATTATTCACTCCTTCTCCGAGGGAGGAGCCGCCTCCTCATACCCGCTCTCCCTCACTGGACGTTTTGGCGCGCAAATCGCCTGTCGCCCTTGTGATTGGCCGAAAGGGGCGCAAGTCCGCTGATTGGACGGGGGGGGGCGTGGGGCGTCACGGCGGACCACCCCTCAAACAGGAAGAGGAGTAACATTGTCCTGCGTTGGCTCTCATTGGCCGACCGACGGCAAACTCACTCGCATCTCTCTGATTGGTCCAGAGAGACGCCAAGTCCTTCTTGAACTCCGCCCACGCGAGCGTTATGGCGTCAGGATGGAGCGAAGGTGTTGTTGTAGTTGTAAGTGATGTAAAAATAGAAAGAAAACCCTGACTATCAAAATAACTCCGCAGCGCACGAACATTAATTCCCATTAGACTAGGGACGGGACCCTAACTAGAAACACGTACTTACCGATATAACTGATCTATAGACCTGGCTGTTGTGTGTTCATGGCTTCCAGATTCCAACAATAGCACAGGAATTGATGAGGTGTATGCAGAAATTACAGTTGCTGAGGGAGAATTTGGAGTCAGTTGGACAAAGAGGCTGATAAATATATGTATGGAGAGGGTTTGATTCCAGATGATTGGAGAACAGGGCTAATTGTGCGATATGGAAGGGGAAAGAAGATGTTCAAGATCCGGGAAGTATAGGGCATTACGCTCCGAAGTCACGTCATTAAGTTATTGGAGAGGATTCTGGATGGTAGGATAAGGAAGAGTGTGCAGATGGAGATCAGCAAAAAGCAACAGGGGTTTAGAAAGGTTAGGTGGATGACGGATGGGATGGTCATGCGGAGAAAGCTGGTGGAGAAGACGTTGGAGGTGTAAGGTGAGATGGCATTTGGGATTTGTGGACCTGAAGAAGACCTACAACACTGTCCCAAGAGAGATGGTGATGGTGACGCTGATATGGATGGGAGTGCTGGAAGCAGAAGTTAGGTTGATGGAAGGTATGTATGAGAGAACAAATGGAAGAGTTTTGGTTGATCCTGGAATACCAGAGGAGTTCAGCATGAACATCGGTCTGAGGCAGGCAAGTTCTCTCAGCCCACTCATGTTTATCATGGTGATGGAGTTGGTAAGCAGGAGGGCAAACAAGACAGATATTCTGAGGAGGATGTTGTATGTGGATGATATGGCTGTTGTGGTAGAGAATAGACAGGAGAAGCAGGCATTACTGGGGAAGTGGAAGAAGGCATTTGAGAAACATGGGCTGAAGATGAGTATGGAGAAGACTGAGGTGATGTGGGTCAGGCTGCAGAAAAAAATAAATGAATATCAGGATGGAGGGGAAGGAAATCAGCCAGTGAAATAGATTTGAGTATGTGGGGGAAACATTGACCGGGGATGGTTAGTCAGAGGCAGCGGTGAAGAGGAGGACTCAGGTGGGTGTGAATGTATGGAGGAGGATGGAGGGAGTAATGGCAAATATAACTAGAACGGCACTTAGTAAAGCGCATACCTCTGCCAAGCGGAACAGTTTATGTTGTGTATCCCACTGATCGGCTGCATTGAGTAAATGAGAGGGTGAATAAAAGAGAGAGATGGTGAGCAAGAGGAGCAGAGCAGCTTTTTAGGACACAAGGGCTGATGCCGCCTGGATCGTTTGCAGAATGAGTCAAGGTTTGACAGCAAGATCTCCACCTTGTCAGGAGAAAAGGACACAGAGTCCAAGAACATTTTGGTGACAATCTGCAAGGAAGAATGGGAGAAAATCCCCAAATCCAGATGTACAAAGCTGATACAGACATACCCAAGAAGACTCAAAGCTGTAATCACTGACAAAGGCATTTCTACGAAGTGTTAACTCAGGGGGCTGAATGAATACATACATACATGGGGAGCATGCACAACACCGCGTTGCTGTATCCACTTTCCGCCGGCACTCCAGGGGCCTCCATCTGGCCATCCCCCAGGCAAATGCCTGGCCCATCCCCATCTCTTCGGGATAGGACATTCCAGGCACCAACCTGAAGGGACCTCCTCAGGTTAACCCGAGAAGACACCTCAGCACCACTTCACCACACCCCACTTCGTGTTTTTGCGGAGTGAAGTATTTTTTACAGTGACCGGAGTGAAAATCCTGCCACTAACCTCCTAGGAAAGCTAACACATTGAAGGATGACGTCCACAGATGCAGTTGGGCACCAGATATGGATGGCTGTTGGCTCATGTCTGTTCCTCTCCCTTACACAGATCTCCTAATGTCTCTGTTCCCCACTGTTTTGTCCTTCCCACTCCCACCCTGCTTGTCTCACGCCCCCCCCCTTGCTGTGCATTGTATGTTAACTCTCATACGAGCCTTGACAATGTATACAAAAAACCCCAAAAAACACTTACTTGGGGCAATACAGCCTCCACTGGGAGAGGGAAGAAGAGAGTTCCATTGATAGTAACACATTGACTGCATGAGTGGAGGAAGTTAGAGGCAGAATTTTACAATAATTCTGACGAGAGCTAACCGACTCTATTTCAAAAAAACACATCGTCATATTTCTACTATCCAACAGCTAATGTTACCAGACTTGTCCCACACTTATAGGTAAGATTCAGTATAAATTGCAAATTAAACCAAATCTTGAAAAGATTAGCAGTTAGCAGTAAAAACTGAAATTCATGCCAGTGGTGCAAACATCAGGAGGTGCAAGGGAACTATATTAACCATAAAAGAGAATGCACAATTGCAGGAGAGTTGCCTTGGATTGATGCAATTCTCACTGATGTCGGGGCTCTGTGGTCTGCCAACTATAAAGCCTTATAGGTGCCATGCTGATTTTTGGAATCTAAAGATTATAATCCATTTTCTTAAAGTGCTTTGTGTATCAAGATTTGGTTTGTAAAAAATAATTATCGCAGGCTACTAAGCAAATGGAATTTGCAGTGCTCAGAAATAAGCTGGCTGGACGCTACAACATGTGGCTCAGGGGAGTGGCTTTTTAATGATTTGAGATTTGACAAGGAATCTATTATGACCACACATGGTCATGATGGACATAAATAAGTCTGTTCCCGAATGTGCCATTTTGTTAATCCAGATATTTGCTGTTATATTACAAGTGGGCAAAAAATAGTTATGAGGCAGAAGGCCAAAGCACAAGGTCAACACTTTCACATCGCAGGCAGGTCGGTGGTCTCCCTATGTTTTCTTATAGACCGGGAGCCCGGGGCCCTGAGCTCAAACGAACGTGAGGTACTAATATCTGAGCACAGGGGCATGAATGAAGTATCAAAAGACATATAGAAAGTTATTTCTGCCGGGTACCACCCTCTGCGTAAGGACCCTGGTGACCCTCCAAAGGTGTCCTTAAAATTGGCTAGATCAAACATTGGAAGTGCCAGTTGGTATCACTTCCATATGATGCATATGACCAACCTTACAACAAAACCACATGTGACAGACATGCCTACTACTGCAAAAGGCCCCCCAGAAGCCCCAACAAGGGCCCCAAAAAGGGGCTAGCTCAAACATTGGAGGTACTAGATAAAACCAGTTTTAAAATCATATATACATCCCACATAGTGTAAAATGTCCATTACCAGACAAATTGTCTGCTGCATTGGCCCTACCAGAACCCCCAAAAGTAAGCTCTAAAAAGGGCAAAACATTACAGTAGACCAAAAATACACAATTGGCAATAATTTGCACATTATGCGGCACACCATTACCATAGGAAACATTTATGTTTAAACATTTAACAAAAGAAGTACAAAATACTAATAAGCCTACTGGTATCAAACTATGAACCAGTAAACTCGAAAAAACTACAGGCTCATATTGTACTGAAACCTCGGAAATATACGAAGACATAAATAGTTCGAATGTTTCCTAACTTCTCCTAACGTCTCCGAACTCGGAATTTTGGAAGTAATAACAGTTCTAATGTTCCCTGATCTCTCCTATATAACAATTCCTGTTCAGAGAAGTTAGGAAACATTAGAACTATTTATGTCTTCGTATATTTCCGAGTGTTTCAGTACAATATGAGCCTGTAGTTTTTCATAGTGTGATACCAGTAGGCTTATTAGTATTTGTAGTTCTTTTGTTAAATGTTAAACATGAATGTTTCCTATGGTAATGGTGTGCCGGCATAATATGCAAATTATGCCAATTGTGTATTTTTGGTCTACTGTAAAGTTTTGCCCTTTTTAGAGCTCACTTTTGGGGGTTCTGGTAGGGCCCAATGCAGCAGACAATTTGTCTGGTAATGGACATTTTACACTCTGTGGATGTACAGTATATATGATTTTAAAACTGGTTTTATCTAGTACCTCCAATGTTTGAGCTTGCCCCTTTTTTGGGGCCCTTGTTGGGGTTTCTGGGGGCCTTTTGCAGTAGTAGGCATGTCTGTCACATGTGGTTTTGTTGTAAGGTTGGTCATATGCATCATATGGAAGTGATACCAAACTGGTACTTCCAATGTTTGATCTAGCCAATTTTAAGGACACCTTTGGAGGGTCACCAGGGTCCTTACGCAGAGGGTGGTACCCGGCAGAAATAACTTTCTAAATGTCTTTTGCTACTCCATTCATGCCCCTGTGCTCAGATATTAGTACCGTCGTTTGTTTGAGCTCAGGGCCCCGGGCTCCCGGTCTATTACCACCTATTCTCCAATATTGCTCCCTCTGCTCTCTTATATATTATGTACTAATGTTTATTTTGTTGTTATTGTTGATCAAGAAACAAAAGTAAAATTGTTACCACCATTATTGTAGATAAAGTGCTGCCTTACCATCCAGTCAGAGTCAGTGGCAAGACATCCAATCCATGAGCCGATCTCTGGTCGAGCACAGTCCTATGAAAAAAAATAAACATGAAAACTCGTATGTATAAAAAAAAAAATGGAGAAAATAGCAGAGAAAACACAAAAAGCCAAAGAGGTAAACTCTTCTGATCTGGTTCATGACCTTCCATTCACTTTGAGGCTCCGGTTTCCAGTCCATGGCCTTTGGATGTGAACCTGGCTTGGTCCTGTAAAGCCAACTTTTACCACTCAGATTATTTTATGTCGACCTCTTGCATGTGTCATTTTTACAATTGTCAAATGTTACCGAGTGCACTATCCTTGAGAGTTGAGAGGTCCACTAATATCAGAGGCTTACACTCCAATCTCATGGATCTCCCCCAAATGCTGCTGCTTCATCATTGAGGCGTGACAGCAACAAAAAAACCTCAATGACATTATTTTTCGTGTCAAGTGCCAAGTGTAGTTAGTTCCATCGCATTTCCTGCCCCATTAAGTTTTTGATGAACACGAACGAAGGGAGCTGTTATGGTAACTTCCAAAAGGTATGCCATATGCTGAACACATTGTTTTTGGCACCGTGTGCGTCATGTTAAAAAAAGCTTGCTTCCAACAAGATGGTGCCACAGCACACATAGCTTAGGCCTCCATACAGTGGTTGCAGGATCACTTTTACAATTGTCATAACTACCAAATATCTCAATTTGCATGGCATGCCCAGTAACCAGACCTTTATTTGTCAAGGAAAAAGCCTTTGATGAGAGATCGACAATGATTCTCAAATTAAAGATACAGTAATACGGGTCATTTCAATTGTTCCACATCAAACTCTTTGGATAAGTGAAAATTTGGACAGATGAATTTGCACGAGTTTATGAGTTGTTTCTTGGCAAGGGGTATCCCTGGGTGGATTGCCATTGCCATCCCAGCCTTGTTTGTCTGTGATCTATCCTTTTAAATGCTGAGCATCAAGCAAGGAAGCAGGACGTACCGTTTTTAAAGTCTTTGGTATGACTCGGCCAGGGTTTGAACCGCCGAACTCTGACGCAGAAACTGAGACGTGCTAACCATTACACCACTGAGTCTGATGGGTAGCACTATATGGTACATATTGTTACGGTTCTAAGAACCGTATGCATACAACATCAGTTGTCCGAAGTTAGTTATGCCATTAAGTACAGTATATGTGCAGATAGAACCCCTCCTTGTGTGTAGTGGGCAAGCAAAAGGGGGTGCGTTGCGATGTTTTTTTTAGTTAGATTAATAATCTTATATCCCTCCATTACGATCCACGGTACCATAGCGCTTGCAGCCCTCGGTTCGCTGGCACAGCGCACCATTGTCCATCTGCTGTCTCTGGAGGCTCGTTCCGAGGCAGAATCTTCATGTCCGCAGTTCCTTTTCGGCTTCCCAAGCGTTCCAATTCAATCTTGGTTGTACCACCGTCCACCTTCCTCAAACATGCGTGGAGAGGGCGGGCTTTCCCGGCCTGGCCGAAACCCGCCAGAAAGGGCGGACCCCATGAGGCCCTGTCATAATCAGGGCAGACTGTGACGTCAGCTTCACCAAGGCCCCCACGACTTGGGGATCTTAAATTACGACACCATCCTCAGAGTAGAGTGCTGAGAGAGTCGGTGGGTTCATTGGCTGGTTGCAAAGAAAGAAGGAAGGTCATTGGTCGAGTTGGCCCTTGGTTGTTGGTTGAAGAAGGAAGGTCGTGATTACGGAGGACCTGCCCACGTCTCGCTTCGGCGGCACGTCTGTTGTGCTGGTCCGAGTACACCCGACCTTGACTGGTCTCTCGTTGGTCCTGTCTGCTGCCCGTTCTACGTTGGACTCCGCGCTCTCCACCCGGGCTCCTTCGCAGACACTGTCTCCACACGTGCGGCTGTGGGCCGAACTGCACGACCTTTGTTGGGTGCCGCACCACAGAGCGTCCCTTCTCTCGGAACGTTCAGGTACCAATAGAACTGAAACCTCAGCTCCTCCCTCCCTGGTGCAAAAGTCTTTGCCATTCAACAGGGTTTATTTGTCTGAGTGTGCGTCTGAGTGTGTGGCGCTGTCCTTCAAGGAGAATAATTATAAGTTTGATCATCGTAATTCTTTCCTGTATATTCGCGCGACAAGTCTGCTCTGTGTTCTCTTTTGTAAGTTGCTGTAAAATTGTCGCACTACATCTCTCTTCTGTCCCCTGCATAACACACCAATAAACCTGTTCCTGTACCACATGAATTTCCTCGCTTAGTGTAATAATTATTGTAGAAATGTTCCAGTTCGTTTTTGTCTTTTCCTCTTTGGTTCAGCATGGTTCGGATCCAAGTTTAGCCAGGTCTTTATCTATATCTATAAACTGAGGTGTGTGTGGGTTGGTCGTTATGCATTTCCACAAACTCCAACGATTCCATTCAAATTCGGTACGATTATGGCTTTTGGTCCAACTTAGGTCATGGGCTATAAATTTTTCCATAACACTTCCGATATTCGAAAAAAACGATAAATCTATATACCTTATGGGATTTTCCATTCAATCCACTCAAGTTTAAGCTACGGGGGACGCAAATTCCACTTTGCCCGGGCGCCGTTTACCTCCGCTACGCCCTGCCGAAAAATCCCTGATTGCAGAACAAATCGATAATTAATTTCATTCTTGCACTTCCCACTCGACTCCCCAAATAGCTTAAACGCATTTCTTTTTAATTGCTCTCTCTCCCTACCTTTCTGCTGTATACACTGCATTTGTGTATTGTGCTTCTGGTGCATGCGAGAAATTTAAGGTGTTAATTAACGTTAATATGACGAAATCGATCCCGTGCATGCAGTTAATTAACGCTAATTAACGTTAAGATGACGAAATCGATCCAGTGCATACAGTTCACGCCGTGCAAGCTTTTGTGCATGACCTCATTGCGCGTGTCCTATTGGTTGCTCAAGGTCATTGCCCTTAGCTTGACTTTTGCACCGACCACTCACGTGTGGTTTGGGATGCAACTCATTTGTCATTGGTCGGGCTATGCCGAGGAAAAACGTGTCACATTTTCTCCTGTTCCGCTATTGTCCGGTCGCATCTTTAGTGCTGTGGACTACCGATTATCCTTTTTTCCTGTGATTGTGCTTCTGCTGTTTCCCGTTCTGACGTCGTTTTTAAACGTTCGGAGGAACAATCCTGAGCTCGGCCGATTTTCAACGCCGTTCGGTTACACTAACATTACACTTCCTATCCGTGAGTTATTACTTTTGCGTTTAACCACATCCCCTTTTTTACATATTGTTTTTTCGAATAAACCCCAACTTACAAATTTACCCGTCTAAGTCGTACTCTACCCTACAATTTTTTTGTTCCAAAACGTAGTTCTTTTCAATCTCGGTTTACCTTTTTCGATAATGCCGCCTAAAAAGAGGGTTTGTCTTGGGCGTCGGACAGCGTTAGCCACGACTCGAAGGGTTTCTAGGGCAAACGAGTCGCTCGAGGAAACTACCGCCCGACTTTCACAGAATGCCCTGCGCGCAGCGGAAATCAGGGCTTCGGAGGCGATGAACAGCGGCGGTTCGGCTTCCAGGAACGCTGCTGCAACAGCTGCTTCCAGGGCTCTCGAGGGTATTGAGCAGCGATCGGTTCGGCGTTCCAGGAATGCTGCTGCAACAGCTGCTTCCAGGGCTTCGGAGGGCGATGAACAGCAGGCGGTTCGTCGTTCTAGGAACGCTTCTGGAACAGCTCTTTCTAGGTCTACTGAGACTCCACAAGAGCGACGCGCAAGGTTAGACGGTAATAGTCAACGGCGGGACAACATCCGTGGCGTCACGTGCCCAAACAAACAGTTTTGGTTTCGAAAAGCTTTTCAGTACGAGGCCGAAGTTCACTATTTCCATGCGTGGTGACATACATGAAAGTTGATAACTTTGGGAGTTAGAGTGCGGTTCTTATATGGTGGTCCTTATAGCTAAAGTCGTTTGTCCTTGACCAACAACACCATGTGCGTATGCACGGGGTCCTCTTTGTTGTCGCATCGGTCGAGCGCGTCCACGCAATTCAGACCTCCGGGAGGCGTGAGAGAGGAGGGCATGAGCGGTTTAATTGTGGGGTTGTTGCACAAATCTCTTACGATAACTACTCAGAACAAATACCCACGCAGTCTGCTGCTAACCGTCATTTTGGGCATTCTGTCTACTGCAACCCGGTTTGGCAGAGCTCTCAGTTGGACGATGACTGCGATTGGTAAAAAAACAGTCCCAGTAGTGTCCTACAGTGCCCATCCAGTAAGGGGACTGTGTTCATAATGAGACAAGCTGCACCTGTGCAATAATTAGTTAACATGCGCCCCCTATACCCACTCGCTGCTCCTGCTTCTCACGTCTTCTGAGGCTGTTTGTGGTAGCGGCAGCGCCGCTTTTCGGCACAAGAAGTTGTTCCTTCTGCATAACTCCGTTGGCTGTTGGGAAAGAAGGGCGGGCTTAACAGTAACAGTAACAAACATAACTCCGTCGTCTCTGTGGTTTGCCTGGTGCAAAATGTTATCCTTTAGAAAACAACCTGTCAGACACAAGCTCCACACCTTCCTAAGTACTTTTCTGCGTGCACTTTCACCACATCGCTATTTCGCATTGCAAGGGAGATGTCTTGAGCCTCAATTACCATCTAACGTAGGCAAAAATGGCCTTTTGAGTTTTGTTTCAGTAGCTGCCCTTTAATGACTCCCCCACGACTTTCCAAGGTGCAGCACTACTTCGTCTTGTGTGAAAGGACTCACTGCGACTTCTAGCCAACTCCCGTTTTGCCTGGAAGTACTCGCCTAAACGCGCCTTCCATTTACGGCCCTCGGTGGACCCATACAGGTATGCATTTAACCATAGAAGAATCATAGTACGGTAGAATTTATTTCACCTTCAAATCTTTCGCTATTTCAGGTGCCCATCAAACAGCCGTCCACATCAGAATGCCCTCTCAGTTGCAAGTTCGCCAAGAGAGACAATTCCGCCGTTCTGAAAAACCTAACTCATCTTTTGCATGTTACTTCCCTTTTATTGCCTTTCAATACACATTTCACCCTACGTTTTCTACGGTACCATAACAGGTCCGGATGCGAGAGTCTTTACGCGGTTTAGGGCCGTCAATTATGAGGTAGTAAGCATTTAACTGTTTAGTGGTGGAGCTACGCTTATTGTGGTTTTCAGCAGCTATTCAGGAAAATTTGCAAGAAATCCCGAGCAACGCCGGGCTTTACTGCTAGTCCCGGATAATCTGTTCATTCTAGCCGTTACGTCCTTGCAGTTCCGCTCGCTATCCGATCCGGAGTTGGTAGTTGGTACCTACCGTAGTTGGTAGAGTGATCCGGTTCGGGCAAGGCATACCGGGGCGTGGTTCCCGCGGTAGTCGAAACCGCGTGGTTAATTAGGTAACTTGGTTCTAGACAAGACAACGCTACGCGGTTGAGGTCTTGGCGTCCAGGTCGGTAAGCGCCTGCCGCGTCACAGAATATCCGTGAGCGACGGCCTACGATTCCGGAAGTCTGGTGGGAGACGACGTACTTCCCCCACTTAGTGGTCGTTCTCGCCACCGGACCCCGGCCCGCAACAATATTTACGTACAGAATTGCATCGGCACTCGCCATATGATGCTCGATCGCTCAAAGCACCACTATTTCATGTTTGTATATCAATTTGATTGAGGGTGGAAAGTTATTGACGTTGACCTTCCACATCCAAAAATAATGCAGTACCGTCAGACCCCGCGATTTTCACATTCGCTTTTCGCTGACCCCGCATATTCGTGGGTCATAAAGTATGACTTGATTCAACATTCGTGATTCAAGTATTTGCGGGTTTTTTTTTTCACACTTCAAGACTGCTCTACTATAATCACCTGGGAAATTGGACATCAGCCTGCATTACATAAAAAGGTGCAAAAACAGATCCCCCTAATTACAGCCCAATTAGCTTTCTGTACTTCCAATCATACAAGCAGATGTCAATGGAATCAATCATCACAGTCGACATAAAATCATTCCTTTTCTCCAACAGCCTCATCTCAGATCATCAATTCAGATTCAGACCTGGTCACTCGACCATGGGCATGCTGCTTCTGCTTTCACAACAATGGTGGAGGCCCTCAATATCAGACGTGAGATCAGGGCCATCTCTCTGGACATATCTCAAACTTTTAATGTAGTCTGGCATCTTGCCTTGCTCTCCAAACTGTCTACCTATGGAATCCAAGGACAACTCCACTCTTGGATTACTGACTTCTCCACTCTCGTAGCCAATGTGTGGCTCTTAATGGAATCCTTTCCTCTCCTCTCCCTGTCAAGGCTAGAGTACCCCAAGGCAGTGTTATAGGCCCTATATTATTCCTAATCTTCATCAATGATTTCAACTGAACTGCTCTGGAAAATCCTCTTTATCTCTTTGCTGACGACTCCATTCTCTGCTATGACATCTCACCCTTCTGAGACGGGCAGCAGCCTCTTATCTCCTAGAACTTGGCAAAAACCACAAACTGGTCAAACATAATTTTGTTAATGTATCTATATTGTCCACCCTTTGCGTTCTCCCTTACCCCTCATCGTTACCTGCATCCCTCGTTTGTCTATCTCCGACTACATTCTCCCTCCGCCCTGCTATTGCTTTTTCTCCCTTCTCCTGCTGTTCCCTTTATGCTGTGTCCTGATTTGTTCTGTGTAATCGCTCTTCCACAAGCCTCGACCATATTAATATACATATATATATATATTTTTTTTTTTTAAAACAATGTCCTGACGTTCATGGACCCCGACATTTGCGGCATTTTTCAGGAAGGTATCCCCCATGAATGGCGGGGTCCGACAGTGCAAAAAATTTGGGGAAGATTGCCCCAAGGGGTTAGAAACATATAAGGAACGCACGCTAATGCACACACACGGTTTTATTTGTTCCCTTTTCAAAATAAAATTCCCAAGCCATGCACTGCTCTGTAATTGGAAACAAATAAAGTACTTTGTTTGGCCTATGCTTCAAAAATGTAATTGGATAGTCTGGCCGTGTCATGGTAAAGGATGGAGACAAAGTTCTAATGCTCACTTTGAAAGGGTTGTGGGGGTGTCAGACTGTGGGGTTTAGGGGAGGGGTGTGGGAGGAAGGAAAGAGGGTGCCAAAAAGTTTGCGTTACTTACATACTGTATGTAATAAAAAAACATGTGGCCTCTTATAACGATCACAACCTCCCTCACCTAAATGTTCAATTTCCTTCCTTTGCATTCAAATGCTGACCATTTGAAAACAGCAAACTGATACATGTCCTTGAAATACATTATGGCCAAACTGTAGTAGCGAGAAAGTAATAACTTTTTAAAGCAAGGTACGTGTCATGCATAAAGCACCTTACTACTTCTTGTTCAAACCAATGAGCCTTTTACACAGCACATCTCACCTTCTGTGCAGACACATTGATACATTGCACCATGCCTCCAGTTCGACAATCTGCACACATTTACAGGCCAAGTTATCATATTGAAATATGTAATTATTCAATTTGCTGAAGAGGAAGAAGCAAGAGACTGAGCTCCTCACCCCAGTGCCGCACAGTGCCATCTTCGCTGCCTGAGAGTACTTCGCCAATTTGATCTCTCTGCGCCAGGCAATGCACATAATCCGTGTGTCCTGACAGGAACAACTGGCAGGAAACACACTTCAACTTCAATACCATAATAGAATCACATTAAACTAAACACCTATGAAAGTAATGATAATAATAATAATAATAAAAATAGTAATAACAATAACAGTTAAAAGCAATGATATAAACTCAACAGCATTTAGTTGAATAGCATTCAGGCATTCAGCATCTCATTTGATTCATGAGTATAATCATATTCTGTTATGTTTGGTTGGTTTATCATTCGTTCAACTAGTACGAATATCGGTGCTGAAAGCGTTTCCATTAGGGATTCCCTTTTGGCCCTGTCGAGCGAGTAGTTCCAGCGGTGTCATTCACAAGTACACCACCGGTCAAAAGCTTAAGAACACCCCCATTTTTCCAGTTTTTACTGAAATTTAAACAGTTTAATGTTTCAATGTACTCTGAAATTAAAGCATAGAACAAATAAACAACTGCAGATAAAAAATAAATCATGCAATCGTTTTGTTGAACAGAATTTCATCTAAATTTTTGACTCATCAAAGTAGCCACCTTTTGCAGATAAAACAGCCGAACATACTCGTGGCATTCTTTCTCCAGTGGAAATCAAATATTGTTCGGAAAGTTCTTCCCGACACTGTTGCAGAAGTTCCCACAAATGTGCTGCACTTGAAGGTTGCTTTGCTTTCACCCTTCTGTCCAGTTCATCCCAAACCAGCTCGATGGGGTTTAAGTCTGGAAACGTGCTGGTCATTCCATGATTTGAAGCCTACCGTCTTGTTCTTTTCTTTAAGGTAGTTCTGACATAGCCTGGAGTATGTTTGGGTCATTATCTTGCTGTGGGATGAACCCCTGACCAACTAGGCGTAGACCAGAGGGTATTGCAATGGCGCTGCAAAATGCTGTGGTAGCCCTTTTGTTCAGGGTGCCAGTCACTCTGGACAAGTCGCCGACTCTGATCCAGCAAAAGAGCCCCAGATCATCACGCTTCCTCCTCCATGTTTGACAGTGGGTGTCACACACTGAGGAACCATCCTTTCGCCTACTCGACGGCGTACAAAAACCCTGCGTGATGAACCGAAGATTTCAAATTTTGATTCATCGGTCCATAAGACCTTCTTCCAGTTTTCAGTAGTCCACTGGTGTGCTCAATGGCCCAGGCAAGCCTCTTTTTCTTATTTTGCCATCTTAGCAATGGCTTTCTTACTGCCACTCGACCTGTCAAACCTGCAGCTCGAAGTCTTCTCTTCACAGTTGAAACTGAGACTTCATACTCCGACCAGTATTAAGCTGTGCTTGAAGCTGCTGTCCTGTGAGCCGCATATCATGCAAGCTATTGACTCAGAAACTTGTCTTCTGATGTTGTGTGGCTTGGGTCTGCCAGACCTCTTCCTGTCAGAGTTTCCTCCAGTTTTCCAAGTGCCTTTTGATGGTGCAGGAAACTGTACTCACTGACACCTTGGCTGCTTTGCATTTCTCCCAAGGAAAGACCTAACTTTTAATGGTTATAAAGGTCTGTCTGTCTTCCTTTGTTCATTGTCTTTTTCCTCACCATTATGATAGCAATTACTACTGTCCTGCAGTGCAATATTGTCCAAATAATGCTTCAGAGGGTGTAGCAGCACAGTCTGTTCAACACTGCTTTTATACACACAGAGGTTTGTAACTAACAACAAAAGTTGGGAACCTGTAGGAATTGTTTGCATCAACTTTCAAGGCTTAATTTACTTCCATTGCTGCAGAACAGCTGCAGTTAGCTAACCCATAACTTGTATCTGAAAAGGCCTTTTTAACAACTCTGAAATTTACATTATTTTTCAGTTTTTGTAAACCTAAACGTTTTGTTTTTTTAGCCTCGGCAGTTTACAGCTTAGCTTTGTACCATTTCAGTTATTCACTGGACTTGAACTGCTTAAAATTTCAGTAAAAACTGGAAAAATGGGGATGTTCGAAAACTTTTGACCGGTGGAGTATCCACCCACATCTGTTAAACTAACAGCTTGGCTCGCCTTATTCTTCACATGATACATTGTCTTTTATAGTTTGTCAATTATTGTTTGACCATTGTTCGATTGGCGGATGAATATAGGTGCTGAATAGATATTCCAACTGAGATTTCCTCTGGCCATACCATGCAGGGAGTCACAGACTATGAGAAATTTTGTCCCAGTTGTACCATCAGCCTTCAGCTCGAGCATTTTCACATATTCATTCGCTGTTGATGTCAATCTTCTTCTCAATCCTCTTGTTATATACAGTCTCAATCTCCTTGTGATATACAGTATGCAATAATCCATTTAATCTTGACATCAACACAAGGGTTTCTGCATGATGGTTTGGCCTTCCATGATGCATCATTTAAGATAATTTTCTGAGGGTACGGTAGTTGGTGCATTCCAATTTGTAACGAGGCAGCCCTGCTTTTTGAATATCCATCTCTAAACTAAATCCATCTCAATAGAGCCATTATATCTCAAGGTTCTTACTGGTAAGCAAGTCTTTTTCTTTTTTCTTCATCAGGTTGTAACTGTTTCACGTCTACCATTCAAGAGATTTCCATTGATCGTGCAAGTTGCATTCCACCAGCCTGCATGATCGGCTGAAACGTGACGCAGATGCAATTGAAACCAAAGAGAACAACAAGGTTTACATCCACACATTTCCACAAAATCTTCTATTTAGTTCTGCAGAGGCCGATTATTTCTGACACGTGAAACACCCTGCAACCTGTGCCTACAGAAAACAGACTATTTGGAATACCGGTGCATTTTTCCATCCAATAATCATGTACTTGTTAAAAAACTTCTCCATGAATCGTCTCTTATGTTGAAAGTTTCATGTGAAATGTTCAAGCGGTTGCAGAGAAAACAGATTTAAAAGCAAACAAAAGTGAAAAAGTGAAGGCGCAAGAAAAAGGAAAGTGAGGGCTCAGCCGACATTCCACAACATGGCCAAGTCATGGCACCCGGAGACATTATGGGGAGGGAGTAGACCCGTGTCAACGGGGCACCCCTTCTGAGACACAGTGGTAAGTACCGTTGCGGGGCCGGTATCGCTTTGAGCACGACCGCAAGATGGAGCAGTAGAGTCGGCTCGACCGATCGCCCGGAATTTAGATCGTACCTTTTCGGAAAAACTCAGAAAAAGTACGGGCCCTTATCGACCGTGAAGCGTCAATATTTCTGCCACGTGGTACAGGGTTATTTGCCAATTTTCAAAATACCTAGATTTCCACGTGGCGATTTACCGAGTCTCCACACCCTCGACGGCACCCGTACGGAATGGGCCGCTTAGCGCTACCGAACCGTGTGAGACCCGAGCGTTGATCGCCGAGATCCGTCGGTCCAAATATCCCGTTACAGCGGCAACAGCCTGGCTAATTTTCCAACACGCAGCACGCTAAGCCAATGGAGCAAAGGACATGAACGAGCGGATACATTTCACAAATGGGGATGTTTATTTAACAATAGGCAGGGAGGGGAACACAGAAGAGCAGAGTTATCCGAATATAATAAGCACGTATGTACAGCAAGGAACTTAACAATTCACTACTTACTATACTGGCGCCACAAAAACACACAATACGCACACAACCAAAAGAATCAGACCAAAATGGTCTTTATTGAGGCCTCAACCGGATGGAAGGACGAGCTGAAGAACAGATTCTGCCTCGGACCTGTCCCCTCGTGTGGTCTTCGCATTGTTTGAACCGGGCACCAGTGAGGGCGAGCTGAATCCAGACACCGGCGAGCCGGGACAGCTTCCGAGCTCCGGCGGATCCTCTCCGGCGCTCCAGAATACGCGCTGGTGAAGACGAGGCGCCAATCCTTCACAAATCCACTGAGTCGATCAACCGAAGAACCACCAACCACTCTTCCATGCTCTCTGAACAACCACAAACCAAGAACCAAGAACAAGAACCATAAGAGCCAGATACCAACCAAGAAGAGCAAAGAACAACTCACTTCTGTCTCTCCGTTCCCTTTTTAATCCCTCTGAATGTGGCGGCTCGCTTCCGGCGGACTCGTTCGCCGTCGGTGGGGCTGTCCGCTCCCATTTCTCAGTGCCCAAGCGAGCCGATTCATGTCATATTAGGGAAGTGGACATTCAGTTCGCCTCATCGTTGGGTGGAGCTGTTGCATCCCACCTCTTGGAGTGCCCAAGCGAGCAGATTTCATGTCCATATTAGGAATGGAATTCAGTTCACTCAACGTTGGGTGGGGCTGTCGCATCCCACCTCTTGGAGTGCCCAAGCGAGCCAATTCATATCCATATTAGGAATGGAATCTCAGTTCGCGATGCATTTTGAACACACCCGCATTTCAGCGAGCCGCACTGAGAATGCCGGAGCAGAGGGTTTTTCGTTGTGGTTGTTGTCGTCATCGTGGTGTTGTTGTCATCGTGGTGTTGTTGTCATCGTTGGTGGTGTAAAATAAAAGAAGGAAAACCTGACTATTAAATAACTCCACAGCGCAGGAACATTTAATTACCATTAGACAAGGAAAAGGGAGCTATCTATCCACATTCACTTATTGAAATAACTGACTATAGGACCTGAATGTTGTGTGCTCATGGCTTCCAGATTCGCAACAGTACCACATGATTATAGGAGGGACTCATCCCAAGTCCAGCCGTACCATGGACTGGTCACTGTATGGAGTAGACCGATCCATGGGGGGTGGGCCGCCACTCAGACACGCGACTTTGTGGTTGGCTTCAAGCTAATCTGACGGGAAAGTATTCCCATCAGCGAAGTGAACGGGTGTATTTGCTTGTGATAAAAAAGAAAGAAATATAGAAGCGATGAAAAAAACAAAATGGGACGTCTCGTACTAGACGCACTGTGTTGGAGCTCATGAGGTCCATTTATAGTCACTATGACTTTGACTTTTAACATTTTACCCAATTTTCATTATTTTCTCCATATTCTCACAATAAAGGTTTGTTGAAAAATTTAATTACAAAAACTCAAATGGTAAAAAAAGTTATAGCCTGAACAGACACGGGTACAGACACACACACAGACTCAAACATGGACTCACACACACACACACCCACACACACACACACACACACACACACAACACCACACACACATTGCAAAACCCCATCTCCTGCTGCGTGGGGGGGGGGGGGGGACGGTCGCTCAACAGCTTCATCCGTGACAGCGTTTTCGTTAAAACTGCCACCACATTTTGCCTAACTACCCGCAGTTGTGGTTTACACAAGTTGAAGCGCAATTCGACGTGGTTCAATTACATTGTTGGATGCTTATCACAGAATATGCAACGGAGGTGAGAGACATTTGCTCGCAACCTCTGACGAACAACCCATACACGATTTGGAAATCGCGCTTATAAAGCACACGACCCCCTCTGGCCACCAACGCTGACATGTGCTGTGGGGCCAAGCAATGTCTTCAAAGCGAAAGCCTCCAGATCAAACGTCATACTGTTACAACGCTTGGCCAGCTTTTCTTTATGCAGCACCAGAGCCGACCCTCCCCCCGAAGTCTACGCCAAGGTACCCTCACCATCGTATAGAACTCGCCTTGGGCACCATGTACACTTTCCGGCACAATATTTATGAATACAATTTGCTGTCGAACATTCTTATAATGGCTGTGACTATTATTGTGCGTTTACTTGGACAAGCAACACCTATGCACCAAAGCACTTTGTTTTGTGTGTTACCTCAAGTCAACATTTTAAAGAGCAATTTTGAATGAACAAACAAGGCATTCGCCACACGTTTGGTTTTCGGAGATACACTCGTGACGTGCCGGGTTAGCAAGAAACCCGCCAAAGTTCGGATCGGCTTTGTTCCTTGATAAAGCCCTTCAACAAACTGCTCTAAAACCCAATAAATGTCCAATTTTCTCCAGATGTTGCATACCAATCTAGAGGGCACAGACTAACTGGACGACAGACCGAAAAGCAGATACGGTAATAATGTAGTTAAGTACAAAAGAAAGCTGCCACTAACAACACTCACGCAACATAATTTGTTCTCTCCTGTGGACCAAAACTTACCTCAATATCAAAAATGTGGAAAACATGTGGAGGCAAAAAATGTTGCAATTACAAGGTAGATAAGACAGGTAACTTTTTGCCGATACAAATAGGAGTTCCATGCAAGAGACAGTTCGAGATATTTTAATGTTTATAATGTGATTGCCAACCAGTCCACCTGCAGGTTCCACTCTCGAGGTCAAGCATGTACACAACGGCTGTCCCGCAGCCAAGCATCAGAAAACCTGCCTGCAAAGAAGGGGAGGGGGTGGCATGACAAAGCAGTAAATATCATGGTATGGGAAATCAAGAGAAGATCAACAATGAAACAATTGGTCAGAGCCTGAAGGATACTGATAGCCGGATGTGTATGCTGATCATTATAAATGAATGACAGTACAAAGAGGCATTGGGTCCAACTTGCTTGGCAATCCCTCTCAGCAATGGCTGACAATACTGAAACAACAGTTCAAATCCATCATGTTGTTTTTACAGAATAGATATAGTAATTTATTACCAACTCTTGAAATCCTGGTCTGCATATAACATATTGCAACAGTGATGGGATTTGGCCCAGAGTCCAAATCTCACTCGCTGACAACAATGCAATGGTGATCGATGGACACGGTCATATATCTAGCAATGGGTGGTGCTTGGGACTGGGCTGGCAAGATGGTTAAAGGTATGCACACCAACCTCCAGACGATCTAGTCTGAGTTTGAATCCCGACCGAAGCTATAAACTGCCATCCGGTGTGTATCAGTGTGTGCCATCCTCAGACGGATGTAAGGCTGGCAACCCATCTGCCGGCATGGTCGCTGGACGTTAAAGATACCACCGTGTGCTTCGTGAAGAGTAGGCGAGCAATCGCCGGCACACTGGCCAAATAAGCAAATTTCTGTCCCAACTACTGCTGGGAAGGCAATGGCAAACCACCCAGTATAACCTTTGCTCCGGAAGCTGGCTTCAGCAGCACCGACACTCGGTGAAGAGTATGGTACATCAGAGCGAAGAGAGAGACAGAGAGACAGAGAAGAACAGAGAGAGACAGAGAGAGAGAGACTTCTCCAACCCATTGTGTTTCGTTTGTTTCTATTTGTTGTAGTTTAGTTTTTCTTGTGTTGTTTAGTTTGCATCAGGACAGTAAGGTCACCCGCACCTGTTCAGCCTTCACTGCACAGCTTCCTTCCGACAATGGTGCCATTTTGTTTGTTTGTTTGACAAAATAACAATAATTTAAAAAAGAGGCGACTTCAAAAGGAAGCGAGCGGGGACGATCACTGGTATTATATTTTAATATTGGCCTTAGCCAATTGGTAGCAGCACCTCAAATTCTGCTTCAATAAAAACAATTTTTTTTTTTCTTTCAAAAAAACCAGGACATCACGGACATCAAGACTAAACACTTAAAATGCCTCCTCCGGGAACCATAATGACAGAAGGACTCTGGATATATTCGAGAACACCATTAAAACATGTGACCAATCTTCACACACAGAAACATTTAGCTATACATTTATTAAGCCTGTGTTTGGCTTAACAGTTAAGTGGCTGGCTTAAGATCTTAAAGGGTCTTGAGTTTGAGCCCCTGTCATGCCGTTGAAATAACACCAGGTGGTTTATTCTGCCTGTCATCCTTCCGAGATCAGCAAAACGAGTACCATCTTACTGGTAACAGAGCAAAACAAAAAGTCACAGGGCACAGCACGCTTCCAGAAAATGACGCAATCGCAGCCGCAGGCTGCAAACGAAACTGGACATTTATTCATGAAATATCTCTCTATCTTACTCCCGTTAGCCACTACAGCCATCCCCCCAACAATATTTAATGTGGAAGCTCATCCATGATAAGCTTCTAGGCACTGAAATAAATATAAATAAATAAATGATGTCATCTGCAAGTTGCATGAAACAAACACCTTGGAAAGAAATGATACAGATTTAGAAGACCTGAAAAGTAGGACAAAGGTAGTTGTCCAAACGAACAATTTTGGGATATACTGGAACAAAAATACTGCCGATATGTCAACATCATAAATCTGTATCAGATATGTCAGAATGAGTAAGAGGAAAAAGAAAATCATGCTTCATTTGGCATCAAGAGTTCATAACCTTGTTTGCTTCATTCAAACTTTTATTTGATGGGCTTTCAATACATGTAGTTGGAAATAAATTTTTTTAATGTCAATCATAACATAACACACCTCTCATTCAGAAGCATGCAGTTTATCTCTGAGCATCGACGGTCGACCTAGACATGTGGGAATGGGGTGTGGTTCAGATAAAGTTAGTGTTATCAGGAGATGGAATGGTGTCATTCAATTAAAAAAAACAAAAAGCAGCTCAGCTGTAAAGACAAAGGAGAAAAGGAATGCCAACGATTCATGTACATAAATTACCTGAATGGAGGTTTCTTCGACCAATACTTCTTTAGAGGTCTGAAAAATTTATTCACAGTTAGTGTTGGTTACACACACACTCTACCGAGAAAAAACAAACAAACAAACAAAAAACCTCATGCTCCCTTCATAAAAAGGTCAAAGATCCATATAAGGTAGAAAGGCACTGTATTCACCTTTCTGATGAGGTCACTCCAGTTCCATGCCTTGACAAACGGTGCCTCCACTGATGAAGCAGATGTCAGTCGACACCATGCTGTACACGGGTCCCTCATGTGCTGTGCAGCAAGTGTAAAACATCAAGTAACATGAATAAATGTATAAATAACAACTTAAAGGTGTGTACAAGGGGAGCAAAAGCTTGTTTTTTTGTTGTTTTCCTTCATTCAACAAGGAATGTTCTGTGCACAACAATTTACATCTATTCAAGTCATGGGTCGGCTACGGAATGCTGAAACGGTCTTCCAAATTTACTGCATTGTTTTTAATTACCTAATATCCGAGGATTATTTTTGAGTGATCCTTACCTAAACTGGCGTTGTTCGTGCGGGAAGAAAATACATGGGAAGACTCCTAAGCAAATAAATGGTTATCTATTATAAAATGTTAACTGAACGGGCATGGACAAGAAAACAAAACCCAGGCAGATCAGGCACATGAAGACAGACAAATAGGTCAGGTTAGGTATGGGAGCATATGCCGGAGCAGCACATCGCTGCGTCCCCTTTCCGCCGGTACTCCAGGGGCCTCCGTCTGGCCATCCAAGGCAGATGCTTGGCCCATCCCTATCTCCTTGAGATGCTGATCAACCTGCTGCAACCACAGAGGCACGTGTCGGCCATGGCCTCCTCCACTCACGAGGCTCACTCGCTGAGAGAATCTGGTGAGCAGATCAGCATCAGGAAAATGAGCCACATGTCCATACAGCCGCAGCTGACACTCACGGACTATGCAGGTAACAAATCTTCATGAGTCTCTCTCAGCAACCACTCCGTTGGACACAAAGTCTGACCAGCATAGCCAAGGATTCTCAAAAGAGACCTGTTCCAAAGGAATTAAGTCTCCGTCTCAGATCCCTGGTTAGAGTCCAAGTCTCACATCCATAGAGCAAGACTGGAAGCACCAAATCCCTGAAGACTCAGACTTCCGTCCTCCGCACAGGCACTGGCAGCGCCACACCCCATGATCCAGTGAATCCATGACTCCCCAGGCCCGACCCAGATGTCTGTTGACATCTGGCCTCTCAGCCAGCAGAGACATGAATATCACTTGCCAAGGA
>CM068955.1:150813304-150826832 GCA_035128595.1 Eptatretus atami | reverse complement strand
ACTGCTTAAATTTCAGTAAAAACTGGAAAAATGGGGATGTTCGAAAACTTTTGACCGGTGGAGTATCCACCCACATCTGTTACAACTAACAAGCTTGGCTCGCCTTATTCTTCACATGATACATTGTCTTTTATAGTGTTGTCAATTATTGTTGACCATTGTTCGATTGGCGAGATGAATATAGGTGCTGAATAGATATTCCAACTGAGATTTCCCTCTGGCCATACCATGCAGGGAGTCACAGACTATGAGAAATTTTGTCCCAGTTGTACCATCAGCCTTCAGCTCGAGCATTTCACATATTCATTCGCTGTTGATGTCAATCTTCTTCTCAATCCTCTTGGTTATATACAGTCTCAATCTCCTTGGTGATATACAGTATGCAATAATCCATTTAATCTTGACATCAACACAAGGGTTTCCTGCATGATGGTTTGGCCATTCCATGATGCATCATTTAAGATAATTTTCTGAGGGTACGGTAGTTGGTGCATTCCAATTTGTAACGAGGCAGCCCTGCTTTTTGAATATCCATCTCTAAACTAAATCCATCTCAATAGAGCCATTATATCTCAAGGTTCTTACTGGTAAGCAAGTCTTTTTCTTTTTTTCTCATCAGGTTGTAACTGTTTCACGTCTACCATTCAAGAGATTTCATTGATCGTGCAAGTTGCATTCCACCAGCCTGCATGATCGGCTGAAACGTGACGCAGATGCAATTGAAACCAAGAGAACAACAAGGTTTACATCCACACATTTCCACAAAATCTTCTATTTAGTTCTGCAGAGGCCGATTATTTCTGACACGTGAAACACCCTGCAACCTGTGCCTACAGAAAACAGACTATTTGGAATACCGGTGGCATTTTCCATCCAATAATCATGTAACTTTGTTAAAAACTTCTCCATGAATCGTCTCTTATGTTGAAAGTTTCATGTGAAATGTTCAAGCGGTTGCAGAGAAAACAGATTTAAAAGCAAACAAAAGTGAAAAAGTGAAGGCGCAAGGAAAAAGGAAAGTGAGGGCCTCAGCCGACATTCCACAACATGGCCAAGTCATGGGCACCACGGAGACATTATGGGGGAGGGGAGTAGGACCCGTGTCAACGGGGCACCCCTTCTGAGACACAGTGGTAGTACCGTTGCGGGGCCGGGTATCGGCTTTGAGCACGACCGCAAGATGGAGCAGTAGAGTCGGCTCGACCGATCGCCCGGAATTTAGATCGTACCTTTTCGGAAAACTCAGAAAAAAAGTACGGGTCCCTTATCGGACCGTGAAGCGTCAATATTTCTGCCACGTGGTACAGGGTTATTTGCCAATTTTCAAAATACCTAGATTTCCACGTGGCGATTTACCGAGTCTCCAACCTCGACGGCACCCGTACGGAATGAGCCGCTTAGCGTACTCGAACCGTGTGAGACCCGAGCGGTTGATCGCCGAGATCCGTCGGTCCAAATATCCCGTTACAGCGGCAACAGCTGGCTAATTTTCCAACACGCAGCACGCTAAGCCAATGGAGCAAAGGACATGAACGAGCGATACATTTCACAAATGGGATGTTTATTTAACAATAGGCAGGGAGGGGACACAGAAGAGCAGAGTTATCCGAATTAATAAGCACGTATGTACAGCAAGGAACTTAAACATTCACTACTTACTATACTGGCGCCACAAACACACATACGCACACAACCAAAAGAATCAGACCAAAATGGTCTTTTATTGAGGCTCCAACCCGGATGGAAAGGACGAGCTGAAGAACAGATTCTGCCTCGGACCTGTCCCCTCGTGTGGTCTTCGCATTGTTTGAACCGGGCACAGTGAGGGCGAGCTGAATCCAGACACCGGCGAGCCGGGATCAGCTTCCGAGCTCCGGCGGATCCTCTCGCGCTCCAGAATACGCGCTGGTGAAGACGAGGCGCCAATCCTTCCAATCCCTGAGTCGATTCAACCGAAGAACCACCAACCACCTTCCATGCTCTCTGAACAACCACAAACCAAGAACCAAGAACAAGAACCCATAAGAGCCAGAATCACCAACCAAGAAGAGGCAAAGAACAACTCACTTCTGTCTCTCCGTTCCCTTTTAATCCCTCTGATGTGCGGCTCGCTTCCGGCGTGACTCGTTCGCCGTCGGTGGGGGCTGTCGCTCCATTTCTCAGTGCCCAAGCGAGCCGATTCATGTCCATATTAGGGAATGGAATTCAGTTCGCTCATCGTTGGGTGGGAGCTGTTGCATCCACCTCTTGGAGTGCCCAAGCGAGCAGATTCATGTCCATATTAGGGAATGGAATTCAGTTCACTCAACGTTGGGTGGGGGCTGTCGCATCCCACCTCTTGGAGTGCCCAAGCGAGCCAATTCATATCCATATTAGGAATGGAATTCAGTTCGCGAATGCATTTTGAACACACCCGCATTTCAGCGAGCGCATGAGAATGCCGGGAGCAGAGGGTTTTCGTGGTGTTGTTGTCGTCATCGTTGGTGTTGGTTGTCATCGTTGGTGTTGTTGTCATCGTTGGTGGTGTAAAATAAAAGAAGGAAAACCTGACTATTAAATAACTCCACAGCGCAGGAACATTTAATTACCCATTAGACAAGGGAAAAGGGACTATCTATCCACATTCACTTATTGAAATAATGAGCTATAGGACCTGAATGTGTTGCTCATGGCTTCCAGATTCGCAACAGTACCACATGATTATAGGAGGGACTCATCCCAAGTCCAGCCGTACCATGGACTGGTCACTGTATGGAGTAGACCGATCCATGGGAGGGTGGGCCGCCACTCAAGACACGCGACTTGTGGTTGGCTTCAGCTAATCTGACGGGAAGAGTATTCCCATCAGCGAAGTGACGGGTGTATTTGCTTGTGATAAAGAAAGAAAGAAATATAGAAGCGATGAAAAACAAAAATGGGACGTCTCGTACTTGACGCACTGTGTTGGAGCTCATGAGGTCCATTTATAGTCACTATGACTTTGACTTTTAACATTTTACCCAATTTTTCATTATTTTCTCCATATTCTCACAATAAAGGTTTGTTGAAAATTTAATTAACAAAAACTCAAATGGTAAAAAAAGTTATAGCCTGAACAGACACGGGTACAGACACACACACAGACTCAACATGGACTCACACACACACACACACACACAACACACACACACACACACACACACCACACAACACACTTGCAAACCCCATCTCTGCTGCGTGGGGGGGGGGGGGGACGGTCGCTCAACCAGCTTCATCCGTGACAGCGTTTTCGTTAAAACTGCCACCATTTTGGCTAACTACCCGCAGTTGTGGTTTACACAGGTTGAAGCGCAATTCGACGTGGTTCAATTAATTGTTGGATGCTTATCACCAGAATATGCAACGGAGGTGAGAGACATTTGCTGCAACCTCTGACGAACAACCCATACACGATTTGGAAATCGCGCTTATAAAGCACACGACCCCCTCTGGCCACACAACGCTGACATGTGCTGTTGGGCCAAGCAATGTCTTCAAAGCGAAAGCTCCAGGATCAAACGTCATACTGTTACAACGCTTGGCCAGCTTTTCTTTATGCAGCACAGAGCCGACCCTCCCCCCGAAGTCTACGCCAACGGTACCCTCACCATCGTATAGAACTCGCCTTGGGCACCATGTACACTTTCCGGCACAATATTTATGAATACAATTTGCTGTCGAACATTCTTATAATGGCTGTGACTATTATTGTGCGTTTTACTTGGACAAGCAACACCTATGCACCAAGCACTTTGTTTGTGTGTTACCTCAAGTCACATTTTAAAGAGCAATTTTGAATGAACAAACAAGGCATTCGGCCACACGTTTGGTTTTCGGAGAACAACTCGTGACGTGCCGGGTTAGCAAGAAACCCGACCAAGTTCGGATCGGCTTTGTTCCTGAAAGCCCTTCAACAAACTGCTCTAAAACCCAATAAATGTCCAATTTTCTCCAGATGTTTTGCATACCAATCTAGAGGGCACAGACTAACTGGACGACAGACCGGAAAGCAGATACGGTAATTATGTAGTTAAGTACAAAAGAAAGCTGCCACTAACAACACTCAGCAACATAATTTGTTCTCTCCTTGGACCAAACTTACCTCAATATCAAATGTGAAAACATGTGGAGGCAAAAATGTTGAATTACAAGGTAGATAAGACAGGTAACTTTTTGCCGATACAAATAGGAAGTTCCATGCAAGAGACAAGTTCGAGATATTTTAATGTTTATAATGTGATTTGCCAACCGTCCACCTTGCAGTTCCACTCTCGAGGTCAAGCATGTACACACGGCTGTCCCGCAGCCAGCATCAAGAAACCTGCCTGCAAAGAAGGGGAGGGGGTGCATGACAAAGCAGTAATATCATGGTATGGGAAATCAAGAGAAGATCAACAATGAACAATTGGTCAGAGCCTGAAGGATACTGATAGCCCGGATGTGTATGCTGATCATTATAAATGAATGACAGTACAAAGATGCATTGGGTCAACTTGCTTGCAATCCCGATTCAGCAATTGGCTGACAATACTGAAACAACAGGTTCAAATCCATTCAGTTGTTTTACAGATAGATATAGTAATTTATTACCAACTCTTGAAATCCTTGGTCTGCTATAACATATTGCAACAGTGATGGGATTTGGCCGAGAGTCCAAATCTCACTCGCTGACAACAATGCAATGGTGGATCGATGGACACGGCGGTCATATATCTAGCAATGGGTGGTGCTTGGGACTGGGCTGGCAAGATGGTCTAAAGGTATGCACACCAACCTCCAGACGATCTAGTCTGAGTTTGAATCCCGACGAGCTATAAACTGCCATCCGGTGTGTATCAGTGTGTGCCATCCTCAGACGGATGTTAAGCTGGGCAACCCATCTGCCGGCATTGGTCGCTGGACGTTAAAGATACCACCGGTGTGCTTCGTGAAGAGTAGGCGAGCTATCGCCGGCACACTGGCCAAATAGCAAATTTCTGTCCCAACTACTGCTGGGAAGGCAATGGCAAACCACCCAGTATAACCTTTGCTCCGGAAGCTGCTTCAGCAGCACCGACACTCGGTGAAGAGTATGGTACATCAGAGCGAGAGAAGAGAGACAGAGAGACAGAGAGAGACAGAGAGAGACAGAGAGAGAGAGAACTTCTCCAACCCATTGTGTTTCGTTTGTTTCTATTTTGTTGTAGTTTAGTTTTTCTTGTGTTGTTTAGTTTGCATCAGGACAGTAAGGTCACCGCACCTGTTCAGCCTTCACTGCACAGCTTCCTTCCGACAATGGTGCCATTTTGTTTGTTTGTTTGACAAATAACAAATAATTTAAAAAACGAGGCGACTTCAAAAGGAAGCGAGCGGGACGATCACTGGTATTATATTTATATTGGCCTTAGCCAATTGTAGCAGCACCTCAAATTCTGCTTCAATAAAAAAATTTTTTTTTTTCTTTCAAAAAACCAGGACATCACGGAACATCAAGACTAAACACTTAAAATGCCTCCTCCGGGAACCATAATGACAGAAGGACTCGGATATATTCGAGAACACCATTAAACATGTACCAATCTTCACACAGAAACATTTAGCTATACATTTATTAAGCCTGGTGTTGGCTTAACAGTTAAGTGGCTGGTTAAGATCTTAAAGGGTCTTGAGTTTGAGCCCCTGTCATGCCTTGAAATAACACCAGGTGGGTTTATTCTGCCTGTCATCCTTCCGAGATCAGCAAAACGAGTACCATCTTACTGGTAACAGAGGCAAAACAAAACAGTCACAGGGGCACAGCACGCTTCCAGAAAATGACGCATCAGCAGCCGCAGGCTGCAAACGAAACTGGACATTTATTCATGAAATATCTTCTCTATCTTACTCCCGTTAGCCACTACAGCCATCCCCCCAACAATATTTAATGTGGAAGCTCATCCATGATAAGCTTCTAGCACTGAAATAAATAAATAAATAAATAAATGTGTCATCTGCAAGTTGCATGAAACAACACCTTGGAAAGAAATGAATACAGATTTTAGAAGACCTGAAAAGTAGGACAAAGGTAGTTGTCCAAACGAACAATTTTGGGATATACGGAACAAAATACTGCCGATATGTCAACATCATAATCTGTATCAGATATGTCAGAATGAGTAAGAGGAAAAAGAAAATCATGCTTCATTTGGCATCACGAGTTCATAACCTTGTTTGCTTCATTCAAACTTTTATTGATGGGCTTTCAATTACATGTAGTTGGAAATAAATTTTTTTAATGTCAATCATACATACACACCTTCTCATTCAGAAGCATGCAGTTTATCTCTGGACATCGACGGTCGACCTAGACATGTGGGAATGGGGTGTGGTTCAGATAAAGTTAGTGTTATCAGGAGATGGAATGGTGTCATTCAATTAAAAAAAACAAAAAGCAGCTCAGCTGTAAAGACAAAGAAGAAAAGGAATGCCAACGATTCATGTACATAAATTACCTGAATGGAGGTTTCTTCGACCATACTTCTTTAGAGGTCTGAAAAATTTATTCACAGTTAGTGTTGGTTACACACACCTCTACGAGAAAAAACAAACAAACAAACAAAAAACCTCATGCTCCTTCATAAAAAGGTCAAAGATCCATATAAGGTAGAAGGCACTGTATTCACCTTTCTGATGAGGTCACTCCAGTTCCATGCCTTGACAATACCGGTGCCTCCACTGATGAGCAGATGTCAGTCGACACCATGCTGTACACGGGTCCCTCATGTGCTGTGCAGCAAGTGTAAAACATCAAGTAAACAGAATAAATGTATAAAAAAACAAACTTAAAGGGTGTGTACAAGGGGAGCAAAAGCTTGTTTTTTTGTTGTTTCCTTCATTCAACAAGGAATGTTCTGTGCCAACAAATTGTAACAATATTGTCAAGTCAATGGGTCGGCTAACGTGAATGCTGAAACGGTCTGCAAATTTACTGCATTGTTTTAATTACCTATAATCCCAGAGGATTATTTTTGAGTGATCCTTACCTAAACTGGCGTTGTTCGTGCGGGAAGGAAATACATGGAAGACGTTCTCAAGCAAATAAATGGTTTATCTATTATAAAATGTTACTGAACGGGCATGGACAAGAAAACAAAACCCAGGCAGATCAGGCACATGAAGACAGACAAATAGGTCAGGTTAGGTGGGAGCATATGCCGGAGCAGCACATCGCTGCGTCCCCTTTCCGCCGGTACTCCAGGGGCCTCCGTCTGGCCATCCCCAAGGCAGATGCTTGGCCCATCCCTATCTCCTTGAGATGCTGATCAACCTGCTGCAACCACGAGGCACGTGGTCGGCCCATGGCCTCCTCCACTCACGAGGCTCACTCGCTGAGAGAATCTGGTGAGCAGGATCAGCATCAGGAAAATGAGCCACATGTCCATACAGCCGCAGCTGACACTCACGGACTATGCAGGTAACAAATCTCATTTGAGTCTCTCTCAGCAACCACTCGTTGGACACAAAGTCTGACCAGCATAGCCAAGGATTCTCCAAAGAGACCTGTTCCAAAGGAATTAAGTCTCCGTCTCAGATCCCTGGTTAGAGTCCAAGTCTCACATCCATAGAGCAAGACTGGAAGCACCAAATCCCTGAAGACTCAGACTTCCGCCTCGCCGCACAGGCACTGGCAGCGCCACACCCATGATCCAGTGAATCCATGACTCCCCAGGCCCGACCCAGATGTCTGTTGACATCTGGCTCTCAGCCAGCAGAGACATGAATATCACTGCCAAGGAAAGTGAATCTCTCCGTGACCTCAACATCCTCAACACAAACAGGTACAAACAAGATCACAGCATCCAATATGTCCAGAGAAGGACAACAAGGCCCCTCTTCCAGTCAGTTGGCATGATGCCTATGTTCCAGGCAGAGCACAGAACTGCATGCAACAGACACGATTACAGCATTTCCACCAGCCTTCAGAAGTTCAGCATGGGTGCACAAAATCCCAGGGCTTTACCCATTTAACCGGTTCACAGCAGTCTGTGTTTCCACAAACGAAGATGGACCGCAGTTGATTGGAGGTTCAGCAATAGGATAGTAACACCCTGGCATCCAACTCAACAGCTGGTGGATCAGCTTGGTCCAGCCGCTCAAAGTTCTGGCCCAGCAGCCTTCACTTCGGACAGCTCTGTCAATAGCCCACCACCCTCTGCTCTAACTGCAAGTACACCGAGGGACGTCTTGGAGGAATAAAATACGTGAATTCCCTTTAAAACAAAATAAAGAATCACTTCACCACAGGTGATGCTCTACCCCCTCACAGATTCCTCACACATAGGCTCCTTGTCCACCCGAAGTGCATGTACAGTTTTGCGCCTCAGCTCCCTGAACAGCTGCTCGTTCTGCCACTCAGCCTGGTCCTACGACTTTCCAATGTATCCCATGTCCCGAGATACCAAAATTCTTCTTCCACCCCGAGGGAGTTCCAAGACATCCACCGGCAAACATCAAGGATGGTGTCCTGAAGGCCTCCATAACTCCTTCCAGGATCCCCCCAAAGCACCCAGACCCCCCCCCCAATCTCCACTCAGCCTGTTTCGCAACCTCCTCAGATACCCCTTCAATCCCTTGAGCTTCAAACATAACCCTCAAACAGGAGTCCAGTCAAACCTACTCAAACACACAGTCCATACTATTCTACAACATTCTAGCTGGATCCCCCCTTCGCCCCACCCCAATTTCCAGCATCAACACCCTCTTTCTGAACCTTAGGGTCATGCCAGAAGCTCCTCCATCGAGACCAAGAATTCAGGCCTTCAATGGTTATAACAACACACCGAATTATCTTATCAATTTAAAGTAGAGAGGCTGTGGGAGGAGAGTCACCAGTAACCTTGCCGACTCTCCTAACGCTATTTGCAGCACTGGTTCAATTAAAATTACAACTAGAAAGCATCTTGCAAAGCCATCCACGTAACTTTGTAATCCATTGTTTCTTCTTCTTCCTGTATGCTAAACATGACTGAAAACCAGCTAAAGAAAAATATAAAAACAAAAGCAATAGCTTCAGGACCCATATGCAAGCCCTGCCTCAAATTTCAAGTCAATCGGATGAAATTTACGATTTTATGCAACCTTGACCTTGACACTTTCACTTTAAAAAAACAAAATAATAAAAACAGGCTTCTAGCATTGACTGTGTAACCCAATTCAGTGACTCAATATGCAAATTCTTTCCATCTCAGGTCAATCGATGAAAATTGATTGATTTACCATGCTGATCTTTGACCTTTTGACCAATTATGAATTAACTTCTCCCATATTCCTCACATAAAACCTTATTCGAAAATTTGATGACAAAGCTCAAATGGTAAAAAATAAAAAAAAAAACTTATACCAGAACACAGAACACACAGACAACAACAGTCGTGATTAACAAAATCCCGTCTCCCACTGCACGGGGGGGATGGCTAATTAAAATGTAGCACAATAATTATAATATCACAAGGCTAAACCATCGGTAGTGATCGCGCCATGTTTAGAAACATCAACACCCAGTGGCGAACACTGTTTTAGAACACAAATTGCCACTTTCAAAAACCATTTCGTTTGCATAGGCTTAAAACCAAAATGTTACGCATTTTAAATCATCTCGACCAATCAAATTTGCTGGCTCGCATAACCCCACTTACGTGGGGGGGGGGGTCTCTCTCCAAGCTGCCTCACAGGGAAGGTTTCCTATGAACTCTCGAATTTTCTATTTTGTTGATGCCACTTCCTGGTTCTGACTCGCCGTATTTTTTGGCATACAAGTCGATAACTACCCCCCACAAAAGTCCGGAACCTTTAACATACTCAGAATCGACTTATCTTTGGTTTAAGACGTCAAATTGCATAAATGAAAAAATTGCAGAAGGTGAGATTGTTTTTCCTGAAATAAACTGTACATTGTTAATTTAAAAACACGAGTGCTCAGTGATTAAAATGTACTTGTATTTCAATGTTATCAGGTGTTTCATGTTTATTAAGGAGTTGTAAACTTATGACAAAATGTAATGCTGCACGAGCCATGCTGACCATCGATTCTGCGGCTTTTTTTTAAATACTGTACTGTCCTCTTACCAATAACAAACAATTTGTTGAAAACTATTTACATCAACTAATTTATTCGAAAAAGGTCGATCCACAATGTAGTTTCAAATAAGATTCACGGACCCGGTGAAAGTACCATAACTAACGAAACGATTTCTGCATTCCACAAGTTAATGAAGCTAAGAACAACATTTCCTCACTGTCCAACAAACTTCTAGAAGCATTCGCCACTTTCCAGCATAGCCTTGCGGTGGTGAAATGGATCAATAACATTTCATCATGAAGCGAACCACTTAAGCCCAGTCACACCTTGAACGTTTTATAGCCAAACGTATTGCGATTTTTGAAAAAATTGTCTAAAACGGGTACACTGTCGAATACGTTATGGGTATAAGTTTGATAACCATTGAGAGCACGCTGAAAACATGCCCCATACGTCGTGTGCCACGTCTGGCTTTAAACGTATGTACTCTTTCGGATCTGTCCTCAAAGCTTTCCATGCTTGAAAAATTTTACGACTTATGCCAGCGTATGACTCACACGCGTTCACATAACCTCGCCATAAGTTGGTTGGCACGTCACGCGATCGGTGACACACGTTCTTGTAAGTTAACTCATAATCAAACACGTCGAGGTATGTTTAGCGTACCCGAAACTATTTCTAAGCTATGAGTTACGTTTGTACTAACGTTACGCATCGTATACATACACATCGACCACACTTTACTTGTAAGGTGCTCATCGTCGAAAACCGTCCAAGTAATGTTTAGCGTCACTTGGTTCAGACTCCCTGGTTTTTTTTTTTTTAAATTTTTTTTCTTCCTTCCTTACGGTATGACAGTGATGACAGCTTCGAATTTCCTAGTTTGCGTTGTAATTATAATATAATTAATAAGACTGCCGCTCAACGATTTAAATCATAAACCGCACTGACATGAACACCGTCATCCGAAAAAAAAACAACGGATGTCTGGAACACTGACGCTAACCATGAACCCCTTGACGGTGTTTCGACTTATGAAGCACTTACAAGTAAACGTGTTCGATGGTGCACGATCGCATATCGTGCGTAACAACTTATTCCGCATCGCATGCGGAGCGTGCATACGCAATAACGTTCGTAAAATTTTCAACATGCTTAAAATTACAAGACGTACTCCACTTAATAGGACGTATGAAATAAGCGTACTTTAAGCGTTCTATTCACGCATACCAAACTTACCCATACGTATTCCGACGTGCGCCAGCGTTTTAGACGCATTTTTCAGAGGTCGGCATACGCTGGCAGAATCGCCAAGGGTGACTGCAGTTACACTTCCATTTCGCGGCGGTTTATGATTTTGAATCGTGTGCGGCAGCCTTCCATAACCTACGCCACGTCATCAGTCGCGATGCGTGCAGCTGCATGCATGAGTTAGACATCGTGGCATAGGTTGTTGAGGCCGACAACAGGTTCAGCATTCGTTGGTATAAGGTTATCTATAACAACAAACGAAAACTCTTGGTCCATTACTAATACGTTATGCAAAGACCAAGTCGTTATGAATACGTCCGAATCCTTAAAAAAAACATCGAAAGTTCAACCGTAAGCCAGCCGTTTTACCCATACATTTTATATAATCGCTGTAAAACACCCCGTCCCCCCCCAGCACCCCCATCGCCTCTCACGCGCCGCCTCCTAACTGCACCCGAACAATCACCAAACGTCAAAGTGTGACTGGAGCCTCTTACATTACAAGAGTGTTGAATTCAGTATGAGGTAGAAGTCGTATTGCCCAAATTTTCTCCCAGCACCGAAGCGAAAACCTGGTGAAACAATGTTCACTTTGTGTTTGTCTGTCTGCAACGGCCCAGTTCTATCATCGAGGAACTAGTAATTTCTATGTAAATCACGAGGAACATTTTAGAAATGCTTGCCAGAACACAATATCGAACGTGTATCGAGCGCAAAACTGCAGTTAGCAAGTAACTTTAGGCTCTTAAATTGGCAAAAATGTACGAAATGTCGTCCCAAACCACACATGCACAGAGAGGATGCGAGAATAATTTATTTTATTTTACTCTTTCATGCCTGTTCTGGCAGTCAAAAAAAACTGAAAATCATTCCAAAAGCAGGAAGCTTAACGTTTTTAGCGGACATCATAAAGAACACAAACAAGCAACACGAAGACCTAATGTAATGTGTTAGATAGGGTAGTGTAAAAACGGATTGCATCCATGTGTAAAATTCTGGGGAAAAAAAATATTTCTTTTTAAAACAGCCTTTAATACCATTATTATTTCAATTAAATATATACCAATTTAACAAAAGCCATTTATAAATTGAAGGAAAACGCAAATATACTGGTATGGAATAACAAGTAACCTGTAATATGTATTGTTATAAATGCAAAATCACAGTGAAACTAGTACCACCGTATTACCACGTTTGGCGATGAAGGTGCGTGAAGTCATTGCAATTCAATTGAATATCTTTTCTTTTTTCGTGATTCCTGTTACGCAATTTGATTGTGAAAAAAAAATATGCCCAAAACATGTGTTTAATGCACTAAATTGCGCTCTTCATAGATACGAGGTAACTGAGGCGTAAAAAACACACAAAATGGAGCACATGACAGTATGAACACCAGAGATACAACAAGTAAGATCCATCCAATTGCGGACATACTCTGTGCAGGGGGAGCGTTGGTGCTGCCTGAGCAGTCTCCTGCTATTTGGGCACCCGAATCTGGAAAGGTCGCCACTCCGACAACAGTATTACCAGCAGCAGGCAATCATTTACGCGGACCTCAAGAAGGAATGACAGGTCGAAGTAACCCCACCTGGATTAATTCCAACAGCTGAGCGGGATTGAATCAGGGGACCCCTTAATCCCAAGCCCACCACCCTAACCGTTAACAACACCAGGCATACAGTAAGAAATAAAATGAACAGAAGGAAGAGAACTGCCTAACTTACCATACTTAAGTGGTGAATGGGCTTGCAAAGTAAATGGTGGAAGAAATGTGTAGAGTAGGAGGAGAGATAACAACAGATAACCATCCATCCATTGGACCATAACTCTGTGCAGAGCGTTGTGCGCCTAACAGTGCCTGTCCGAACGAGAATAATAGATACAATGCCCAAGTGAACCCTGAGAGGTCAGAGTGGGATTAACAGACTCAGGGAAGGCAGTTCTGAAAATGGAAAAAAAACCAGAAGAGAGGGGAAAAAAAAAGAGAGCTAACTGGAAGAACATCCGTTACCGGAGGGCTGGAAGTACATTCCCATTAGATGCAGAGGAAACGATATCGGAAGAGAGCGGGGATGAAAAAAAACTCTGATGAAGAATATAAAACCCTTCGGCTTGCTTTTGTGGCATCTTTGATTTGATAGCATTCCATGAGCAGAGGAGGGAGGGGAGATGAGAGAGATAGAATGAATATAGAGATATAGAGATATAGAGATATAGAGAATA
>CM068955.1:150801739-150813279 GCA_035128595.1 Eptatretus atami | reverse complement strand
AATAGGCAGGGAGGGGAACACAGAAGAGCAGAGTTATCCGAATATTAATAAGCACGTATGTACAGCAAGGAACTTAACAATTCACTACTTACTATACTGGCGCCACAAACACACATACGCACACAACCAAAAGAATCAGACCAAAATGGTCTTTATTGAGGCCTCCAACCCGGATGGAAAGGACGAGCTGAAGAACAGATTCTGCCTCGGACCTGTCCCCCTCGTGTGGTCTTCGCATTGTTTGAACCGGGCACCAGTGAGGGCGAGCTGAATCCAGACACCGGCGAGCCGGGATCAGCTTCCCGAGCTCCGGCGGATCCTCTCGCGCTCCAGAATACGCGCTGGTGAAGACGAGGCGCCAATCCTTCACAATCCACTGAGTCGATTCAACCGAAGAACCACCAACCACCTTCCATGCTCTCTGAACAACCACAAACCAAGAACCAAGAACAAGAACCCATAAGAGCCAGAATCACCAACCAAGAAGAGCAAAGAACAACTCACTTCTGTCTCTCCGTTCCCTTTTTAATCCCTCTGATGTGCGGCTCGCTTCCGGCGTGACTCGTTCGCCGTCGGTGGGGGCTGTCGCCTCCCATTTCTCAGTGCCCAAGCGAGCCGATTCATGTCCATATTAGGGAATGGAATTCAGTTCGCTCATCGTTGGGTGGGAGCTGTTGCATCCCACCTCTTGGAGTGCCCAAGCGAGCAGATTCATGTCCATATTAGGGAATGGAATTCAGTTCACTCAACGTTGGGTGGGGGCTGTCGCATCCCACCTCTTGGAGTGCCCAAGCGAGCCAATTCATATCCATATTAGGGAATGGAATTCAGTTCGCGAATGCATTTTGAACACACCCGCATTTCAGCGAGCGCACTGAGAATGCCGGGAGCAGAGGGTTTCGTGGTGTTGTGTCGTCATCGTTGGTGTTGTTGTCATCGTTGGTGTTGTTGTCATCGTTGGTGGTGTAAAATAAAAGAAGGAAAACCTGACTATTAAAATAACTCCACAGCGCAGGAACATTTAATTACCCATTAGACAAGGGAAAAGGGAGCTATCTATCCACATTCACTTATTGAATAAACTGAGCTATAGGACCTGAATGTGTGTGCTCATGGCTTCCAGATTCGCAACAGTACCACATGATTATAGGAGGGACTCATCCCAAGTCCAGCCGTACCATGGACTGGTCACTGTATGGAGTAGACCGATCCATGGGAGGGTGGGCCGCCACTCAAGACACGCGACTTGTGGTTGGGCTTCAGCTAATCTGACGGGAAGAGTATTCCCATCAGCGAAGTGACGGGTGGTATTTGCTTGTGATAAAGAAAGAAAGAAATATAGAAGCGATGAAAAAAACAAAAATGGGACGTCTCGTACTTGACGCACTGTGTTGGAGCTCATGAGGTCCATTTATAGTCACTATGACTTTGACTTTTAACATTTTACCTAATTTTTCATTATTTTCTCCATATTCTCACAATAAAGGTTTGTTGAAAATTTAATTACAAAAACTCAAATGGTAAAAAAAGTTATGCCTGAACAGACACGGGTACAGACACACACACACAGACTCACACACACACACACACACACACACACACACACACACACACACACACTTGCAAAACCCCATCTCCTGCTGCGTGGGGGGGGGGGGGGACGGTGTCGCTCAACCAGCTTCATCCGTGACAGCGTTTTCGTTAAAACTGCCACCATTTTGGCCTAACTACCCGCAGTTGTGGTTTACACAGGTTGAAGCGCAATTCGACGTGGTTCAATTACATTGTTGGATGCTTATCACCAGAATATGCAACGGAGGTGAGAGACATTTTGCTGCAACCTCTGACGAACAACCCATACACGATTTTGGAAATCGCGCTTATAAAGCACACGACCCCCTCTGGCCACACAACGCTGACATGTGCTGTTGGGCCAAGCAATGTCTTCAAAGCGAAAGCTCCAGGATCAAACGTCATACTGTTACAACGCTTGGCCAGCTTTTCTTTATGCAGCACCAGAGCCGACCCTCCCCCCGAAGTCTACGCCAACGGTACCCTCACCATCGTATAGAACTCGCCTTGGGCACCATGTACACTTTCCGGCACAATATTTATGAATACAATTTGCTGTCGAACATTTCTTATAATGGCTGTGACTATTATTGTGCGTTTTACTTGGACAAGCAACACCTATGCACCAAAGCACTTTGTTTGTGTGTTACCTCAAGTCAACATTTTAAAGAGCAATTTTGAATGAACAAACAAGGCATTCGGCCAACACGTTTGGGTTTTCGGAGAACAACTCGTGACGTGCCGGGTTAGCAAAGAAACCCGACCAAGTTCGGATCGGCTTTGTTCCTTGATAAAGCCCTTCAACAAACTGCTCTAAAACCCAATAAATGTCCAATTTTCTCCAGATGTTTTGCATACCAATCTAGAGGGGCACAGACTAACTGGACGACAGACCGGAAAAGCAGATACGGTAATTATGTAGTTAAGTACAAAAGAAAGCTGCCACTAACAACACTCAGCAACATAATTTGTTCTCTCCTTGGACCAAAACTTACCTCAATATCAAAATGTGGAAAACATGTGGAGGCAAAAATGTTGCAAATTACAAGGTAGATAAGACAGGTAACTTTTGCCGATACAAATAGGAGTTCCATGCAAGAGACAAGTTCGAGATATTTTAATGTTTATAACTGTGATTTGCCAACCAGTCCCACCTTGCAGGTTCCACTCTCGAGGTCAAGCATGTACACACGGCTGTCCCCGCAGCCAAGCATCAAGAAACCTGCCTGCAAAGAAGGGGAGGGGGGTGGCATGACAAAGCAGTAATATCATGGTATGGGAAATCAAGAGAAGATCAACAATGAACAATTGGTCAGAGCCTGAGGATACTGATAGCCGGATGTGTATGCTGATCATTATAAATGAATGACAGTACAAAGAGTGCATTGGGTCAACTTGCTTGGCAATCCCGATTCAGCAATTGGCTGACAATACTGAAACAACAGGTTCAAATCCATCATGTTGTTTTACAGAATAGATATAGTAATTTATTACCAACTCTTGAAATCCTTGGTCTGCATATAACATATTGCAACAGTGATGGGATTTGGCCCAGAGTCCAAATCTCACTCGCTGACAACAGTGCAATGGTGGATCGGATGGACACGCGGTCATATATCTAGCAATGGGTGGTGCTTGGGACTGGGCTGGCAAGATGGTCTAAAGGTATGCACACCAACCTCCAGACGATCTAGTCTGAGTTTGAATCCCGACCGAGCTATAAACTGCCATCCCGGTGTGTATCAGTGTGTGCCATCCCTCAGACGGATGTTAAGCTGGGCAACCCATCTGCCGGCATTGGTCGCTGGACGTTAAAGATACCACCGTGTGCTTCGTGAAGAGTAGGCGAGCTATCGCCGGGCACACTGGCCAAATAGCAAATTTCTGTCCCAACTACTGCTGGGAAGGCAATGGCAAACCACCCAGTATAACCTTTGCTCCGGAAGCTGCTTCAGCAGCACCGACACTCGGTGAAGAGTATGGTACATCAGAGCGAGAGAGAGAGACAGAGAGACAGAGAGAGACAGAGAGAGACAGAGAGAGAGAGAACTTCTCCAACCCATTGTGTTTCGTTTGTTTCTATTTTGTTGTAGTTTAGTTTTTCTTGTGTTGTTTAGTTTGCATCAGGACAGTAAGGTCACCGCACCTGTTCAGCCTTCACTGCACAGCTTCCTTCCGACAATGGTGCCATTTTGTTTGTTTGTTTGACAAAATAACAAATAATTTAAAAAACGAGGCGACTTCAAAAAGGAAGCGAGCGGGGACGATCAACTGGTATTATATTTATATTTGGCCTTAGCCAATTGGTAGCAGCACCTCAAATTCTGCTTCAATAAAAACAATTTTTTTTTTTCTTTCAAAAAAACCAGGACATCACGGACATCAAGACTAAACACTTAAAATGCCTCCCTCCGGGAACCATAATGACAGAAGGACTCTGGATATATTCGAGAACACCATTAAACATGTGACCAATCTTCACACAGAAACATTTATGCTATACATTTATTAAGCCTGGTGTTGGCTTAACAGTTAAGGTGGCTGGCTTAAGATCTTAAAGGGTCTTGAGTTTGAGCCCCTGTCATGCCGTTGAAATAACACCAGGTGGGTTTATTCTGCCTGTCATCCTTCCGAGATCAGCAAAACGAGTACCATCTTACTGGTAACAGAGGCAAAACAAAACAGTCATCAGGGGCACAGCCACGCTTCCAGAAAATGACGCAATCAGCAGCCGCAGGCTGCAAACGAAACTGGACATTTATTCATGAAATATCTTCTCTATCTTACTCCCGTTAGCCACTACAGCCATCCCCCCCAACAATATTTAATGTGGAAGCTCATCCATGATAAGCTTCTAGCACTGAATAAATAAATAAATAAATAAATGATGGTCATCTGCAAGTTGCATGAAACAACACCTTGGAAAGAAATGAATACAGATTTTAGAAGACCTGAAAAGTAGGACAAAGGTAGTTGTCCAAACGAACAATTTTGGGATATACCGGAACAAAAATACTGCCGATATGTCAACATCATAAATCTGTATCAGATATGTCAGAATGAGTAAGAGGAAAAAGAAAATCATGCTTCATTTGGCATCACGAGTTCATAACCTTGTTTGCTTCATTCAAACTTTTATTTGATGGGCTTTCAATACATGTAGTTGGAAATAAAATTTTTTTTAATGTCAATCATACATAACACACCTTCTCATTCAGAAGCATGCAGTTTATCTCTGGGACATCGACGGTCGACCTAGACATGTGGGAATGGGGTGTGGTTCAGATAAAGTTAGTGTTATCAGGAGATGGAATGGTGTCATTCAATTAAAAAAAACAAAAAGCAGCTCAGCTGTAAAGACAAAGAGAAAAGGAATGCCAACGATTCATGTACATAAATTACCTGAATGGAGGTTTCTTCGACCATACTTCTTTAGAGGTCTGAAAAATTTTATTCACAGTTAGTGTTGGTTACACACACCTCTACCGAGAAAAAACAAACAAACAAACAAAAAACCTCATGCTCCTTCATAAAAAGGTCAAAGATCCATATAAGGTAGAAGGCACTGTATTCACCTTTCTGATGAGGTCACTCCAGTTCCATGCCTTGACAATACCGGTGCCTCCACTGATGAGCAGATGGTCAGTCGACACCATGCTGTACACGGGTCCCTCATGTGCTGTGCAGCAAGTGTAAAACATCAAGTAAACATGAATAAATGTATAAATAAACAAACTTAAAGGGTGTGTACAAGGGGAGGCAAAAGCTTGTTTTTTTGTTGTTTTCCTTCATTCAACAAGGAATGTTCTGTGCCAACAAAATTTGTAACATATTGTCAAGTCAATGGGTCGGCTAACGTGAATGCTGAAACGGTCTGCCAAATTTACTGCATTGTTTTAATTACCTATAATCCCGAGGATTATTTTTGAGTGATCCTTACCTAAACTGGCGGTTGTTCGTGCGGGAAGGAAATACATGGGAAGACGTTCCTAAGCAAATAAATGGTTTATCCTATTATAAAATGTTACTGAAACGGGCATGGACAAGAAAACAAAACCCAGGCAGATCAGGCACATGAAGACAGACAAATAGGTCAGGTTAGGTATGGGAGCATATGCCGGAGCAGCACATCGCTGCGTCCCCTTTCCGCCGGTACTCCAGGGGCCTCCGTCTGGCCATCCCCAAGGCAGATGCTTGGCCCATCCCTATCTCCTTGAGATGCTGATCAACCTGCTGCAACCACGAGGCACGTGGTCGGCCTGGCCTCCTCCACTCACGAGGCTCACTCGCTGAGAGAATCTGGTGAGCAGGATCAGCATCAGGAAAATGAGCCACATGTCCATACAGCCGCAGCTGACACTCACGGACTATGCAGGTAACAAATCTCATTTGAGTCTCTCTCAGCAACCACTCGTTGGACACAAAGTCTGACCAGCAATAGCCAAGGATTCTCCAAAGAGACCTGGTTCCAAAGGAATTAAGTCTCCGTCTCAGAATCCCTGGTTAGAGTCCAAGTCTCACATCCATAGAGCAAGACTGGAAGCACCAAATCCCTGAAGACTCAGACTTTCGTCCTCCCGCACAGGCACTGGCAGCGCCACACCCCATGATCCAGTGAATCCATGACTCCCCAGGCCCGACCCAGATGTCTGTTGACATCTGGCTCTCAGCCAGCAGAGACATGAATATCACTGCCAAGGAAAGTGAATCTCTCCGTGACCTCAACATCCTCACCACAAACAGGTACAAACAAGATCACAGCATCCAATATGTCCAGAGAAGGACAACAAGGCCCCTCTTCCAGTCAGTTGGCATGATGCCTATGTTCCAGGCAGAGCACAGAACTGCATGCAACGACACGATTACAGCATTTCCACCAGCCTTCAGAAGTTCAGCATGGGTGCCACAAATCCCAGGAGCTTTACCCAATTTAAACCGGTTCACAGCAGTCTGTGTTTCCACAAACGAAGATGGACCGCAGTTGATTGGAGGTTCAGCAATAGGGATAGTAACACCCCTGGCATCCAACTCAACAGCTGGTGGATCAGCTTGGTCCAGCCGCTCAAAGTTTCTGGCCCAGCAGGCCTTCACTTCGGACAGCTCTGTCAATAGCCCACCACCCTCTGCTCTAACTGCAGTACACCGAGGGACGGTCTTGGAGGAATAAAATACGTGAATTCCCCTTTAAACAAAATAAGAATCACTTCACCACAGGTGATGCTCTACCCCCTCACAGATTCCTCACACATAGGCCTCCTTGTCCACCCGAAGTGCATGTACAGTTTTGCGCCTCAGCTCCCTGAACAGCTGCTCAGTTCTGCCACTCAGCCTGGTCCTACGACTCTGGTCAATGGTATCCAGTGTCCCGAGAGACAAAATTCTTCTTCACCCGAAGGTGAGTTCCAAGACATCCACCGGCAACATCAAGGATGGTGGTCCTGAAGGCACTCCATAACTCTTCAGGATCCCCCAAAGCACCCAGACCCCCCCCCCCAATCTCCACTCAGCCTGTTCGCAAACTCCTCAGATACCCTCTCATCCTTGAGCTTGCAAACATCCCTCAAACAGGAGTCAGTCAAACCTACTCAAACACACAGTCCATACTATTCTTACCACATTCTAGCTGTGGATCCCCCCTCGCCCCACCCCCAATTTCCAGCATCACAACCCTCTTTCTGGAACCTTAGGGTCATGCCAAAGCTCCTCCATCGAGAACCCAAGATTCAGGCCTTAATGGTTATAGACACACACCGAATTATCTTATCAATTAAAGTAGAGAGGGCTGTGGGAGGAGAGTCCCAGTAACCTTGCCGACTCTCCTTAACGCTTTATGCAGCATGGTTTCAATAAAATTCACAACTAGAAAGCATCTTGCAAAGCCCATCCACGTTAACTTTGTAATCATTGTTCTTCTTCTTCTGTATGCTAAACATGACTGAAACAGCTAAGAAAATATAAAACAAAGCAATAGGCTTCAGTGACCCAATATGCAAGCCCTGCTCAAATTTCAAGTCAATCGGATGAAAATTTACGATTTTATGCAACCTTGACCTTTGACACTTTCATCTTTAAAAAAACAAATAATAAAAACGGCTTCTAGCATTTGACTGGTGAACCAATTCAGTGACTCAATATGCAAATTCTTTCCATCTCAGGTCAATCGGATGAAAATTGATGATTTTACCATGCTGATCTTTGACCTTTTGACCAAATTATGAATTTAACTTCTCCATATTCTCACATTAAAACTTATTTGAAAATTTGATGACAAAAGCTCAAATGGTAATAAAAAAAAAAAACTTATATCCAGGACAGACACACAGACACACAGTCGTGATTACAAAATCCCGTCTCCCACTGCACGGGGGGATGGGCTAATTATAATGTACACAATAATTATATATTCACAATGGTCTAACTCATGGTAGTGATCGGCCAGTGTAGAACACATCAACACAGTGGCGAACACTGTAGAACACAAATTGCCACTTTCAAAAACCTTTCGTTTTGCAGTGCTTAACCAAAATGTTACGGCATTTTAAATCATCTCGACCAATCAAATTTGCTGCTCGCAGACCCCACTTACGTGGGGGGGGGGGGGGTCTCTCTCTCAAGGCTGCTCACGGGAAGGTGTTCTATGAACTCTCGAGTATTTCTATTTTGTTGATGCCACTTTCCTGGTTCTGATTCCCGTATTTTTTGGCATACAAGTCGATACTACCCCCCACAGAAGTCCGGACCTTGACATACTCAGAATCGACTTATCTATGGTTTAAGACGTCAAATTGCATAAATGAAAAAAATTGCAAAGTGAGATTTTTTTTCCTGAAATAAACTGTACATTGTTAATTTAAAACACAGTGCTCAGTGATTAAAATGTACTTGTATTTCAATGTATCAGGTGTTCATGTTTATTAAGGAGTTGTAAACTATGACAAAATGTAATGTGCTACGAGCCAGTGCTGACATCGATTCTGCGGCTTGTTTTTTTAAATACTGTACTGTCCTCTGTACAATAACAAACATGTTGAAAACTATTTACATCACTAATTTATCGAAAAGGTCGTCCCACAATGTAGTTCAAATAATATTCACGACCCTGAAAGTACCATAACTAACGAAAACCGATTTCTGCATATCACAAGTAATGAAGCTAAGACAACATTTTCTCACTGTCAACAGACTTCTGAAGCATTCGCCACTTTCCAGCATAGCTTGCGGTGGTGAAATGGATCAATTAAGCAATTTCATCATGAAGCGACCACTTAAGGCCCAGTCACACCTTGACGTTTTAGCCAACGTATGCCGATTTTTGAAAAAATTGTCTAAAACGCTGGTACACGTCGAATTACGTTATGGGTAAGTTTTTGATTAATCATTTGAGGAGCGAGGCGGGCTGAAAAAAAACACGTGCCATACCTGTCGTTGCTCGTGGCTTTAAACGTTATGTACTTTTCGAGTTGTCCTCAAGCTTTCCCATTGCTTCCGAAAATTTCGACTTATGCAGCCAGACGTTGACTCACTGCGACTTTCACACACGTTCCCACCAATACGCTTACGCCTCCGCCACTCTACCAGTTCACACACTGTGGCAACGTCACGCGATCAACTCGTGCAACACCACCAACGTTACTTACTATGTTACCATAAGTCGAAACACTCGCACAACCACACCACACCAAGTACATGTTCTATCGCCGTACCCGAAAAACTTGATTTACCTTAAAAGCTATCGAGTTACGTTAGACGTCACTACCGTAACTCTCCCATCCCGCCGCCCCATGTACCACCCGATCTGGACCTCCTGCACATACATCGCACACACGCTTTACTTGTAAGGTGGCTCATCGGTCGAAACACTGTCAAGGTAATGTGTTAGCGTCAGTGTTCCAGACTCCCCTCTGCCACCCTTCTACCTCTTCCATTTCTTTAACACTCGTCTTTCTCCGTTATATCATATCAAGCTCATCCTGGTCTCGGGCTCAGAGCCAATATGAAACACGTCCCCCATTACTTAGACACTCTCGATTTCATAGTGGCGGTCCCTGGTAATATAATTATAATTAATAGCTTGCCCGCTCAACGATTTAAATCTAAACGCGCACATGTAACGACTGAAACACCACCGTCATTACCGAAGAAAAAAAACCACGGCTGAGTCTGCGCACTACAACAACGACCTCAACCATTACCTTTGACGTGTTTCGACTTATGAGCACTCCTTACAAGTACGTTGTGATCGATGTGTGTGTGTGCAACGATTCGCTATCGTGCTGCTCACATCAACATATCACATCATATCCTCCAATCTCGCTCATAGCTGCGAGTTAGCGGCTATACGTGTCATGAGGCGAGCCGCCAAGTAGCGTCGTCAAACATTTATCAACCATGCCACTCATTCAACATTTAGCACAAGTCACCGATTACCTCCCACATTAAACCAGGATCCGTCACTGAATAGCGTACACCTTTAGACGTTCCTTAACTTCTCCACACGCAAAAAAATCCAACTCCACTTACACCATTACCGTTATTCGACGTCACTGCCGTCCGCGTTTTAGACGCATTTTCAGAGGTCGCTATACGGCTGGCAGATCGCCAGGTTTGTGACTGCCTGATGTTATTTGACATCTCTCCATTTCTGCGGCGGTGAGTGATTGAATCGTTCATTGTGTGTCATCGCAAGCCTTTCCATAAACCTAACGCCCCACGTCATCGTCGGCGATGCGTGCAAGCTGCTATGCATGAGATCTTAGACTACGTTGCGGCAATAGGTTTGTGAAGGCGACCATGACAGTGCTTCAGGCCTTCGTAGCGTATGTAAAGTGTATCTATGAATCACAACGAACGGTTCCTGATGTACCTTACTAATATTCACGTTATGCCATAGATCCAAGGTCGTTATGTGATACCGTTCGAATCTTTAAAAAAACATCGAAAACAGTCTCAAACAGTAAGCCAGCGATTTTACATACATTTTAATACGTTGCCATCGCTGGCTAAAACGTCAAAGTGTGACTGGGCCTTTACATACAAGAGTGTTGAATTCAGTATGAGGGTAGAGATCGGTATTGCCAAATTTTTCCCCAGCACGCGAAGCGAAAACCTGGGTGAAACAATTGGTTCACTTTGTGTTTTTGTCTGTCTGCAGACGTCAGTCTATCATCGAGGAACTATGTAATTTCTATGTAAATCATCGAGGAACATTTTGAATGCTGCAGAACACAAATCGGAACGTGTATCGAGCGCAAACCTGCAGGTTAGCAGTACTTTGGCTCTTAAATTGGCAAAATGTACAGAATGTCGTCCCAAACACACATGCACAGAGAGGAGCGAGATAATTTATTTATTTTTTACTCTTTCTGCCTGTCTGGCAGTCAAAAAAAACTGAAAATCATTCCAAACAGGAAGCTTAACGTTTTTAGGGACATCATAAAGAACACAAACAACAGACACGAAGACCTAATGTAATGTGTTAGATAGGGTAGTGTAAAAGACGGTGCATCAATGGTGGTAAAATTCTGGGGAAAAAAATATTTCTTTTTAAACAGCCTTTAATACCATTATTTTATTTCAATTAAAATATATACAATTTAACAAAAGCATTTATAAATTGAAGAAACGCAATATACTGGTATGTAAATACAAGTACTGTAATATGTATTGTTATAAATGCAAATCACAGTGAACTAGTACACCGGTATTACCACGTTTGGCGATGAAGGTGTCGTGATAGTCTTGCAAGTTCATTGGTATCATTTTCTTTTTTCGTGATTTCTTGTTAGCAATTTGATGTGAAAAAAAAAATATGCAGAAACATTGTTTTTAATGCACTAAATTGCGGCTCATAGAGTAACGAGGTAACTGAGGGTAAAAAAAACAACAAAATGGAGCACATGACAGTATGACACCAGATGGATACAACAAGTAAGAATCCATCCAATGGGACCATACTCTGTGCAGAGCGT
>CM068955.1:150739407-150757358 GCA_035128595.1 Eptatretus atami | reverse complement strand
GGGAGAGAGATAACATTTTGTTTTCACAACACACACACAACATCACACACACACGACACACACACACACACACACACACACACACACACCACACACAGTACACACGCTACTCATATTAACCAGTCGTGTGTTGTATTCTTAACTCTATCTGGTAGTGACTGTGACTGTAACATACCGACTAGGCCACGAACTGCACTACCGCAGCTCGTTAAGCTGACTTAAGCACTCAATCAAACACTCAACGGAATGCTGGCTGGAACGATTCCCAATTGGCCGTCATAAATGTCCAAATTGACAAATCAATAACTTTTGGGAGAGTCGGAAACTGCTGACGCTTCAAATTGGAGCTTACGTTTTGTAATAATTTAGTTAATGAGATTCTCTCAGAATTATTCATTTGTGCAAATGAATAAAGGCACGGACCCTGGGTCTCCAGGTGTTTATAAGCATTGCGAATCTACAGTGATCGTAGCTGTGATGACAGGTATTTGATAATATGAGTGAGGAAAGTGATAAGAAAAAACTTTATCGTAAGAAATCGATGTGGCACGTTACCAGTCAAGGCATGGTGAGCAGGCGCAAAAACATGGCGGATCAGACCCAGTGAAGTTACCCAAGAAATGCTTAAGACCCCAGACAGTGAGGTGGCTGAGGATTGCTTATGAAGGATAAAATTAAATAAGAGCCGTTGAGATCTTCAAAGGGGTGTTTTAATACCGTCAAAAACACACAATTTTACACTCTTGCACTTCCTGGAGTTTTCTTTGTCATGAAAAATTTCAGGCTGCTAGGTGTTATAGTTTTGGAGTTATGGAGGAGAAAGACACAGCACACACATTGCCTTTTATTAGTAATAGCTAATAGAAATCACCTATTTTTTATTTAGCTAAATTAAGGGAATCTTAAGTATAAAACACTGAATCTTTATACAGCGCGTTGGTGAAAGCATAATGGTACACTAATGTTTAAAAATAATGCAATTTATGCTTTTTTTCAGTTGAAAAACAATTAAAAAGGACTTAATATTTGAATGTAAAAATCTTGTATATTTTGTGATCAGCACTTTATATATAACAAAGGATAATCTTCGATATACGCGTGGCAGGAGCCGCAAAAAGAATGATAGCAAAGAAGAACTTAGCTTTCAGGCATTCGGCGATCGGGGCGAAATGCGATGGGGCGGAAATGACGACGTCTTCGCGGAAGAATGCGATGGAGTGGGCGAAATGCGTCTTCGGTTCGGTTCGTACTATGAGAGGGGCGCGTTTCCTTGGTTTTTTTTTCCTGTCAAGCAAATAAATTAAATGGTTTTCACATATATAACATTAGTTTCACAACATTTCCATTGAAATACTCGGTATTTCCGTCATTTGCGCTATTTCCGTCTAGGTTACGCATGCATTACCGGACGCCGTCATTGCGCTGTCTTGAGGCAACGTGGGGGGGGGGGGCGGGGGAGGGGGACACGGAGACGTGGTAGACCGTGGTAAGACCGGGGACTTTTCAAACCGGTGCAATTGTATACAGCGACGCGCTGTAAAAATTATATACTGGTGCCTGAAGTCTGGCTGGAAACAAAGTCGAGCTTAAAAACTGGAATGCGTGTGAAAATAATGACCAGAACACGTATCAACCTTCAGGTCAATATAATATTCCTTACTCTCTTCAAAATTAAACTGACCTCCAGATGGCTCTGCCACAAAGCGTGAGTGATTTCCTCTTCAACCACAAAATTCACCGTGGCAACCAGGATGTCTGGATGATGAACAGATATAGTTCACTGAATAAATATAAGATTCAAAGTCCCATGCACTGTAGATTCAGAGGAAGACTGTGTTCTCATTGAAAACTCTCTGAATTCTCCATAATCGAAATGTTCGTGTTTGTTTGCATATGTTTTTGTTTTAATAAATGACTCAAATGTCAGAAGGATTGAGAATTATTCGGCAGTGGTATGTCGGGGTGGGTGTTGTCTCCAGATCATGTCCTGGATGGTATTTATCTCTGCACGTGTCCGGGCGGTGTCTGTCTCCAGACAACTTGGCTCCAGACGCGTCGGAGCCGGTGATTTATGTCTGGGGCAGTGTTTGTCTCACGAACGAATGTGGGCGGTGTTTATGTCTGGAGGGGTTTATGTCTGGACGGTTTGGAATGGTAATTTAATCTCCAGACGCTTCCGATAAGTTTGTCTTCGGACGTGTCCCGATGGAGTTTGTTCTCGCGGAAGTGTCCGGGCTAATGTTTGTCTCCGGACAGCTTTTGGCTCTGGACAGTGTTTGTCTCTGGGTGGTATTTATAGTATGACCAGTAGAAAAATGGATTTCAGCCATTTATTTTATTCCATCTTAACGTTATTCTATGCCGAATCATTTTGATGAGAAAAGTGTGAATCCTAATGTCGGCTCCCACTACACGTCTGCCTTCCATTAATCTCACCTCTTGTTGCTTAGCCTACCCCCTCCCCCTTCCTCACTCTCCCCTCACCTTCTCACTGTCCCCGCTTTCTCATCTCACCTCCCTCTCACTCTTCCTCCTTCCCACTGCTCCCTCCTCACTCTTCTCCTTCCTCACTCTCCCCTCACTTCTTCTCCTCTCCCACCCTCTCTCTCTCCTCCTCCTCTCTCTCTCTTCCGCCTCCTCTCTCTCTTCCCCCCTATCGTTCTCTCTCCCCTCCCTCTCTCCTCTCTCTCCTCCTCCTCTTTCCTTCCCCCTCTATCACCTCCTCTCCCCCCACCCCTCTCTATCTCCACCTTTCCCCCCCATCTCAGTGTTCGTCGTGGAGTGGTGGTAGTATTGCTCGTGAGATAATGATTTTAGCTATCTTAAGTTTTTTTTTTTTCTCCATCAGTTCTGCATGAAAAAATTAACAGAAAATAAAAAATGTCTGCTAGGGGGCTGCAATTCCGCAATAGGAATACCTCAACTACTGAAACATATCCCCAAAAAGACCAGAAAAGTATGTAAAATAAATAAAATGATAACAGCATCTAACTTCTGCTGATCGAGAAAATGAAAACTTGAATATTTTTATTTTTAGAAAAGATGCTCTCTCATAACCTGACGAATAAAAACTTATTAAAAGAGTTTTAAACCTTGTCAATTATTTGAGAGTGAATCCCCACAATACTAAACCCAATTGTAATATCAGGTTGAAAAATTAAAAACTATCAACTGACTGATATTGAGGCATTCTAATTCTATCAACAAGAACTCTAAGAAGAAATATGCTCAGAAAGTGTTAGTACAGAATTATTCTCATTGATAATAATCAATGTTTCCTGAATTGTTCCCTAACAACTTGTAAGCCTAGTTAATTTACTAAAACTGCTTGGTGGAATACTGCTTGGCACCACTATACAACATATGCTTGTATTGGTGCTTATGAAGCTAGGATCCAGAAAAGCCGAGAATACAAAGATTTACCTCTTACATTTAATTCCGAAATAATTTACTAAAACTTCCTGATGCTCAGACACAATAACTTGGAGCGACTTGTCATCTCCAATGGGACCACACTCTTTGTGCGAAGAGCATTGGTGCTGCCTAAGCAGTCTCCTGGGCTATTGGGCACATATCCTGGACAGTTCCACTCCGACATAAGGAATCCCAGCAAGCTGTTACTCTTTGGCCAACCTTCAGAAGGCATGAAGCTGTGGTCAACCCACCTGTATTAATTCAACAGCCAAGCGGATTCGTACTCAGAACCCTAGGATCCCAGCCCACCCACTCTAGCCATTAAGCCAACACCACGCAACAGAGCAACTTATGACAGGAACATATGTATTATTTCTCATACTAATCAAAGTAACCATAATCAAATGCCTAACTCTCTTATAAGCGCTCTACATAAAACGTTTTTACAAAAGCACAACAAGTTATTAGCAGCTTTTTTTCCGCTGGAATATTATGGCAGCGATCCATGTAGTTCCCAAATGTCTTTACAACACTCGCTTGTTCAACATTGGTTTAAACCGACCCTAGTGAAAGCAACGCCTAGACACTAAAAAGACTATCTATTATTCCAGGACTTCCACAACCTGTAAAACCATGCATTGAACTGTTTTTAGTTTTCATGAAATGAAGAAACTGGGTGTGGTCCCAAAGTGAAAAACTTCAGAGGGGTGAATACTTTGCAGGACACTGAATACCCTGTGTGATCTTCTTCCTCTAGCACATAATGACTTTGGGGCCATTTTTATGGTCATATGTGCTGGCAAACCTGATGGACGTCGCACACCTGGCCTCTCTCGATGGTAAAAAAAACAGCAAGGGCTGCTGATTGCTGATCTGGATCTCAACCTCTGCAGGCAGATGGCAGAATCAGTGGGGCTTTCGGGTATGGCAAAGTTTTACTCGTGTTTATCTCTACTAGCTAATGTCTCTTTGGTTTTTATACATAAATATATGCTGATGAAGGCTGAATACTGCGGAGAGTGGGTCTGCAAGCAACATAGAGCAAGAGGGATACGAGCGAACAATGCGGAACAACGCAATTTTTTTTGGTGGATAGAGTCAAGCTCATGGAGGAGCTCAAACACAGAATGGACCAGCATGTAACAAATCAAAAAGACTGGCAGAAGGAATTGGGGTGGGGAGGGGGGAAGAGGGTGAGCCACCACGCTGACAGAGGGACAAAATTAGAGGCAGAGCTGGAGGAATAAGGGAGGAATAAGAACACATCGGGAAGAATGAGAGCAAGAGGACACAATTGTGAACAAGATGTAATACAGCCACAAACTCTCAATCACAGAAGTGGAGGACAGACGAGGGAAGAGTACAAGAAATGGACAAAATAGAATAAAACAATGTAAAAAGAGACAAAGTGGTCATATAGGCCCCATGTTGAAGCCAATTTTGGCTGCAGGAGTAAAAAGGGCGAGCCATACTGTATTTATGTACAATGAAAATTGCTCAGCTGGCCATATTGGATCTGATGTCGAAAAAAAATGACGGCATATGTTACAACATCATGTGTTGTCTTTGTGGCCAAGTACGAATAAAATCGTCCATACATGAATGAAATATGGTTGCTGATGCCACGCACTGCGTGGGACACGAAAGCGAGACCAAATCCATAAGCCCGTTCGGATTAGTCCAAGGGGGCTAATAAACATACCTTGGCAAACAGAATACTTAGATCGTTGGTGGAGAAACCTAAGGTGACAGAATGACTTTGCTTATTGTGGAGAGATGGGACGTGTAGAGTGTTGTCCTAGGTCAGGACCAAGGTATCGAGTGCCATGGAGTGGATAGAGCCAGGCGGTAGGCCTGAGTTGGGACCACACTATCCCAGCCCAGTTATTGTGCAGGGCAAGAGATGGATAATTTATGAGGGCCATGGCCCAGATTCATAGGATGAGACAGCAGCTTGGTAATGGATAAATTGACATTAGGACCACTGTAGTGAGTTAAAAGTAAATAAGAAACAGGTTTTGTTTATGGTACTGGGGATCAGAACTAGATGTCGTTCTCCTCTGCAACGATGCATATGTGCCTCCACCAGAAAGGACAGAATAAGCAATTGGCTTTGAGAGGACACACCTTGTGTCCTTTAGTTGTGCCACTGTGAGTCGAAATTCCTGGTCTTGCTTCTTCCTTGTCTTTCTCTGCTTCGTCTCTGCTCCTTCTGGTCTTGCACCTCTGCTCTTTCCATGGTCCGCCCCCTCCAGGGTAAATCAGGTTGCACGCAGTCCACTATTAACCTCCTTCAGTGACTCCCAAAATCTCAGAATGACTTGCTGTACCTCACACTCATTGTTTCTCTTTCCCCACTATGAAACAACTTCCACTCCTCTGCAATCTCATTCTTCCTCCATGTCTTCAGAAGCTATTCACCACCATAGACTCCCCCATCCAAACCATTGACACTTTTTATCACCCGTTAAACCAACCCTCACCCCCCCCCCTCCAAAAACGGTTGCTTCTTGTCCATGTTGTCCAGCTCTTTGCATTCTCCCCCATGCTCTTATCATCAGCATCCCTTGTTTTCCGTCTCTGTTTTTATGTTTCTCCCTCTGCCTGCTGTTGGCGTTTCACTCTTCTCCTGCTGTTCTTTTGTTATGTGCATCCGGAATTCCGTTTCTTGTTCTGCTCTTCTATGACCTTGACTATCAGTAGTCCTCCGGGATATTAAATCTCACTGGGCGGAGCGTTCCCTGGATTTAATATCGGCGGATTTATTGATCGGTGACCCAATTTCGGACCTGAAATTACTGTATCGTCAATCCTTTGTCCAGCAGTAGCAAAAACAGTTTGATTATATAAAAAGAGGTTTTATTGATAAAAAACAGGAATAACAACAGCAGCAAATTAGGCTACACCATCTTCCTTCGTCAGCCAGTTGCTAACGTCTTTGTTTGAGAGGAAATGTCCTTCGAATGGGAATCCTTGAGCTCTCTGAAGTCAGGACTGGGATATCGATGTTTGTCGTCTTGCCGTTCTATGACTTATAGCTTGCCTGACATCAGCTCCACTGACGACAGGCTTTCTTCCTCATTGTCACGTCATCTTCGTCGGGTCTTCTGGTTTCATTCTTGTTGCTGGTCTGTCGCCTGTAATGAATCTCGACAAGGTTTTTGCGAGAGGTTCCCCTCGGTTTGTTTCCTTCGGCGACCTCGAGGTCTTCGTCAATGTCGACCCAGTGTTGAATTCCTCATCAGAAAGACTGGCGGAGGTGGGGGAAGTGGGACTTCGACGGTGTGACTGCGTCACGCTGGCGCGGCTCTGCCATAAAGGCTGCCTTCTTTCCAACAGTTCACGTGGTTTCCTGTTTCACCTTCTGCCAGCTGAAGCCAACTTTCCCATCGCTTTCAAAGATGGAAATTTTCCTTGACGAGGTTTGTTCGCTGTCAAAGTCCTCGTCTCAGGGATCGTCAATTTCATCGATCCAGCTTCTGGTGTAATTCATGTCGAAAATAAGCCTTCAAGTCCGAATGATGCCATTGGGTCGCAGGGCTTTGGGATGAGGCGGTCGTGTTGGTGGCAGAACTGGATCGTGATGTTTTGAGCCCTTCAACTTCTTTGTGTGCAGAAGCAACGTTGTTCTACCAGGAGCAAAATTTGCGTCCTTGCTACCCATTTTCAGATCCAAAGTGCGAAGATATCGTTCCAAATCGTTCCCAGTTCATCCAGGCGTGATGGAGTTTTCATACGTGAATGGAAGGTTCTAACTCTCTTCAAAAGCATCGCGGATTTTTTGGACTTGCCGATAAGCACAGCTCTTCTTTTCTCCTTCCATGCTGCATGTCCACCAAAGACTGTCACACGTCCTTGCGTCTGAGATTGTTGCACTCTGGGGAGTGAAACAGATGTCTTTAATTTAGGACCAATTACGTCAGACACGATCAGATCACTTCGGACACTGAATGAAAAATGGAACAGAAACGGCTAACAAGGCACACAGAACATGTAAAGCTTTGAGACACAAGCGAGGTTTGATCTACGACCAGTTTTCCGCTAACCGGTTACCGACTGATGCTAAAAAATCCGCGTGATCCTTTCCGGGAAAACCAGGCCGCGCCGGATGAAGTGGCTTTATAACCGGCGGAATGGATTTATTACACCGGCGGAAATCTATATCGTAGGAATTCCGTACCCTGGCGTTTCCGGATTTAATATACGGCTGGATTTATTATCCGTGGATTTAATATCGCGGGAGACTACTGTATATCCAAAAACCCAAAACATTGAGAGTGGTGAAATGAGATTTTAATTTGAGAAAGCACAGGGGAAGGTCATGCGTAAGTGTGGTGGGACTGTAAGTGCCACTCGATGTAGGAGATGATGAGGGAGAACCGAAGGACTGACTTGGTGGATTTGACACCATTAATGGATGGAAGGAGATTTATGGTTATGCTACGGCAACCCTGCAGACTGGACCTTCTCATTCAGGATCCTGAATTCAGAAACACAGACATCACAAGTAGGGGTGAAATGAGGGGTACTTAAACATGGGGGAAGAAAGTCGTGGTTTATCTGCGGAGGGATCATCGATGGACCGAGTGTTTGCGAGTTTAACAGGGTCTGGAAGAAACTGTGTGAAGAGGAGGATGTATCGAGATGATGAAGAAGATAAGGTGTTCCAAATCGGAGAAGATGTAAAAAAGGTGTTCCTTGTGAAGACGTTCCTGATGGAGAGATAGCGGAACAATTACTGTATTTTGAGATTTATTTAAAGTTGGAATCAAATTTTGTTCACTTTGAAGCAAATTAGTTAAATGAGGAGCAATATGTAGTTCAATCTGGAGGTATGGGAAGGAAGGGATAAAGAGTGAATGAAGGAAATAACATTTCGAAGGAATTGTTATATTTTTTGTTCAATTGATAAACATTTTCATTTTTTGAAATTTTCAACGCGATATGCAATCAATCTACGCGGTGAGTGTCATGTTCAACCGGTTGGAACATTCAAACGATTGAAAATGGCTTGTCAGAACAGCAAACTACAGCTAAAGAACGTTGTGAGCTTGCTGGAGATGTTTGAACCGCACGACCTCATCCACGATGGTGAGCACGACCGACAAATATTTGGCCACAGCTATGGGTTCACCAGTCCGTGCTGTTGTGGCTAATTTGGTGATGGAGGAACTCGAAGAAGGATATTTGAGTCTCATGAGAATTCGTCCACGGTACTGGAAGCAGATATGTAGATTGACACCTTCGTCATTGTGGCATAGAAATCTGGTAGACCACCTACTGGGAACAACTTACCAGATATTACCCCAGTATTAACTTCACATCAAATTGAAAAAGAAGCCAAATTAGCCTTTTTGGATGTGGAGTCCACCGTAAAGACTTCGGTTACAGGAAACCAAACCACACCAGCAGATTACTGGATTTTAACTCCCTGCAACCAACTCGCCTACAAACACAGTGGTAGCTTGTCAGCTAGGGCATGGACATGTCATTATCCAAAGCCGAGGCAATCAAAGAAAATGAGATTAGTTTGGAGAGTCCTGCTCAAAATGGGTACAACAAGGGGGATACTCCACACCTTGGAAAACCAAAACGGACCGAACAGAGGGCCAGACACACTTGGGATGTGTACCTGTCATCTACCCAGGCCCTTTCTGAAGGATTGGCAGGATAGTAGCATTGGCGCACGATTGGCGTAGCCTACAAGTCTTTACGACCATTCCGTAATGTCATTTCAACTAAGGACCCAATACCAACTGGTGATAAATATGGAGATAATTAAACCATTCATCATGCAAAGACTGTGACAAATTCCTTACATTGGGAAACTGGAAGAAATTTAAAACAATGGCTAGAATGAACATGATCGAACAATTACGCCTTGGAAAGGCGACCGCAGTCAGCCGATAGCACGTCATGGCCTGCAATCTGGCGACAAATTAACTTTGATGGGACCCGTGTCTCGAGCTCGACGTTCCAACAACGACACAGTTGATTTGAAGCGTGGCACTGAAGCAGCCGGGAGGGTGGTCTAACTGGGGAGATGGTGGAGCATACCCCAACAATACACACCTCTGTGCAAATAGTGAAAACGGATGGTGCAAGGCAGATGGATAAGGTGAGCACAAACACCCCAATCCCAAACACACATCCACATGTGCACACACTCAACTTAAGAAACCCAACACTACTCACAACCAAACACCTAAATCATGCCCAAACTCGGACACAAAAACCAGCCGTGTTTGTGCCCCGGAAACAGGAAATCACACAGCACACACATAAACAACACCAGATATGTGTAAAAAAAAAAAAAAATTGCAGAAAAGCAGAGCAGACCCCATCAATGATGTGATTTGAAATTTATTTGCTTGAGGTGTGCAAATAAAATAAACAAGTGTGCAGGCACAACAAATCCGCCCATTAAGGCATAAAGTTTATTTTGGGGATCAATTTTAAATTTGATATATTTCCTAACCTGATGTTATTATAAGGAATAGAATAAGGAATATTTATTTTAGTTTGAAGTTCATTAACCAGTTTTTGACAAGTTATTGACCGTAAAATGATTTTGATCTTTTCGTGACCTTTGACCTTTGATCCAATTGGACCCAAAATTAATGGGGTTCGTCCAAGGTTCATTGCCCACTGTGGATTAAATTTGATAGTGTTTGCTAAAGCCGTGTTTTGCGTAAAAGTTTGCTAACAGACATGACAGACAAAAACCAAAAAAAAAAAAAAACCAGACAAAAACAAACCGGACTTACAATATCCCCGCTCCCTCCCTCCGGGGGGGCGGATAAAAAAGCCACTCCTTCATTGACCACTCGAGCACGGCAGCACGTGAGGAAATGAGCGGACTATCGAAATAATAACCGGACAGTGTTGAGGCTTGGGGGTCTACTGGCTTGAAGAATCGGGCTGTGAAGCAGGTGAAACGTCACTGAGACAGGTCTGCCTCTGCTTATGCTCAATTTAGTGGAGTTGATCTAGTTTTATTTTTGGTTGGAAGTGCCGCCTTCTTCTTTAAATCTATAATCCCCAACTGCCCAATTTATTTAGTGAGAGTAATATCTAGAGATAAACAGCAAGTTACATAATTGAATGAAGAAATCGAGGCATCAAATCAACATAAAAGACCAATATAATTAAACAAGATATGATGCTCACGATCAAAAATGGAAGTGCTCCAGTGCTGTTGAACACCAAAAGGTTCCAAAAAGTGTTTACGCCATAATGCGGTAGATGATTATTTAACTTAATACGAGACTGAGAATTCCAATCAGTATCAATTAGTGGTTGTACTGCAAAGGACATCACTAATCCGACATAACTCCATGGTAACACGTAGCTTAGGCTTGTCAGGTAATGTCATTCGTTCCAGGATACGACGGTGCATATCGCAATGAAATTGACTAATCCAGGACTAATTGGGAATTGGTGAATCCTTTGATAAAATTTTGAGGTCTCGTCCTAAATCTCAACAAACTTGTGATAACAAAATTATTGCACTAAAAACATATGGACGCCCTTAGAAACCTCTTAACCTGTAGTTCAGCAATCTCGCCAGACCTTTTGGGGCATTCATTGTGATAAGGAACTTTCTGCCCCCCCCCCCCCCCACTCCTGCACCTCCTGTCAAAATACACACGACGGGCAAAGGAGGAGTTACAGAAGTAAAGAAAAAATAATGATTCGAATTGGTAAAGCATGAGACTGTTGATAGTTGCGTATCTTAAAGGAGTATAAGGGAATAAGTGACTTGCCAGAATCAGGGAGTGATTCACAGGTAAGCAAAGGTGGAAAAGGAGTGTAGGTGAGTAGTACTTCATTTGAGGAGGTAGAGTATGGGTTGCTGGATGCAGTGTATGTAAATTGGTGAACTCAGCAAGGACGAAGGTCTTTAGATGTGACTTAGTTTCTTGTAATATCAAGGTCACATGAAACAAATAGAAATGTGACCTTGATATATAAGAAGCAAGGCAACAATTTATGCTGCGCTGAGCAAAGAGCATCCCTGTCACCAGATCGCATCTCAGAGCCTTGGGTTTGCACTGCTCCAGGGGTACAAGGTGAGATTGCGCACCAGAGCAGTTCTCCATGCTGCTGCTAATGCAGGCCTCGAGACCAGACCTTTGGAACACATGCCATTTACACTGATACAGCATGATATACTGTTAGGAGTAGAAAGGGCCATTAATTGTTCTGAGCTTCTTTATAAGGTGGTGCCCCTGTTCAATACCAGTGGTGAAAACCAATTACTTATAAACAGCATCCGTTATTCATTTTGAAGAATGTTTATTGAAAAGGTTAAATCTGTACAAATTAATAATTTGCAAAAACATCCTGGAAGTAATATTTTTAAATTTTGCAACAATAAATAAATCCCACAACCAATTCACTTGTGTGGGTCTGATATAAATTATTTTGCATGGAGGTTGAAGCTCATTTGATTCAACTTATCTGGGCAACCACATGACGTGCGCCATTATTCTACCACTCATGCTTGGCTGGTGATTCACAATATTCCGAATTTATTCAAACATTTTCAAACTGACTTTCATGCTGCCCGTGCTGTCTCACCCACTCCAAGCAATCAGTTGCAACTATTGATAGCGGGATATGCGAGTATGTTTGTGCCTGGGAGTGGAGACACAGATGCCTTCATAGATTAAAAAGTTGTGGATGACACCAAAAATCGTTCGGATTCATAATGTTTGTAAATGAGGTTATAAGATGCAAAGAAGCAATGATATGAAAAGAGAGTTGTAAATATGAACACTCAAGTATTGACTTGATGCAACATCATAACTTAATAATGAAATCCCAAGGTGCCTGCCTCTATTACCAGGCAGTTGTTACTAATCCTGATTCATCTGTGTAGATAGAGATTGAATGTTTGTTATCTCATTTACAAATCGAAATCATCCAAGTTATACACGATTGTGACACAGAAATGCTCCCTTATTTGGACTTATCAAGTCACAAAAGTTGCGTACACATTGGTTTAAACTTTATGATGGCTACACTGTCCAATTTAACTTTCAATTTACTTGTGTGCAACATGTTTTGTGTCATGTAGACATAAAGCTTAGCAATCAATGTAAGCCATCCCACAACATGTCAGTGCCAGTATTCAATTTAATATATCGTTGTGAAATCATTAGACACATCTTATTAAGCCCGAGAACATGTCGTAACCTTGATTGTCTTTCGATAGCAGTCGAGGCTTACGTTGAAGCACTAATGATGGAGGGTAAAAATCTGACAGAGAGTGGGGGAAACAAGCAACAAATAACACAGGACTCACTAAGTACGTGAAAAGGGAAGGAAAGGCTCTTGGTCAGCGAGTGTATAAAAGCTCAGAAGTGGGTAAATAATAGAAGACACCATAATGTTGCAATGGGCAGCAGTCTTGAAAGAGTAATGGACCACAGACTCAGGGAGGCAGTTCCACTGACTAGAGAGACCAACGTGCGATGAATAAATGGAGGTGAGCTCATCAAGCTTGGACTTCAGGAGGTAATGAGGTGTTTGCTTTTGGAAGAATGTGTGTGTGTTTGTGACTTAAGGAGGGCTGGGGTTAGCAGAAAAGGAGGGGTAGTGAAGAGAGACCAGAAGAGAGGCAGTAGAGCACCGAAAGGACCACAAGCCTGCAGAGAGGAGAAATAGACCTTTGGACAATTTATTGATGACACTTTGTCCATACATTCCTAATGCCTTATTCCTACTTCCTCCCAAGCATCTAATTTTTTTGAAATCCCTTCCTTTCATTTTGGCACACAATGGAGATGACCCCTGAGACTATCAGTGATATGTCTGCTTGCAGGAACCTGTGTGGTTGATGGATGATGTGATCGTTGTGTGTAATTATCTTGCTGAACGATTCGAACAGATGACTGGACGTTATGAGATGTATGCCGAGGACCTTCACGCGGCCATACGACATGATTTCCAACCCAACATCGTCACAAGAAAACAGAACACCGGGTGCAAGGAATGAGATTAAAATAAATATAATTGTTTCATTTATGCCTTGTTAATCGTCATTGCTTGTAGCAAACAAAAAAAAATCGCTAAATTCACCTCTTTTATAATTTCATGATCGAACGATTGAGTCAGATGCTGAATCATAACATGATCTCAGATGTGATGCTAGTTAGGAGAACTTTTCTCAATGATTAGATACATTTATGATATGCCAACTAGCTTTTTTGTGATTGCCATTGTAAGGCCCATTGTATATGTAATTTTGAATAGTCTTTTTGTGACTTCAATGAATACGAGGCGGCATTCCATTCATGATATTTCATTCACCAATATTTCAGTTTGCTGGTGAATAAACAGAAGTACAAAATTGGTGATATTGAATTATTAGTGCACACACTGGAGCAGTCTTTCTGCATTGTTAATTAAATACTTTTTTGCCCTTAACTCTATCAGATAATTTTAAAACAAGGCTGTAGCACAGGAAAATTAATTTGGGATCATGCTCGTTGGTTATCCTCATTGCACTGTCGATGCATAAGACTGCTGAGACAGTTTCATTGGCTCGGCGCTTATAATTGTGGTCAAGGAGCCACTCCATCACAGAGTACTCGACTGAGAGTGCAAGAACTTGCAATCTTTATGATGCTGGCAATAGCTTGCCTACTCTTTGCAAAGGACACGTGGGATCTTAACATCCACCAAACTAATGCCGGAACACAGGATTGCCGTTTAACGTCCATCCGCGGGACGGCACACACATTTATGAATCACCCCTTTCAAACAGCGAGATAATGCTCTATATCACTGATCGGGATCAAACCCAGGCGAGACGGCTTAGAGGCGCATGTGATATGCCATTTTGTCAGTATATGTATGTATATACTAGCGGGTATGCTTGCACATTGTTAGCGATACGAAACGCGAGCTTCCCCATTGTCTCAGGTCGCTCACCTGCATTTGATTTTTCATTTATTTATATTTTCATTTACGGACGTTTTCCAATGGTTCTGTGATTTTTTTCCCGGTGTAGTGCTTCGATGTCCATTGGCACACAGAATACTGTGCTTCCCCATTGTCTCGAAGCGCTCACCTGCATTTTTTTCATTTATTTATTTTCATTAATTTTGTTTTCATTTATGAATGTTGTCCAATGATACTGTGATTTTCCCGTGTATTGGCTTCGGATGTCCATCAGCACGTAAAAATTTCAGCTTTCTACGTCACCCGGAAGATCCGATCTTTAATATCAGTTACTTCAGTATGCCTGTGTTGGCTGAATGGTTAGGTGTGGTGCATGGATCCTGGGATCCTGAGTTCAAATCCTGTTAAGCTGGTTGAATTAATCCCAGATGGAGTTGACTCAGCCTGTCATCCTTCTGAGGTCGGCAAAATGAGTTCCAGCTTGCTGGATGATTGAGCCATTTAAGTATCTTGTGTTGGAGTGGAGACCTGTCCAGGATTGTGCCCAATAGGCTCAGGAGACTGCTTTGGCAGCACTGACACTGTACACTCTGTACAGAGTATGGTCCTGATTGAATGGAATGGTCAGTCAGTCAGTCGTGGTTAGAAAGAGCTTTATATATTAGACTCCCAGGGTTTGCTTCAGCATTGTGTCAGTATATTAACCGTGCTTCCCAACATCTCGGGTAGCTCACCTGCATTTGATTTTTCATTTATTTGTTTTCATTTGTTTATATTTTCTTTTATGGATGCTTTCCGATGGTTCTGTGACTTTTCCCGGTGTACTGAACATGTCAGAGACAAAACAGCCTGGACACCTCTGGAGACAAACTCCTGTCTCGACATAAACACCACCCGGACACGTCCGAAGAATAAATGGGGCCAGACATGTCCAGACACAAACAGGACATGTCCACAGACAAACACTGCCCGACACATCCAGACACAAACAACATGGGCCGAACAGGTCCGAAGACAAACACCGTCCAGAGATAAACAACTCCCAGACACAAACTCTGTCCAAGACAAACACCGCCCAAAAACAACCACGGCCTGGACACGTCCAGAGACGAACAACACCCGGAGATAAACAATGCCCGGACACAAACTCCATCCAGAGACAAACACTACCCAGCACATAAACACTGCCTTGACATGTCCGGAGACAACACCACCCGGGTATAAACACGCCCAAGACACAAACACCATCTGGACACATCCGGAGACAAACACTGTCCGGACATAAACACCGCTCGGACACGTCCGGAGACACAGAGAGAGAGAGAGAGAGGAGAGAGAGAGAGAGAGAGAGAGAGAGAGAGACACAGAGACAGAGACAGAGACAGAGACAGATGGATAGATGTTTGGGAGGTGCTTCACTGTATTAGGAGGAGGCGATGTGAGGATGGACACAGACAGAGAGAGATAGGAGAGAGGGCAAAGGTAGGGGGAGGGGAATTAGAGAGAAAATGTTATGCTTTATAACAACACACAAACACACACACACACACACACACACACACACACACACACACACACACACCACACACACACATATATTAGTGCTGGCCGATATTCGCAATCTTTTGGAATCGCAAATTGGAGTCATTGTGATTACCAACTCCCGTATGTACTGTTACAACCCAAAAACCTGAGTGCTTTCACCTTGTTTTGGGGAATTTCAACAAACAAATTATAAAAACACATTGCATTTATATGAAAGTTTCAAGAAGATGTGCATAAACATTAATTTATCAACAGCGCATGTGACGGATGGAAAAAAATTGGCTCAGTAATTTAAAAAACACGTCATATGGCAAACGGCTCAGAAATCGAGCGTTATCAAATATATTTTGCTTTGAAACTCACAAAAAGAATCATATAACCTCTCAAAAGCAAACCCGATTCATATAAAATAACCAATTGCTTTGGAAACAGTCATGAGGCCAAAGGAAAACGTGATTGCTTGTACACTGTTTGAGGGTAAAAGTTAAAACCTCCATAAGATATGGGATGAAACTTTGCCACCAGGTGCCCTAACCAAGCGTGCAGGCAGCACATGCATTCTCGGAAAGTCCTTTACAGATTCAACTCTTCCCATATGTACCACGTCCGTGTGTGCTGCATAATTACCTCTACCTTGTATAGCAACTAACAACTGCACATCCCGATCGGATGCAAACTGTTTCCGCTATCACCTGTATTGTGCTCGACAATGGCTTTAGCACTCAAGCAAGCACTCCCAATGAAATGTTTGATAAGAACAGCTGGCTTGGCAAGCAAAAACAAGCTGAATGGTAATGGCACATACCCGCAAAAAACTAAACATCGCCGATTCTTAACATTTTCAGGTTTCACTCCAGATTTCGAGTTATTTAATCCACGTGATCCGATCCTCAAAACTGAAATTATGTTTCGATTATATACTGAACTAGATGGTATTCATAGAACACTTACCCTGAGCAGTCTGAGAAGGACTTGGTGCAAGGCAAACTCTTCTGTTTTTTATGATTTTTTTTTGATCCAATATGGCTGCCAAACTAGTGACCAATGATGTCACTTTTATCAAACTACGAGACGACCCGTGAACCCGTTGGGTTGATTAAAAAAAAAAAAAAAAAATATATATATATATATATATACATATACATATATGAGGCCCGGCGAGGAGGAGTGATGTAAGCGACATTTTTTAATGATATGATGATGATAGGCTCGGATGATAGGCAAGGGTTAAAATAGTGCTATATGGCATTAACTCCAAAATGGCCGTATGTGGCCCTTACATCACTCCTCGCGGCGCCTCATATATATATATATATATATATATATATATATAGTATATGTGTAATATATATTTATATGTACAGAAATATATTGTTGCGGGCCGGGGTCGGTGGCGAGAATGACCACTAGGTGGGGAAAGCTACGTCGACTCCACCAGACTCCCCGAATTGTAGGCCGTCGCTCCGGATAATTCCGTGACGCGGCGGGTCGCTGAATCGACCATGGTCACCAATATTTCCCGCGTAGCATAGGGTCTATTTGTCTATAACCAATTTACCTAATTAACTACACGATTTCGACTACCGGGAAACCACGCCTCGGCACGTCTTGTTCGAACTGGTCACTCTACCGGACTGCGGTAGGAGTTCCAACTACCGACTACCAACTCGGTTCGGGTGCAGCTGAGCGGAAACTGCCCAAAGCCGTCCCGGCTACAATTGTCCGATTACCTGGGATAAACCCGCCTAAACTCAAATCCAAACCATTGCTGACCATGCAAGAAGGGATGGAAACGGATTGGAACATTTCTGTGATGATTATTTACAGTAAGAGACAAAGGCAAGACTTAATGCGAATATGCAATGAAGAAGTATTTGCAATGATCCAAAAACACTTATTCAGTTCTACTTAAAGACGGGCCCACCCGCAGACACACACACAAATTGTGTCTGCGTGTGGGCCCGTCTTTAAGTAGAACTGAATAAGTGTTTTTGGATCATTGCAAATACTTCTTCCTTGCATATTCGCATTAAGTCTTGCCTTTGTCTCTTACTGTAAATAAATCATCACAGAAATGTTCC
>CM068955.1:150705012-150729420 GCA_035128595.1 Eptatretus atami | reverse complement strand
AGTCTTTGCATGATGAATGGTTTAATTATCTCCATATTTATCACCAGTTGGTATTGGGTCCTTTAGTTTTGAAATGACATTACGGATGGTGCGTAAAGACTTGTAGGCTACGCCAATCCGTGCGCCATGTACTATCCTGCCAATCCTTTCAGAAAGGCCTGGGTAGTATGACAGTACACAGTACCCAAGTGTGTCTGGCTCCTTCTGTTCGGTCCGTTTTGGTTCTTCCAAGGTGGGGAGTATCCCCTTGTTGTACCCATTTTTGAGCAGGACTCCTCCAACTAATCTCATTTCTTTGATTGCCTCGGCTTTGGATAATGACACTGTCCATGCCCTAGCTGCCAAGCTGCCAAGCTACACTGTGTTTGTGGGAGATTGGGTTGCAGGAGTTAAAATCCAGTAATTTGCTGGTGTGGTTTGGTTTCCTGTAAACCGAAGTCTTTACGGAGAACCTCCACATCCAAAAAGGCTAATTTGCTTTCTTTTTCAATTTTGATTGTGAAGTTAATACTGGGGAATATCTGGTCAAGTTGTTCCAGTAGGTGGTCTACCATGTTTCTATGCACAATGACGAAGGTGTCATCTACATATCTGTTCCAGTACCGTGGGAGCCAATTCTCATGAGACTCAAATATCCTTCGTTCGAGTTCCTCCATCACCAAATTAGCCACAACAGCAGAGACCGGTGAACCCATAGCTGTGCCAAATATTTGTCGGTCGTGTGCACCATCGTGGATGAAGGTCGTGCTGTTCAAACATCTCCAGCAAGCTCACAACGTCTTTAGCTGTTAGTTTGCTGTTCTGACAAGCCATTTTCCAATCGTTTGAATGTTCCAACCGGTTGAACATGACACTCACCGCTAGATTGATTGCGATATCGGTTGAAACATTTCAAAAAATTGAAAAATGGTTATCATTGAACAAAAAATAATAACAATTCCTTCGAAATGTTATTTCCTTCATTCATCTCTTTATCCCTTCCATTCCCATTACCTCCAAATTGAACTAATATTGCTCCTCATTTAACTAATTTGCTTCAAAGTGAACAAATTTGATTCCAACTTTAAATAACATCTCAAAATACATAATTTTCCGTATCTCTCCATCAGGAACGTCTTCAACAGGAACACCTTTTCTGTACATCTTCTCGATTGGAACACCTTATCTTCTTCATCATCTCGATTACATCCTCCTCTTCACACAGTTTCTTTCCCAGACCTGTTAAACTCGCAAACACTCGGTCCATCGATGATCCCTCCGCAGATAAACCACGACTTTTTCCCCCATGTTTAATAACCCCTCATTTCACCCCTCTTGTGATGTCTGTGTTTCTGAATTCAGGATCCTGAGAAGTCCAGTCTGCAGGTGTTGCCTGTACATAACCATAAACTCTCCTTTCCATCCATTAATGGTGTCAAACCCCACCAAGTCAGTACCTTCGGTTCTCCCTCATCATCTCCTACATGCGAGTGGCACTTACAGTCCCACCACACTTACAGCATGACCTTCCCCTGTGCTCTCAATAAAATCTCATTTCACCACTCTCAATGTTTTGGGGTTTTTTTGGGATATACAGTAGTCTCCGGATATTAAATCCACGGATAATAAATCCAGCCGTATATTAAATCCGGAAACGCCAGGGTACGGAATTCCTACATATAGATTTCCGCCGTGTAATAAATCCATCCGCCGGTTATAAAGCCACTTCATCGGCGCGGCCTGTGTTTTCCCGGAAGGATCACGCGATTTTTTAGCATCAGTCGGAACCGGTTAGCGGAAACTGGTCGTAGATCAAACCTCGCTTGTGTCTCAAAGCTTTACAGTGTTTCTGTGTGCCTTGTTAGCCGTTCTGTTCCATTTTTCATTCAGTGTCCGAAGTGATCTGATCGTGTTGACGTTAATTGTGTTGCCTAAATTAAAGACATCTTGTTTCACTCCCCAGATTTCAACATATCTTTCAAGACGGCCAAGGACCGTGTGACAGTCTTGGTGACATGCAGCATGGAAGGAGAAAAAGAAGAGCTGTTGCTTATCGGCAAGTCCAAAAATCCGCGATGCTTTAAGAGAGTTAAGAACCTTCCATTCACGTATGAAAACTCCATCAACGCCTGGATGACTGGGACGATTTGGGAACGATATCTTCGCACTTTGGATCTGAAAATGGGTAGACAAGGACGCAAAATTTTGCTCCTGGTAGACAACTGCTCTGCACACAAAGAAGTTGAAGGCTCAAAACATCACGATCCGATTTCTGCCACCCAACACGACCGCCTCATCTCCAGCCCTGCGACCAAGGCATCATTCGGACCTTGAAGGCTTATTTTCGACATGAATTACACCAGAAGCTGATCGATGAAATTGACGATGCCCCTGAAGACGAGACTTTGACAGCGAACAACCTCGTCAAGAAAATTTCCATCTTTGAAGCGATGGAAATGCTTGGCTTCAGCGTGGCAGAAGGTGAAACAGGAAACCATCGTGAACTGTTGGAAGAAGGCAGCCTTTATGGCAAAGAGCCGCGCCAAGGTGACGCAGACACCGTCGAAGTCCCACTTCCCCCACCTCCGCCAGGTCTTTCTGATGAGGAATTCAACCACTGGGTCGACATTGACGAAGACCTCGAGGTCGCCAATGAAACAACCGAGGGGGAACTCTCGCAAAACCTTGTCGAGTTCATACAGGCGACAGACCAGCAACAAGATGAAACCAGAAGACCACGACGAAGATGACGATGACAATGAGGAAGAGCCTGTCGTCAGTGGAGCTGATGTCAGGAAGCTATTGAAGTCTAGAACGGCAAGACGACAACATGATATCCCAGTTCCTGACTTCAGAGAGCTCAAGGATTCCGTTCGAAGGACATTTCCTCTCAAACAAAGGACGTTAGCCAACTGGCTGACGAAGGAAGATGGTGTAGCCTAATTTGCTTCTGTTGTTTTCCTGTTTTTTTATCAATAAACCTCTTTTTTATATAAATCAAACTGTTTTTGCTACTGCTGGACAAAAGGGATTGCACGATACAGTAATTTCAGGTCCGAATTGGGTCACCGATAATAAATCCGCCGGATATTAAATCCAGGAAACGCTCCGCCCGAGGTGGATTTAATATCCGGAGACTACTGTATAGTCAAGGCTCATAGAAGAGCAGGAACACAGAACGAATCCGGATGCAACATAACAAAAGGAACAGCAGGAGAAGAGTGAAACGCCAACAGCAGGGCAGAGGGAGAAAATAAACAGAGACGGAAAACAAGGGATGCTGATGATAAAGCATGGGGGAGAATGCAAGAGCTGGACAACATGGACAAGAAGCAACCGTTTTTGGAGGGGGGGGGTGAGGGTGGTTTAACGGGTGTAAAAAGTGTCATGGTTTTGGATGGGGGAGTCTGAGGTGGTGGTGAATAGCTGTCTTGAAGACATGGAGGGAAGAATGAGATTGCAGAGGATGTGGAAGTTGTTTCCATAGGTGGGGAAAAAAGAGGAACAAATGAGTGGAGGTAAGCAGTCATTCTGGATTTTGGGAGGTTCACTGGAAGGGAGGTTAATAGTGGACTGCGTGCAACCTGAATTTACCTGGAGGGGGGGGACCATGGAAAGAGCAGAGGGTGCAAGACCAGAAAGGAGGCAGAAGACGACAGAGAGAGACAAGGAAGAAGAAGACAGAATTTGGGACTCACAGTGGCACAACTAAGGACACAATGTGTCCTCTCAAAGCCAATTGCCTTATTCTGTCCTTTCTGGTGGCAGGCACATATTGCATGTTGTAGAGGAGAACATCTAGTCTGATCCCCAGTACATAACAAAACCTGTTTCTTAATTTACTTTTCATCTCACTACAGTGGTCCTAATGTCATATTGATCCACTACCAAGCTTGCTGGTCTCATCCTATGAATTTGGGCATGGCCCTCATAAATTATCCTATCTCTGTGCCCTGGCACAATTACCTGGCTGGATAGTGTGGTCCCAACTCAGGCCTACTCGCCTGGCTCTATCACTCCATGGCACTCGATACCTTGGTCCTGACCTAGGACAACACTCTACACTCCCATCTCTCCACCAATAAGCCAAGTATTCTGTCACCTTAGGTTTCTCCACCAACGATCTAAGTATTCTGTTGCCCAGGTATTTTATTAGCCCCCGTTGGACTTAATCCGAAACGGGGGCTTATGGATTTGGTCTCGATTTTCGTGTCCACGCGTGCGTGCATCCGCAACCATATTTCATTCATGTATGGACCGATTTTATTCGTACTTGGCACAAAGACAACACATGATGTTGTACATATGCCCGTCATTTTTTTTCGACATCAGATCCAATATGGCCAGCTGGAGGCAATTTTCATTGTACATAAATACAGTATGGGCTCGCCCTTTTACTCCATGCAGCAAAATTGCTTCAACATTGGGGGCTATATGACACTTTGTCTCTTTTTACTTGTTTTATTCTATTTTGGTCCATTTCTTGTATTCTTCCCTCGTCTTCCCTTCTACTTCTGTGATTGAGAGTTTGTGGCTGTATACATCTTGTTCACAATGTGTCCTCTTGCTCTCATTCTTCCCGATGTGTCTTATTCCTCCCTTATTCCTCCAGCTCTCCCTCTATTTTGTCCCTCTGTCCAGCCGTTGGTGCGTCACCCTCCTTCCCCCCCTCCCTCACCCCCATCTCCTTCTGCAGTTCTTTTTGATTTGTTACATGCTGGTCCATTCTGTGTTTGAGCTCCTCCATGAGCCTTGACTCTGTCCACCAAAAAAAATTGGTTTGTTCCTGCATTGTTCGCTCGTATCCCTCTGCTCTATGTTGTTGCATTGACCACTCGTCCGCAGTTATTCAGCTCTTTCATCAGCATATATTTCTGTATAAAAACCAAAGAGAGCATTAGCTAGTAGAGATAAACACGAGTAAAACTTTGCCATACCCGAAAGCCCCACTGATCTGCCATCTGCCTGCAGAGGTTGAGATCCAGATCAGCAATCAGCAGCCCATTGCTGATCCGAGAGAGGCCAGGTGTGCGACGTCCATCAGGTGCAGCGACATAACTTGAACCATAAAAATGGCCAAAGTCATTATGTGCTAGAGGAAGAAGAATCACACAGGGTATTCAGTGTCCTGCAAAAGTATTCACCCCCCTCTGAAGTTTTCACATTTTGACCACACCCAAGTTCATTTCTGAAACTAAAAACAGTTTCAATGCATGGTTTTACAGAGTTGTGGAAGTCCTGGATAATAGGATTAAGTTTTTTAGTGGTCGAGGCTTGCTTTCACTGGGTCGGTTTAAACCAGTGTTGAACAAGCCGAGTGTTCGTAAAGACATTTGGGAACTACATGATCGCTGCATAATAGTTCCAGCGGAAAAAGCTGCTAATAACTTTGTTGTGCTTTGTAAAAACGTTTTATGTAGAGCTTTTATAAAGAGAGTTAGGCATTGATATGGTTACTTTGATTAGTATAGGAAATAATACATATGTTCCTTGTCATAAGTTGCTCTGTGCGTGGTGTTGGCTTAATGGCTAGAGTGGTGGGCCTGGGATCCTAGGGTCCTGAGTACGAATCCTGCTTGGCTGTTGAATTAATACCAGGTGGGGTTGACACAGCCTGTCATCCTTCTGAGGTTGGCAAAATGAGTAACAGCTTGCTGGTGTCCTATGTCGGAGTGGCAACCTGTCCAGGATTGTGCCCAATAGCCCAGGAGACTGCTTAGGCAGCACCAATGCTCTGCACAGAGTGTGGTCCCATTGGATGGATGACAAGTCGCTCCAAGTTATTGTGTCTGAGCATCAGGAAGTTTTAGTAAATTATTTCGGAATTAAATGTAAAGAGGTAAATCTTTGTATTCCTCAGCTTTTCTGGATCCCTAAGCTTCATAAGCACCAATACAAGCATATGTTTATAGTGGATGCCAAGCAGTATTCCACCAAGCAGTTTTCAGTTATAATTAACTCAGGCTTACAAGTTGTTAGGGAACAATTCAGGAAACATTGATTATTATCAATTGAGAATAATTCTGGTACTAACACTTTCTGGAGCATTATTTCTTCTTTAGAGTTCTTTGATAGAATTAGATGCCTCAATATCAAGTCAGTTGAAGTTTTTAATTTTTCAACCTGATATACAATTTGGGTTTAGTATTAGTGAGGGATTCACTCTTCAAAGTAATTGACAAGGTTTTAAACTCTTTTAATAAGTTTTTATGTGTCAGGTTTGAGAGAGCATTCTTTTCTAAAAATAAATATTCAAGTTTTCATTGTTTCGATCAGCAGAAGTTTAAGGATGCTGTTCATTTTATTTTATTTAATACTTTTCTGTCTTTTTGTGGGATAATGTTTCAGTAGGTTGAGGGTATTCCTATGGGTGGGAATTGCAGCCCCCTACTAGCAGACATTTTTTTTTTATTTTCTGTGAATTTTCATTCATGCAGAAACTGATGGAGAAAAAAAAAAACTTAAGATTAGCTAAAATATTATCTCACGAGCAAATACTACCCACCACTTCACTGACGGGAACACTGAGATGGGGGGGGAAGAGGTGGGAGATGAGAGGGGTGGGGGAGAGGGGAGGTGATAGAGGGGGAAGGAAAGAGGAGGGAGGGGGAGAGAGAGAGAGAGGGAGGGGAGAGAGAGAGAGGAGGGAGGGGGAGAGAGAGAGGAGGGAGGGGGGGGAGAGAGAGAGAGAGGAGGGAGGAGGAGAGGAGGAGGGGGGAGAGGAGAAGAAGTGAGGGAGGAGAGTGAGGAAGGAGGAAGAGTGAGGAGGGAGAGTGAGGAAGGAGGAAGAGTGAGGAGGGAGGGAGAGTGAGCCAAGGGGGGACAGTGAGAAGGGAGGGGAGAGTGAGGAAGGGGGGAGGGGGGTAGGGAAGGCAACAAGAGGTGAGATTAATGGAAGGCAGACGTGTAGTGGAGCGACAATTAGGATTCACACTTTCTCATCAAAATGATTCGGCATAGAATAACAGTTAAGATGGAAATAAAATAATGGCTGAAATCCATTTTCTACTGGTCATACTATAAATACCACCCAGAGACAAACACCGTCCAGAGCCAAGCTGTCCGGAGACAAACACTGCCCGGACACTTCCGGAGACAAACTCCCATCGGGACACGTCCGAAGACAAACTCCTATCCGGAAGCGTCTGGAGATAAATACCATCCAAACACGTCCAGACATAAACTCCCGTCCAGACATAAACACCGCCCACATTCGTTCGGAGACAAACACTGCCCAGACATAAATACCGGCCGGACGCGTCCGGAGCCAAATTGTCTGGAGACAGACACCGCCCGGACACGTGCAGAGATAAATACCATCCGGACATGTCTGGAGACAAACCCCACCCCGACATAACCACTGCCGAATAATTCTCAATTCCTTCTGTACATTTGAGTCATTTATTAAAACAAAACATATGCAAACAAACACGAACATGTCGATATGGAGAATTCAGAGGAGTTTCAATGAGAAACACAGTCTTCCTCTGAATCTACAGTGCATGGAGACTTTGAATTCTTATATAGTATTCAGTGAGACTATATCTGTTCATCATCCAGACATCCTGGTGCCACGGTGACATTTTGTGGTTGAAGAGGAAAATCACTCACAGCTTTGTGGCAGCAGCCATCTGGAGGTCAGTTTAATTTTGAAGGAGTAAGGAATATTTATGACCTGAAGGTTGATACGTGTTCTGGTCATTATTTTCACACGCATTCCATTTAAGCTCGACTCTTGTTTCCAGCCAGACTTTCAGGCACCAGTATATAATTTTTACAGCGCGTGCGCTGTATACAATTGCACCGAGTTTGAAATGTCCCCGGTGTCTACCACGTCTACCACGTCTCCGGTGTCCCCCGTCCCCGCCCCCCCACGTGCCTCAAGACAGCCAATGACGGCCGTCCGGTAGATGCAGTGCGTAACCTAGACGGAAATCGAGAATGACGGAAATACCGAGTATTTCAATGGAAATTTGTGAAACTAATGTTTATATATGTGAAAACCATTTAATTTATTGCTTGACAGGAAAAAAAAACCAAGAAACGCGCCCCTCTCATGTACGAACGAACGGAAAGACGTCATTTCGCCCACCATCGCATTTTCGCGCCGAAAGACGTCTATTTCCGCCCACCATCGCATTTCGCCCAATCGCCGAATGCTGAAAGCTAAGTTTTTCTTATGCTATCATTCTTTTGCGCCTCCTGCACGCTATATCGAAGATTTCATTCCTTCTGTTATATATAAAGTGCTTTCAACAATAATAACAGTTTTTACATCAAATATTAAGTCCGCTTTTTAATTGTTTTTCAACTGAAAAAGCATAAATTGCATATTTTAACATTAGTGTACTCATTTGCTTCACCACACGCGCTGTATTGAAAGATTTCAGTTGTTTTATACTTAAGATTCCCTTAATTAGCTAAATAAAATAATAGGTGATTCTATTAGCTATACTAATAAAAGGCAATGTGTGTGTGTGTGTCTTTCTCCTCCATAACTCCAAAACTATAACACCTAGCAGCCTGAAACTTTTCATGCATACAAAGAAAACTCCAAGGAAGTGCAAGAGTGAAAATTGTGTGTTTTGGGTAATTAAAACACCCCTTTTGAAGATCATCAACGGCCTTATTTAATTGTATCCTTCATAAGGCAATCCTCAGCCACCTCACTGTCTGGGGTCTTAAGGCATTTCTTGGGTAACTTCACTGGGGTCTGAATCCGCCATGTTTTTTGGCCTGCTCAACCATGCCTTGACTTGTAACGTGCCACATCGATTTCTTAACGATAAAGTTTTTTCTTCACTTTCCTCACTCATATTATCAAATACCTGTTCATCACAGCTACGAATCACTGGGTAGATTGCAATGCTTATAAACACCTGGAGACGCCAGGGTCCGTGGCTTTATTTCATTTGCACAAATGAATAATCGAGAGAATCTCTTAAACTAAGTATTATTACAAAACGTAAGCTCCAGATTTGAAAGCGTCAGCAGTTCCGACTCTCCCAAAAAGTATTGATTTGTCTAATTTGGACATTGTATCGACGGCAATTGGGAATCGCTTCCCAAGCCAGGCATTCCGTTGGAGTGTTTGATTGAGTGCTTAAGTCACTTAACGAGCTGCGTAGTGCAGTTCGTGGCCTGATCGGGATGTACAGTCGACAGTCACTACAAGATAGAAGTAAGAATACAACACACAGACGTGGTACATATGAGTAGGTGTGTGTGTGTGTGTGTGTGTGTGTGTGTTGTGAAAACAAAATGTTTGTGTTGTTCACAAAGCGTAATATGTTCTCTCTGATAACTGGAGAGAACCTCAGATGGAGGCCTCAGACGGAGGCCCCTGGATTACCGGCGGAAAGTGGACGCTGAGACGCGCTGCTCCGGCACATGCTCCCACACCTGACACACACCTCACACACACACAAACACAACACAGGACTGTTATACGAGACAAACACAGCCACTGAGCTTGGGGGGAGTGCCGTCACCTCCGGGAGCATTCTGATTATCAGCAACGCCACAACAATGGCGATACCTTTCTCACCGCACTCAGCTGGGCATTTCCTAATGAGGAATTTCCTCCTCCCCATGGATGTCAACCTCAGAGGATTGTCCATGCTCTATCCTTAAAAACGCTGAATGGCAAGCAAGGAAGCAGCATGTACCCTTTAGTGTTCTGCTGAAAGAGGAGCATCAGCATGTCCAAAGTTGAGTGACAAGGATGAAAACCCAACTGAAGCTGAAAGATCAGACTGCTTGTAAAAAAGGAAAGATCTGACATCAACAAGTAAAACGTTGACACTGATAAAGGCCTTGAAGAGATTGATACAGGATAAAAAGTTTAAGGTTCATTTAACAAAATAAATTAAGGGAGAATATAATGACGTGAAATGGCAATAGATAATTTTGAACACTCGGCGGTCAGTGCAATTTTCAGAAGTCCTACCTTTATTTCTATTGAAGCGGCAGATGCACTGCCGTGATCGACAATCCTCCCAGACAGAATGCTTTACAAGACAGAATGTATGAAGAATTGTCATAAGTTTTCACTTTTCCTGCTATACGTGTCTCAAAAGGAAATGTTGCAGCAGGTAAATCATCACAGACTCACCTTTGCCACCATCTCCAGATGTGAACTCATTTGGATAATATTCCTGAAATCAAGCATATAAAACAACCATTCAGAACTTACAATGGCACGGAATAAAACTGCTTCCAATTATGTCAACCATCGCTCTACATAATTCAATGAAATGCATACATACACATACAGGTATATTTTAATAATTAAATAATGTGCAATACTGGAGTGCATTTCTCACAAAAACCAAATTACTGTAGTTTGCCTTTCCTTATTATATCTTTCTCTTGAGGTTTTGAACCAGATGTCTTTACTTTCTTCGTAGTTCCGAAGATGCAATTTCATTTTAAATCACAAGTAAAACAAAATTAGTCTCAACATACAATATAAACTCACATAAATATGACAATAATATTCAAATGTATGTTTTCACACAAAAATCTTACTTGAATTAAACTTTGATGCAATTTTTTTTTTATTAATTTTTTAGGGTTTTTTTTTTTTTTGCTTTCCAATGTGTGATGAAATTTCAGCAATTGCTGAAAATCTACGATAAAATAGTGATTATAGAAAGTAGAAATATTCTCAACGAGCAAATACCACCCGTCGCTTTGCTGACAGGTATACTAAGGGGGAGGGGGGGGAGAGTGAAAGAGGAGAGAGAGAGAGGTGGGAAGGGAGCGAGGAGGGGGGAGGGGAGAGTGAGGAGAGACGGGAGCGAGGAAGGGGAGGGAGAGCAACGCCTCACCACATGTTGCTATACACTTCGGGGGGGGAGGGGTGCGATGATGGGTGAGAGAGAAAGAAAGAGGGAGGGAGAGAGAGAGGAAGGGAAAGAGAGAGAGGAGGGGAAAGAGAGAGAAGAGAGGAGGGGGAAGAGTGAGAAGGGGGGGAGAGGGAGAGGAGGAGGTAGGAAGAGTGAGGAGGGGAGAGAAAGAGGAGGGAGGGCGAGGAAGGGGGAGCTGGGAAGGGGAGAGTGAGAAGGGGAGAGCAAGAAGGGTGGGAGAGCAACGCCGCACCACATGTCGTTACACACTCTGGGAGGGAAGGGTGTGGAGAGGGGTGGGAGTGAGAGAAAGAGAGAGAGGAGAGTGAGGAAAGGGAGGATAGCAAGAAAGGGGGAGAGTGAGGAAAAGGGGGGGGGGGGAGGAACCACACCTCAAAAATTGAGTGGAAATTTTTCAGAGTAAATTAATTAAAATATTATTATAATATTTTTGCAATTCTCTCTTGAATTAGGAGTTCACTTGTATCGTTGCATTACTATTCATCCCCTATTTGTGTTCAGCGTTCTTTTAATTAAATCTTTTATTTATTTTATTTTGCCTTCTTAACTCCAGAGATCTGCCAATGGAGAATCCATCCACGGCCGCCGTAGCCTTCACGGCGATCCCGCTGGTTAATTATTTTTATTTCACTCAATTAAGTTACACTTTTGACACATTCCTTAATCTTTTCTTCACTCAATATAATTCTCCAAACAATAGAAAAAGTTAGGTTAAATGCTTTGACAATTTCGTAAATATGGAGAAGAAGGGATCACAGTCTTATTTGCTTAAAGTAAATACATAAATATGCTTAGTTATAAGAATCGTTAATTTCTTTAAATTTTCAGACTTCAGTCCAGATTTCAACACTTAATTAGTCCACATGGTCCGATCCTCAAATCCGAAGACAGATTTTGATTATATATTTTAACGAGCAGGGTACCCATCACTGACAGGTTCATCAACGTCTCAACTCAAATGAGCAACGTCTCTCCTCAAATGAGTGTGTATTGGTAGAAACGGGAATTCAGTGTAAATATTCAGTGTGCAGATATCGCAGTTGGTGGAGCTGGTAAACTTCACAACGTCGTTCCATTCCACCAGCGAAGATTTCCAATCCATACTTGTTGTACCTCCGAAATACTGCTTGGGAGTGAGAGTGATATTCTGAAAGCTCGGCTGGTAAACAAATTCAGGCACGTTTGGGGCCTACCACCTGATGGAAGATCACCAAAGTTCTTTCCATGCCAACCGACCACCTACAGGCACCTATCCCTCTCCACATTGCTTCTTCAGTCCCCAACTTGCCATCTCTCTCTGTAGTCCCCATAGCTTTGCTTTCGACAATTTCCATTTCGCATTTCTCACAGCATTTCATTCTGGTTTCCCATTCGATGATGCGTAGATCAGTAGTTTCAGTTTCACTCTGCTACATCAGTTTCGATTTGTCATTGCAACTTGTGATGCTGAAAATGGTGCATAAAATGGTGATGAAAAAGATCATCAAAAACTATTTTTGGGGGAATTTTTTTCGATTTTTCTAAGGGGTGTAAAGTGGCTTAAGGGTCTTAAAAGGTCAAAATGGGATTAAAGTGTTTAAGGATATTAAGGGTCATAAAGGGATCTAAAGTGTTTTAAGGGTCTAAGGTGTCTAAGGGTCTTAAATGGGTCTAAATGTCTAAATGGGTCTGAAGTGTCCAAATGGTCTGAAATTGTCCAAAGGGTCTTAAAAAGGTCTATAGGTCTGAAAAGTGTCAAAAGGGTCGAAGAAGGTCTATATGTCTCAAAAGAGTCTAAATGGGTGTGAATGGGTCTAAAACATCTTAATAGGGTCTAAATGGGTACTAAAGGATCTAAGGGGTGAAAAGGGTCTAATGGGGTCTTCAGGCCATACAGAGTCTAAAAGAGTGATGCTGTTGTAAAGAAATTACCTCATGTTCGAAAATAAATTAACTCTGGAGTGGAATACAGCAATAATGGGCCAAATGACCTCCTCATGACTGTTTAAAATGCCTATTTAAATGCATCGTGGTTAAAAATCTGATCATAGAAAGTTTTGGCATGAATTAACCTTGGGAGCTCAAAGCAGACAGGTCACAAACAAAACAAGCTCGAATGAGCTAAGATCCTCGTCCTCTTAATGATGACGTCATAAAAACGAATATGACGTCATTGTGATGTATCATATGTGCGGTAATTCATCTCTGCTAATGCCCTGTTCGATTCCCACAAACAGAATTCAAAAAGCTTGCCTAGTTTGAGATAATTTTTAGGCGATTTCCATTAGCGGAGATATTTTGACGTCAGAACTTTTTTTCTAGGAGGAATTTTCAAAATTGGAGATGGTTACTGTCTGCGCAGGATATTTTTACATATATTTGTCAAGTTTCAGGAAGTTTCGATGAAAACTGTCGGCTGTGAAACAAAAAAGTCCACAAGAAGAACAACGTGAGTAACACTTAGAGATCCTCCACGAGGATCTAAAAACATTTCACTTTTACATGTGGAGATGAACAACCTATTTTCCTGCTGCAGTCTCTTCTTCCTCTTCCCAGGGAGGTGGCGTCACTTTTTTCTACCATCGACCAGCTTACAGTGAGATCTCTCGGCAAAGTCATGGCTGACAGAGAAAAGCTCTATCAGAACCTCATTCAAGGATATGGGAAAGCTCACCTAGAAACGGCCAATTTGATTTCTCCGAAACACCTGTTTCTTTACATTTGGCAACAAGATACTCGAGTAGACAGTGGGGATACCCATGGGTTTAGATCCGGCCTCTTTGTTTTCAAATTTATTCCTGCACATGTACGAGTCTGATTGGGTGCAGAACATGTGCAGGAATGAATTAACAACTGCGTGAAGGTGTGGAAACATCTTGAGATTTATTGATGATTTACAAGCAATTAATGATGGATTTGTATTTGATCAGCTTCATGATGATACATATCCAAAATAATTCGAATTAGAAAAAAGGAAAACCAAACTCACACTTCAGTTTCTTTTTTAGAATTACCTCATGTTAGAAAATAAAGTAACTCTGGAGTGCAATACAGCAATAATGGGCCAAACGACCTCCTCATGACTGTTTAAAATACCTATTTAAATGTATGGACTCTGGAAAATCCTCCATCTCATTGCTGATGACTCCACCCTCTGCCATACCATCTGTTATCCCTCAAAACGGCAAGCAGCAGCCTCTTCGCTCTCTGCAGATCTGGATAAAATCACAAACTGGTCCAACACATGGAACATGTCTTTCATCCTGACACATCTCAGCCTGACTTTGTCTCTCCGAAAGGACGTTTAGAAACCCTCCCCCCCCCCCCCACACCCCATCTACTTTCTCAACAATCCTCTTGAAGAAGTCTTTCGTTCACGCTTCTGGGCCTCACCATCTGCCATGATCATTCCTGGGAAAGCCTCATTTCCAACCTGGCCTCCAAAGCCAGTCGCCGACTGGGAATCCTCCATCGTGCAAAGTCCTTGCTTGGCATACCTGAGCTCCTGACCACAGACAAAGCTTTCGTCTGCAGCCTGATGGAGTACTGCTCTCCCCTCCAGGCTGGTGCTCCTGCCTCTCACCTTTCTTCGTTTCATGCTGTGGAAACCAAGGCATTTAAGATCATTGGTATCTCTCGCAATGAGGCTGAGTCTTTGGGCCTCTCACTCTCTCACTGTAGGCAGGTCGGTGGTCTTTCTGTCTTCTGCCATTTCTCCTCTCCAGTCTCGCTCCCCCCTGCTCTGTCTGCAATATTCCCCCCCTCCCCGCCCCCCATATTTCCGCAGGGCGCTCAAGGTCCATCAGCAACCCCCTTCTGGTAAATCTACCAAAATCACGAATCACTGCTCACCTTCACTCTTTCATTCTCTTTTCTCCACCTTTGAATAAACTCCCTCACTCTGTTCAATTCCATTCTTCCCTCCAGGCCTTCAAAACAGCCGTTCACACCACCTCTTATCCTCCCCATCCAAATCCTCGATCTTTTCTATCCCCGTTAATCCCCCCAAACCCACCTCCTTCAAATTCCCTGCTTTCCTTCCTGAAAGTACCTGTAATGTCCATCTTGTATCCCCCATGTTCTCCACCCCATCCCTCTCCCTTCCACAGATCACCTAATGTCTCTGTTCCCCACTGTTTTGTCCTTCTCACGTCCACCCCTCTTGTCTCATGCCCCCCTTGCTGTGTGTTTTGTGTTCGCTCTCATACGAGCCTCGACAAGGTATACAAAAGAAAAATATACCTATCAGAGATGGGGAATCCCCCGCCATTGAAATAAATGTTGACGCCCAGCCAGCCGGACGGACGACCCGGGTGACAACAATATCCCCCTTCCGCCACACGGCGGGGGATAAAAAAGTGAGTTGCTGCGCACTTTAAGCCACGGTGTCATTATCCAGCATAATCAATTCCACTCTGAACCGCCTAAAACCGCCGTGCGGATAAATTTATTAATACATCCACACTGCACCATGAACCAGTCGTGTGTGCGGGGCATCTCAAATCAGCGGCTTGGGAGTTTATCTCCAGCGGTCTCGCATCACCCCTTAGGGAGACAGAATGTCTCCTCTATTATGCAGACAAAACCATCCATTACAGTATGAAGGAAAGCCAAGGAAAGCTAATGCTGCCTCAATAACTCGATCAGACTCAAGTAAACAAAAACAAAACTGCAGTTTGAGAGTGCCAGGTCTGACCGTGCCCACACGATTGATGGCGCAGGTAAAATAGTGATTGGCAATCGCCGCATTTCGTGCCTCGATGGACCACAACGGCTCACTGCACACAGAGGGGGCACAAGATAAAAATCAGGAAAGGAAGAATAAGGAAAGGAAAGGGTATTTCGACACAACGCAGAGCGTGGTACAATAATTGCTTGGATAGGCTGGTCCCAGTGCTGGAACTTCCTGCATATACGTCAAATAATCCACCGACTTACGAAAATTAAAGCTTTTTGGCAATGAAAGTTGTTCAAAATATTCCTGACTTACTCAATAATGATACTTTCAAACAACTTTAGGCATAGGCTGTGACTGCTGGCCATGTTTGGAGGACGTCCTGGCAGTGTACAGGTGTGCAGCCTTCCAGCTTCCGATGCATTCCATCAGGTTATATAATTAACCGAGAAAATTGGCATTCTAATGTGAAACAGACTCTTAAAAATACAATTGGCAAGGAAATGACACCAAGGATGTAAAGCAAATAATTTACATCAGGAATTATTTGTATTTGTCAATAAGAAGGTTGTCGTAATATTAGCCGACATGGAAGGTATCCAAACCTGCTTCAAACCTTACATAAGGCATTGTCTTAATAAAGCAGAGGTGGTATTGAATAATTTGCCTTGAAAGGTACATTAACAATTGAGGAGATTGGCAGGTGAAAAAAAAAACCAAAAGAAACAAAATGTAGGTTTCATTCAAGAATGAAAATAAATTAATGGAAAGTATTATAAAGAGAAAGATCATTGGAAACACCAAGCAGTCTTTTCAACTTCCAAATTCTTGCTTATGTATATATTGGAGTGGGAGATGCACCACCGATAGACAATCCTGCCCCACAGAGTGTGTCAATTGTAATGCCCACCTGAGTAGGCCGACAGTAGCGGATGGGTTGAACACGACCTCAGCTCCATTCAGGGCGTATGCCAGCCAGTTGAGCGGATGGTGGCGCCCATAGCAAATGTTCACAGCAATTCGACCAAACTCCGTCTTGAACACCTTGTGTCCCGTATTTCCTTCCATGTAGTAAGTTGACTAGCAAAAGGGAAATATTCGCTTTTCTTAGCTTGTGTCGCACTCCAACTTCAGTAATCGATGGCCATATTGGAAAATGCTGACCTTTAAATCTCGACATCTGTCGTTTCTAAATCATTTATTCAGATCCACTCTGCATTGGGAGACAACAAAGGGATAAACAGGTGCATGTGTAGCTGTTGTACTTGCACGTGAGTAAATGAGACAAACATGAAAGCACAAGGGAAGTATAACAGAGGAGATGCGGCATCTCACGTCATTGGATCTTAGGGCCCTGAGTTTGAGCCCCGGTGGCCGCTGAATTTACACCAGGTGGGATTGACTCAGCCTGTCACCCTTCCGAGGTCGGTGAAATGAGCACCAGCGTACTGGTAATAAGAGCACTTAATCAGCAGCACAGCTGCTTCCTTAACCAGAGGCAACCAGCAGCCACAAGGCTAAATACGCACAGAGAGAGAGTGTGTGTGTGTGTGTGTGTGTGTGTGTGTGTGTGTGTGTGTGTGGTGTGGTGTGTCTCACTTCATTAAAGTCTCCAACACGAGGAATGTGGTTCTTTCGCGTTTTCCCAAGCACAGCGCCAGAGTTATCAATCACCACGGCAGTGTTCCACAATGTGTCACCATGCCGACTATCGCGCTCCAGGATGGGAGATACAACCACCATGTTGTGGTCAGATGCTATCTGCAGGAAATAGTGGCAGCTCCAGATATCAAATATGCTTTAAAATATTTTGTATACACAAATGAAGTCCAATGGAAGAGGAGAGCCATTGGAACAGCCTCTGACGGACAACAGCTCTGATAAGTTGTTAATCTGTGGAGTACATGGAAGATGTGTCAGATTCTAATCCGTTGAGTCAAACCCAGTGTAAACAGAGGGCACTCACACGGCGAGCACAACAGTCATGCAACCACATTTTTGGACTTCCAAAGCAATAAATATAATCAAGTTTACATTATTACAATGCGTAAGTGTTGTGCCACAGCTCATCCTGTTGATATTGTGGCAATAGTCTTGTGGTTGAACTTGGTGTTTGTTATCATTGGCATCTTTCTCGACCAGACAAGAAATGCAAACAAGGCTGCATTTAACAATCTAACTTCTCCTTGGATGAAACAAAAACCAAGTACTTCAGTAAATAAAGCCAAACAAGCCAAAGGACGTTTGTTTGGCAAATATCAAAACGAACCCAGAACACGTGTCGGCTGCTCGATAGTAATCAAGGTCTGTAATCTGCATTATATATGAAGGACATTAACAATGAGCAGCCATAGATGACTGAAAAGCAATAAAGCTACAGGGAAATGACGCCAAGGATGTAAAACAAATAATTTACACCAGGAGTTATTTTTCTTTGACAATAAGTAGAGTGTAGTAATACAAGGTGTTCCAAAAAGACCTGGACAACTTTGGTTGGAAATATATTTAGTACCACAACAATCCCCTTTGTTTTATACGATACAGAAACTCATGAAGTTTTCTTTATTTTCAGGTTTGGTTGTTTAATGTCAAAAAAATAAAAAGGCAACTCCACTAAAGAAAGCTCAGTGCGTTGAATGGTTCATTCGAGACGAGATCCGACATGCAAGTTCAGCGTAATTTCCGCACAAGGTATGGAAGGAATCCACCATCGTGGACGAGTATCAGAGAGTGATACAGGAGGTTTAAGGAGACTGGAAGTTGAGGCTTAATCATGGTGGAGCTAGTCACATGCAAGACATTGCAAGACAAAGACATGAGGAAACAACATTGTACTTTTACACAAATTGCAAGGACGTTGGGAAACTAGAACAGCACTTGACAGAGCGCATACCTCCGCCAGGCTGAACGGTTTACGTTTTGTATCCCACTGATAGGCCGGATATGCATCCAGACCTTAATCAAAATCTGATGGGCTTTTTCTTGTCATCAACTCAACCCATCCACCAAGTTTTGTCCGAATCCGTCCAGAACTTTTTGAAATATCAAGCTATATATTGTTTTTGGCCCTATCTCTCAATGGTGAAGAATCACCTTAGAAATTCTAGAAGTCAGATCCGGATCTTCACTATCCTCGAATCGATTCGTCCTTGTTACACACCAAACCTGTCCAGCAAGTTTCATCCGAATCCATGCACAACATTTTGAGATATCCTACTCACAGACGGACAAACAGACAAACAGGCGGTGAATACATAACCTCCGTCCATCTTCAATGGCAGAGGTAATAATGGTCAAATCAACATGGTAAAAGGAATTTGAACCGGGGATCCCAGCGTTATGTAGTGGACAAAAAAAAATGGGGACGCCTGGGTAAATGAGGGACACCAAATAACGGCTTCCACACAAGTGTGGCCATTGTGTTATTGAAGCGAATGACATCCCGGCATGCTTCGGGTCATGGATAAAAATGCTGCACAGGCCTGGCTGCCTATAATTGTAGCTATCATGGCTGCAACAGGAGACCCTCCCCAACGCCCCCATCCACAGAGCACGTGTTGTCGCCCAATGGTTTGAAGAGCATGACACTGATGTTATCCATACGTCATGGCCTTCTCAATCACAAGATGTGAACCCAATCGAGCATTTATGGGATATTCTGGAACGACGCCTGATCCAGCGTTTTCCACCTCCATCGAAGTTGTGAGTTGATTGAGTTTTTATTGGATGAATGGCCCCTCGTTCCTCCTGTAAAATTCCACACGCTGGTGGTGGACTCGATGCCACGGTGCATACAGGCCATACTGGCCACACACGGTGGCCCCACACCCTATTAAGTGACTTTACATCGGTGTTTCTAAAATTTTTTTGTCCACTTCCTATACGTGCTCAAGTGGGAACACTACAGCTTTACAGTAAAAAGTAAAAGACGTGTGCAATTTCTATGACTTGCACAACACTCTTTAAAACAACAAATTGGATTTTTGGAAACCAATGACACACATTCATACACATTATAAATATCAATGTGTACATATTAAAAAATGTATGTATATATGGTGGTGGCAGGAAGTTCACCAACAACGATAAGGAGGGAAGTCGGTGTTGATGAGGGCAGCTCTTTCGTGACTAAATAACTCGATGTGTGTGCGTGACTGCCGGTCACAGTTGGGCAAAAATCAATCAGGTTGCAGAAATCTGTCTTGTGGTGGAAATAGCAGCACACTCAATTTGTAAATACAGTCATCCAGCAAAATAAATATCTGAGTTGCAATAACAAAGGGAATAGACTGTAGGCTAAAGACAACACAGAAATAAACCAAATTAAGAAATGAATAGGATAGACAAAATTTCAGGTTGTGGATAATAATACGAGTTGTTCATCGGTGAGGTTTCCCCCTCATTGAGCTCATCGTTTGCTATCAACAATATTTGTGTTTGCATTTACAAGTCTATAAAATAATACAAAGAGATAATACAACAAAAACGAGAACAGCACTCAGTAGAGCGCATACCACCACCAGGCTGAACGGTTTAATATTTTGTATCCCAATGATGGGCCACATCTTCATCCACACCGTTCGTCCTCGTCACACACTGACATTTAATTAGCCTGGTGTTGGCTTCTCAGTTAAAGTGGTTGGCTTAAGATCTTAGAGTCTTGAGTTTGAGCCTCTGTTCTGATGGTAAATAACACCAGGTGGGTTGACTCAGCCTGTTCATCCTTCGGAGGTCAGCAAAATGAGTACCAGATTACTGGAAATAAGGGGCAATGCATCAGTGGCACAGCTTTGCTCCCAGCAATGATGCAACCAGCAAACACAGTCTGCATACGAAAAAATAAAACACAAAAATCTAATCGGCTTATTCTTGTCACCCTACCCATCTCATCCACCAAGTTTTGTCCGAATCCGTCCATAACTTTTTGAGATAGCTTGCTCACGGACAGACACACAGACAGACAGACATGGGTGAAAATGTAACCTCCATTCACCTTCGGTGGTGGAGGTAACTAGAAATGGGAATTTCTGCCCGTTGACATGCTGAATGAAACATGTCCTCATTGGAACCAACAATTACCAGATTTTACAAGCAAGATGGTGAAGTAAAGTAAAGAATGATATTTAATTTTAAACATTGAAAATATTTTAATTTAAAGCAAAATGAAAGAAAAAACATGATGTTTATTAACCCCATTAACCTTAAAAAAAAAGAGATATAAAAAACATGATCTTTATTACTACCTCTCTTCCTGTTCGTTCATCGTCTTTACCTCAATGGTTAGGGTGATGGGCTTGGGATCCTCGGGTCCTCAGTTCAAATCCTGCTCAGCCATCGAATTAATACCAGGTGGGGTTAACTCAGCCTGTCATCCTTCTGAGGTCGGCAAAATGAGTACCAGCTTGCTGGGATGAGTGAGCCATTCGAGTATCCTGTGTTGGAGTGGTGACCCATCCAGGAATGTGCCCAATAGCCCAGGAGACTGCTTCGGCAGCACCGACGCTCTGTACAGAGTATGATCCCAATGGATCGATGGATTGTCTTGATGTTTGTCCCACTCTCAATTACACCTTGCTCTTCCATGAGCCTCACTTCTGAAAGAAAGAAATTTTTTTAAAGTTATTTGCAAATGTTGATATGATTAATAAATTGCAGGGTTGGCCTGTTTGTCATGTTCTCGTGTAAACACCTGGTCATGATGCAGGGAACCAAGGTTCAAATCCCATATACCAAATGTGTTTGTCCATTGTCTTGTAATTCATGTGAAAGCACAGTGATGTCTACTGATGTCTCAGTCGTGAAGGCATGCCTGTCTCAGCAGTGATCCTTCTGCCTTATTAGTTATTACTCTTCATGGGGTGTGGAGTGGACAAAATGCTTTAATCCAATAACAAGTACCTCCATATGTTGTAGATAAAAAAACAACATAAGTTAAAGGAGTAAATAAAAAAACAACATAAGTTAAAGAAGTAAATAAAAACAACATAAGTTAAAGGAGTAAATAAAAAAACATCATAAGTTAAAGGAGTAAATAAAAAACATCATAAGTTAAAGGATAAATAAAAAACAACATAAGTTAAGGGACTAATAAAAAAACAACATAAGTTAAAGGAGTAAATAAAAAACAACATAAGTTAAAGGACTAAATAAAAAAACAAACATAAGTTAAAGGAGTAAATAAAAAAACAACATAAGTTAAAGGAGTAAATAAAAAAACATCATAAGTTAAAGGAGTAAATAAAAAAAACAACATAAGTTAAAGGACTAAATAAAAAAACAACATAAGTTAAAGGAGTAATATAAAAAACAACATAAGTTGAAGGAGTAAATAAAAAACAACATAAGTTGAAGGAGTAAATAAAAAAAAAACAACATAAGTTGAAGGAGTAAATAAAAAACATCATAAGTTAAAGGACTAAATAAAAAAACAACATAAGTTAAAGGAGTAAATAAAAAACAACATAAGTTAAAGGATAAATAAAAAACAAACATAAGTTAAAGGAGTAATAAAAAAAAAAACAACATAAGTTAAAGGAGTAAATAAAAAAACATCATAAGTTAAAGGAGTAAATAAAAAAAAACATAAGTTAAAGGAGTAAATAAAAAAACAACATAAGTTAAAGGAGTAAATAAAAAAAACAACATAAGTTGAAGGAGTAATAAAAAAAAACAAAGTAAGAAGGAGTAAATAAAAAAAAACAACATAAGTTGAAGGAGTAAATAAAAAAAACAAATAAGTTAAAGGAGTAATAAAAAAACAACATAAGTTAAAGGAGTAAATAAAAAACAAACATAAGTTGAAGGAGTAAATAAAAAAAACAACATAAGTTAGGAGTAAATAAAAAAAAAACAAATAATAAAAAACATAAGTTAAAGGAGTAAATAAAAAAAAACAACATAAGTTAAAGGAGTAAATAAAAAAAACAACATAAGTTAAAGGAGTAAATAAAAAAAAACAACATAAGTTAAAGGTGATAAATAAAAAAACAACATAAGTTAAAGGAGTAAATAAAAAAACAACATAAGTTAAGGAGTAAATAAAAAACAACATAAGTTAAAGGAGTAAATAAAAAAACAACATAAGTTAAAGGAGTAAATAAAAAAACAACATAAGTTAAAGGAGTAAATAAAAAAACATAAGTTAAAGGAGTAATAAAAAACACAAGTAAAGGAGTAATAAAAAAACAAAAGTTGAGGAGTAAATAAAAAAACAACATAAGTTGAAGGAGTAAATAAAAAAAGTTGAGGACATTCAATATGTAACAGAGTTTATGCATAATGTTCATCGTCACCAATTAAAGGGTTGCCTTCTATTCGAGTATTAGTGGTTCTACAAAATGCCAATCATTAATCAAATCTTCACCTGCAAGAATACATAAAAGGCAATATCAACACTGTGCATTGTTTATCTCCACCACCGAAAGTGAAGGACGTTATGTTTTCACCCTTTCCCGTCTGTCTATCTGTGTACAGGATATCTCAAAAAGTTGTGGACGGATCTGGATGAAATTTTGTGGACACGTTGGGTGTGTAACAAGGACGAACTGATTAGATTTTGGTGAAGATCCGGATCCGGATCCGACTAATAGAATTTTAAAAGTGATTCTTCACCATTGAGAGATATAGGGTCAAAAACGATATCGGACTATATAGCATGATATTTCAAAAATGTTTTGGGCCCGATATGTTCTCGTGGATCAGGAATTATGTACGTAGTGGAGGTATGCGCTCTACCGAGTGCCCTTCTGGTTTAATAATGTGATTGATGGGACATATAATAATGTGAATGATGGGACACAGTCAAACTGAATGGAACATGGATGTGCTGGATATAAGCAGAAATTGTCTATACACGATGACCCCTTGTCCACACTGTGGTGAAATTTGCCCATCCGGTCTTCAGCATGAGCCCATCAATGTGACCACGGCCAATGACTACTCACTCATGGCTCGGCTGGCTAAAAAGAAAGCTCCCTGGGGTTCTGATGAGGGCATGTCGATCTCTGACCACCTCCCTTCAAGGCGCCCCCCCCCATCCATATTCTCCAGCATGGCGACCACAGAAAGCTTGCTGTCCATGCACAGCTCACCCCTCCCCCCCCCTCCCCACCTCCACAATAAATGGACTACCGAGCATGGAGCTCCTTGTCTGCCACAAGAATCCCAACATGGCTCCCGCAATGGCAGAGGTCTTGGAACACAATGCAGACAGAGGCCTGTGGCCTGAGACATGAATGATGTCCCTCACAACCCCCCAGATGCAACCCCTACATACTGTGCAGCCAAGAGTGCTTAGGTGGGCCACTTCCCTGTAACACCGTGCACGGGTCCCGGACACAGAACCACAGGCCCCTCCCCAGCTCCCACCAATGCAGCCCACAGAGCAAAGAGTTGCACACAGCTGACGGCTCACCACTGCTATGGGCCGTATCACTCGGAACAAGACAAATTTGTCGACGTTACCCTTTGTTAATGGTGTTGAAGGTTAATATTGTTATGGAAATGGCTTATAGGGATTAATAATGCTTAATATTGTGCAGTTATATCCTTAGTGAATGTAATAGCATAAGCGTGACATAATTAATTGTAATATTAGAAATGCGTCGCTTATGTAATGTTTAGACGCCGTCTCCCTCTCCCGGTGTCTGTATCTAAAACTGTCAACCCTTTGACCTCATTTTTAATATCCTCCCCTTTGGTAATCTGTCTTAAATGTTCTTTAAAGTGCTTTGCTAGGTCTCGAGGCGTTATCTTGGTGGGAAAACGACACCTTGGGCAGCTCAAGATCAGATGGGGAGGACACCTTTGGACAGCTGAAGCATTGGGATTGGGGACAGAAGAACTTGTTGATTTGTTTCTTTGCTTGTTAGTTGAACAATTGAATGCCTTGTATTCAGCCCTGTT
>CM068955.1:150691107-150704864 GCA_035128595.1 Eptatretus atami | reverse complement strand
CAGGTGTGGCGAAAAGGGAATTTGGCTCTTGGCTCTGTCGCTCCCAGGTTTATACAGAGTGCCCATGGTCTGCCAGTAACCCTCTTCATGTTCAACGCTCAAAATTCAGGCTCACTGCTCACCTCCACTCATTTGTTCCTCTTTTCTCTCACCTGTGGAAACAACTTCCCCAGTCTGTTCAGTCTCTTTCTTTCCTCCAGGGCTTCAAAACAGATGCTCACCACTTCCTCAGGTCATCTCCCATCCAGACTCATGACTCATGAATTCTTCTATCCCCAAATGACCCCATTCCCAAGCACTCCCCTTTTCTATTGTTATTGCAATTTCTCCCCCTCTCCCTCACCTCCTTTTGTTTGTTAGTTGTCGGTTGGTATCCTCACTTTCCCCTTCCTCTTCTTGCTGTGTGCAGCTTGTTCACCCTCGTGTGTCCTTCTCTTAACATAACTCTTTTTCACACCTCTACCTCACTCTGCTGTTGGTGTTTCCCCTTTTCCAATCTATTCCATTCCATTCTGCTGTAGTTCTTCCACGAGCCTCAAACATATATACAAAAAAAGAAAATACGCCCAGCTTGTGCCAGCTATATTTACGTGTGAGCTGGATGTATCGGGTGGGCTTCCCTCAGGAAGACACCGCATCTAGTTTGTGTGTGCTTCTGAATACTGATGGGAAGGACATATCTTGGGCTTCTGAATGTACAGGGCAAGTTTGAAATGATGATATTTCCTATTAATCATGTTGGGAAAGGGGAGAGGGAGGGTGGGTGGGATCTATGAGAACTGTAATGGCAGTAAGTTGTAAAAAAAATTTCGTTGGTTTGGTTCCGGGGCCAAAAGGGGAATTATACGAGATTTTGCATCTATTGCTAAAAGGTGAAGCGTCCTTGTGTGTGTCCATGTGTGTGTCCTTGTGTGTGTCGTTGTGCATGCTCATGTGTGTGTCCTTGTGTATGTGTGTTATATATATACATATATCCACTGTGGCTGCTCGCTTGTATTAACAGGAAATGATAGGAACTCAAAACCTCTCAATCTCACCCACAAAAATTCCCCTAGCTATTTCCTATATTTTTGTGAGTCCGATGTACATCACAAACACAATGATGGTTAACCATCTTGAAATTGTCAATCTTTCATTTAAATGCTAAAAATTATGTTCAAAAGACCGCTTGAATGAGGTTTTGCGCTCCCAACGGCAGGTTAAAAGTGCCCACAGTACCAGAAGCGAGTCACTGATAACGCACACACAGCACTTGCGTGAAAGGCCTCGTTAGCATTCAAACATCATTTTGAAAGTCCTGTATTAAATGACGCACAGAAAAACAGAAGTATGTGCAGCCAGGAATAATAGGATAGAATTGGATAAGTTGGTACACAGCCTGTCCGAAGCAGTGTGACCACTCCTCATTTTCATAAATGCCAAAATGAGCCAATGAAAAAAGCCAAGAATTCACAAGTTTTCGGAAAAGCGATGATAGTAGAAAACCTATACGCCAAAAAAAACCTATAGAACAACCAAGACGCCAAGGTGAACAATGAAGAGCCAAGATCTTGTGAAAAAAGCCACGGAGTGGTCACACTGGTCCGAAGCAGCACTTAATCAAGCAGAACTGACATCTAATGACAAACCTTCTGACAAAACCTTGTAGTTGGCCCTTCTTCTGCATTCTCAGCAAACTCTGTCCAAGGTAGTTTCTCTCGTGTGCAAAATCCAAATGGCATTGCTGTGCAAAAATAAATTTCAAATAATTTTGATCAATCATCAAAACATTGATGCGTATATACTGTATTTAACAATCGTTACTTCAAATTGTTTGCTGTGTCATCTTTTAAATGATTGGCCAAAACGTTTTTTTCCATCCTCGTTTTCTCAGATTAAATTTCCTGCAGTACCAATTAAGTTACATACCAATTGAGTACAACACGTGGTGATTTAAAGTTATTTTCACAATATAGTTTGGATGTCCCTATTGATTAATATGGTGTAACAAATACTGAATAAGAAAAGCATTTGAGGGAGATTAAAACACTCACTTAACTGGGAGAAGTCATATTTTGCATTACCGATACGCACCAGTACACTTGTGCCATTGGTTTCATCGATGGAAACAAATGCTTTCTGAATGCCCCCTAAATCATGCATCTGCCATCATCATGAATGTCAAGTGTGTGCAAAATGCATTCAGCTGCACGAGCTGAAGTGCTCGTCTCACACAGGCAGTGAAAACACTCAAGTACTGTTCTTCTCAAGTATAATTTATTCATGGAAAGTTATGTTTGTAATGAAAAATGCAATCCCCGGCGTTTCGACTACATACATATAGACAGGAAACATGATGATGATGATGATGATGATGATGATGATGATGATGATGATGATTGTAGGTACATGCAATAAAACATCGAAAACAAGGAAGGCAATCTTAATTTCACATGCAGCAATAACTAAGGCTCCAATCACATACCGGCATTCCCATCTTAATGCAGGTGGTGATGGTTATACAGACAAGTTCAGAATTTTGCTCGCATATTGAAACATAATGGGCCAACTTTATGAAACATATCATGGGATAGTTAGGCATGTTATGTGTCGATCTCTGGGCACCGCAGCAAGTGCACCGGTAACCCGGAGGGCATCACGGCTAAAGAAAAATGCAGACACTGATGTGCCCTTAATGTTGTTTTAAGGGTGAAACCAACATACGACAGGAGACAGAAAGGTAACTTTAAAGGAATATTTATTAATCCCTACTGTCTACGTTAAGCAAAATAAAACGAGTTAAATGCAACACTTAATGACTTTCCTAAAAAATCCCCAAATTAAATAACTACAAACGTCACAGACAACAATGCAGCTATATGTTAACTCACGACTCTCGATGTGACAACTATTCTCGAGCAAGCAGTTTGTAGACTGTAGAGTATACCCCAGCGGGTTATAAATGGGTGAAACGTTGGCGGTGAGCATGGTTGAAAGGATCTAGTCTGGAGGGTGAGAACAGGATGAAGCCGACTGGACAGTCTCGTTTTACAAGTCCTCAGTAGGTGAAATCCTTGTATCACCGAAGCATGGAGAAGAAACCGAGTCCACATCTAAAGCTGCATCACAGATGATGATCGGAACTCTAAGTTGTAAAGGACAATGTATTATTTCAAGGAGAAGAGAGGTTGGAAGGATGAAAAAGCTCCGAGTGTATACACCAGTGAGCCAGCGAGTAAATGGCATGTAAATCATCCGAAAAGACAATCAGCAGTTTTGAAATTGTCACAGAGATAGCAGTATTGCAATGTCCGACAGGTAGATTCCGTGAGTAGAAGGAGTTCAGAGAAGAATACCTCACCAGGTATGATGTAAGAGGCAAAGCTGAAACCCAAACAGACTAATGCACAACGGGTTGAAGTTGATCCATCGTGGCTAAGGAATAGGTGAGTCACTGAACCTTCCCAGGTGAGTCACTGAACCTTCCCAGGTGAGTCACTGAACCGTACCAGGTTCGCATACAGAAGACCCCCAATTCCTCCTTCACTGCATACGTTGGTTTTAAAATGCTATGCAACACTTGAAATAGAGCGTGGCAGCTCAAGAAAACGTGCCTTTCTCTCCTGCTGGTCCTTCTTTTTCCTTTCTGAAACTGCTGGTGCCTTTTTATTTCTGTGTTGTTGTTATTGGTGTTGTTGCTGTTGTTATTACTTGCAGGAAATTTAACAGCCAATATAACCATCAACAAAGTACAATTAAATGTTACACTGATCTTTAACACTCTCCCACTTCAAGAAAGAAAGTTTGAACGGAATGACAAAACACCCTTAACAAAAAAAAAAAACATTTTCCCAACAAGTATTATTCAGAAATCTATACTAAGAAATGTCAGTGTGTGTGTGTCAGTGTGTGTGTGTGTCAGTGTCATCATCATTTCAAATAACAGCTCCAGCCCCCACATCATTAGCATCTCCAGCTAGTTCCAAGTTTCTCTGAAAATTTGGTGCCGCAAGAACTGGAGAATTCACAAATATGGCTTTAACTTTGATGGATACAGCCTGACAATTGCCATCCTATTAAAATTTTGCCTTTTTGTTGAGCAAATTAGCCAAAGGGACAACAACATCAGATAAATTTTTGCAAAATCACCGATACTATCCAGCCGTACCCAGGAATCTCACCTTTTTAACTTTAGGTATCACCCAGAAGGACAAGGAGCGGCTTTGAAATCATCACCGAGATAACAGCAGTGCAATATCCGACAGATAGATTCTACAAGTAGAGGGAATTCAGAGAAGAAAACCTCACAAAGTGTGATATAAGAAATGAAGCTGAATCTCCCACAGACCAACACACAGCGGGTTGAAGTTGATCCGTCATGGTCAGGAAATAGGTGAGTTACTGAACCTCCGAAATTCACATTTAGAAGACCCCCAATTCCTCCTTCACCAGGTATGTCAGTTTTAAAATGATATGCACCACTTGAAACAGAGCATCCGTTACAGCTCAAGATAACGTGTCCATGCCTTTCTCTCCTCATCATCTGTCGATCCTATTTTTCCTTCCTGAAGCTGCGGTGCCTTTTTATTCCTTGTGTTGTTGTTATTTCCTTCACCAGAAGAGAGGGTATTGCATGTTGGTCTGTTTGTTTGTTACTTGCGAAAATCAAAGATTTTTCAACGATATTGCTTGGTTGCGTGCCTAATGAGCTCCAATTGGACTTAGTCCGAAACGGGGACTTATGGATTTGGTCTCGATTTTCGTGTCCGTCCGCAACGATATCTCAGACATGTATAGACCAATTTTATTTATACCTGCCATAAAAACAACACATGATGGTATACAAACATATGCACGTCATTACCCCCCCCCCCCCCCCCCCCACAAGATCAGATCAGATCCAAGATGGCCAACTGATGACCATTTTAGTTGTAAAAAAAAAACCTGGTGTCAAACATGTCCTCAACCATTTCTTGAATCCCTGAATTGCATCACTGAATTGGGAAACCAACTATTTGAGGTCAAAAGGTCAAAGGTCAACTCAAGTTAAAACTTCTAAAATGATCAATTTTTATCAGAAAAATCGTCAATTTTCATCCGATTAACTTGAAAAGTTAAACAGCAATTTAATAGTGCATCGCTGAATTGGGAAACCAGCTATTTGAGACCTAAAGGTCAAAGGTGAACTCAAGGGAAAACATAAAATCATCAAATTTCCTCTTAAAAATCGTCAATTTTCATCTGATTAAACTGATAATTTAAGAGCATTGCATAGTGCATCACTGAATTGGGAAACCAACTATTTTTGAGGTCAAAAAGTCAAAGGTCAACTCAAGGTCGAACTTCTAAAATCATCATTTTCAATCTGAAAAACAATCAATTTTCATCCGATTGACCTGAGTTTTGATTAAGATTGTCAATTTAATCTTAATGAAATGGACAATTTTATGTATCCATGGCAACCTTTGGAGGGGGGGGGGTGGATTTTGCAAGTATTTTGCTCTGCACGTCTTTTTCTTGTTTGTTTTGCCTACAGGAAACAATTTTAAACCGATCTTCATGAAACTTCACCACATGGTAGAGTTCGTCATAAACAAGAAGCATATTGTTGTTGAGGTCAGTAGGTCAACAGAGGTCAACAAATTTGTCAAATTTCTAAAATCCTCACTTTTCATCTGATTGACTAGAAATTTGAATAGGATTTGCATATCAGGTCATTGAATTCAGACACTAATTATTTTTGAGGTCAACATGAACCAAGAGGTCAACATAGGCCAAAGGTTAACAACTAAGGTATAATTTCTAAAATCCTCCATTTTCATCCCATTGACTTAAAATTTGAAGAGGATTTATATATCAGGTAATGGAATTCAACGAACAAGAATTTTTGAGGTCAACATAGGCCAAACGGTCAACACAGGCCAAAAAGTCACCACAGTCATTTCTAAAGTTGTCAATTTTCATCCATTTGACTTGCAATTTGAAGAGGATTTGTGTATTTTATCATTTAATTCAACCACCAAATATTTTTAAGGTCAAATTTGTTTCATGGATTTCGCAAGTATCGTGCTATGCATGACATCTCTCTTATTTGTTTGTCCGCACAGAATGTGAGTGTTTTTCTCTGCAACCCCTTGGCGAATTGACACAAAATTTTCACCATAGGAGCGACTACTTTTTAATCATTGTTATGATATCAGAGGTCATGTAGTGTGGCAGCCATGTTGCAAAAAAGGAAAAACTTTGGACCTCTGTATCTCTGAATCCGTACCAAGGATAAAAATTGAAACTTTGCACATGGGAGCACTCCCCATGGGGAATAAGTAATTTTTTTAATGATGTCATAGGTGCCTTATTATGACGTCATAATTGCATGTGAAGAACGCTATATCCGATCAGTATGAAAATTTTTGCGGGTCATCGAGCGATAAATTGGTCCACAGAAAAAAACTGATGACATCATTGGTCACGTGGTTCGGCAGCCATATTTATTATTATTTTTAACCTTCAAATATCTTCCTCTGAAATGGCTGAACAAATCGACGTGAACCTTTACATGTATGACTGCCTATCCATGAGGAACAAAAACTTAACACATGTGACATCATGGGCCACATGGTTTGGCAGTCATATTGGATTTACCCTAAAACCTATAAAAATGTTCTTTTCCAGAATGGCTGGACAGATCAAGGGAAAACTTTTCACACATGTTCCACAAGCCTTGGGAATACCAGCATGTTCACAAATAATTGATGGATAACATGGTCTGGCAGCCATATTGGATTGAGCGAAAATCTTAAAAAAAAATTATTTCTCTTGAATTGCTTCATCGATCAAAGTTCAAATTTCTTCAAAGTTGCTTGAATTGCATCAAAGTTCAAATGAAACTTCACAATTACAATCTAGTTGTGATGCAGAATATCGCTTTTAAATTTCAACCTGATCAGATGCATGGTCTGGCAGCCAGAATTTTATATTTTTTTTGATTCTGGATTATTTTTGATGTTTATTTTTTGAGTAAGTCTCACTCGGCTGCGTCTGGATGGGTTTGAAGGTTAAGTGTCCAATCAAAGCGGTACGTCTTGATACCCAGTCATCACTGCCAGCAGTTATTTAGTGGCAATTCTAATTATGTCTGTTATTAATTATGTAACACACCAGTACACAAAACACACCACACAAAACTACACAAACACCACAAAATACATGTCCTGGTGAGGGTCTGCGATCTCTGATTGCTCTTTTTCTTGTTGTAGTTGTTGTTGCTGTTGTGACTTAACAGGAAATTTAAGAACCAATATAACCTTCACCAAAATACAAATGTTATACTCGTCCCTAACAATAACATAAAAATGCAGATAGGACACACGGGTTGATAGCCCCACATGAAAGATATTATGTTCAAATGTCACTTTCCCAGTAAACCAAAGCATAATTAATGCAAGGCAACAAAATCAAATTTGTATATTTTTTTGGTATACACTGTTGAGGCTCGTATGAGAGCTAACACACAGAACGTACAGCAAGGGGAGCAGGAGACAAGAGCGGTGGGAGAGGGAAGTTAAAAACAGTGAGTAACAGAGACATGAGGAGATCTGTGGAAGGGAAAACATTTTGTGATAAAAGGGAACAAATAATGTAATTTTTTATTTAATTCCCATTACCAGTCTAAATGAACTCCAAACTAACATAAATGTGTCGTCACGGTCATTTGTAAAAGTGAATTAACTATTCATAAAATTAGTGTAGGTCGCTTTTAACGAATAATCAGAATGCAGCCAAATTGATAAAGAAAAATAATTGATAAATTAATTGAACGTTAATCAATGACATGTGGATAATCTGCAAAGATGAGCTGGTTATTAACTGGAAGTGCCACTGACATGGATGCACCAATCGATCAGAGAAGGGTTTCAAAATGTATACAGTGCCAAAAGGAAGTCTGCACCCCCTTTCAAGATTTTCACCTTTTGTTGCCTTATAGCCTGGAATTAAATTGTCTTAAATCAGACTTTTTCCACCTAAATATTCACATCATAACCCACAACTTCTAAGTAACAAACAAATTCGACAAATTTCAGAAAATTAATTTAAAATACCAAAAAAATTATCTTGGTTGGATAAGTGTCCACCTCTTTATTATAGCAATTGGAAATTAGCTCAGATGTAACCAATCACCTTCAAAATCACACAAGTTAGTTGGCTTCCACCTCTGTTAAATTGTCGTGATTCTGATTATTACCTCCGCCACCAAAAGTGGAGGTTGTGTTTTCACCCCTTTCTGTCTGTTTGTTACTTGCAAAATCGAAGATTTTCAAGTATATTGGTTAGTCGATTTTGTTCTTCTGTCTGTCTGTCTGTTTATCACCAAAAGGTCACAATTTTAAACCGATCTTCCCAAAACTTCACCACATGATAGAGTTTGTCATAAGCAAGAAGCCTATTGTTTTTGAGGTCAAAAGGTAAACATAAGCCAAAGGTCAACAAATTTATCTTATTTCTAAAATTCTCAATTTTCATCCGCTTGATGAGAAATTTGGACAGGATTTTCATATCAGCTTACTGAATTCAACCAGCTAATTATTTTTGAGGTCAACATGGACCACAGGGTCAAGATAGGCACAAGGTCAACAACTAAGGTGGTACTTCTAAAATCCTCAATTTTCATCCCATTGACTTGAAATTTAAAGAGGATTTACAAATCAGGTCACTGAATTCAACCACCAATTATTTTTGAGGTCAATTTCAGCCAAAAGGTCAACATAGGCCAAATTTCTAAAATTGTCAATTTTCATCAGATTGCCTTGAAATTTGAAGAGACGTTGCAGATTTGGTCATTGAATTCAAACACCAATTATTTTTGAGGTCAAATTTGTTTTATGCATTTGGCAAGTGTCGTGCTCTGTATGACGTCTTCTTCTTCTTCTTCTTTGTTTATCTGTTTGTTTGTCTGTTTGTGTGCAGGATATCTCAAAAAGTTGTGGATGGATCCAACTGAAAGTTTGTGTACACGTTGGATGTGTGACAAGAACAAATTGATTAGATTTTTATTGACGTGCAACCTCAATTGACGTGAAATCAATTGACATCAATTGACGTGAAACCTCACAATTACGATGGAGTGTTCATGGGGAATATACGTTTCACATTTCAACCTGAGCGGACGCATGTTCTGACAGCCAGAATTATTTAATATTTTGAATCTTTGTTCAGGGATTTAAATCAAACTTGGTACCAGTATGTATAATGATGTAATAATGTGGGTGGAGGCATATCTGGTGACGTTGTGACGTCAAAGTTCGAGTTTTTTCTGCAACCTTTAAAATCTTTACTTTATTTCAATTGGATGATATACTTTAACACTGTACTGAAGCACACAAATTGCCTTTTTTGGCACTTTCAAAAAAAACTTTCATTTTGCAGTACTTGGACAAAATATTGTGGCATTTTACATCATCTCAACCAATCAAATTTAGTGCTCACAGACCCCACTCATGTAGTTTTTTTCTCTCTCTCTCTCTCTCTCTCAATTCTGCGCATGTTAAGGTGTTATATGAACTCTCCAGTTGTAAATGTGCTGGTTTTGTTTTTTTCTGTTTTGTCCATGGTAAATGATTGAGCTGACCTAAAGTAGATTTTTACTCACAATTTCAAGCATTCTCCTCTCCTCTCCTCAATTATTGTGGTTGAATCAAACTAATAAGTTCATTTGGACCATGAGTAATGTGTCTCACCATGCTTCAAAGGACAAGGGACAATCAACTGGGCCTCTGGGATCATTCCGAGGCCTGGCTCATAAGAGATTTTAACTGGAGATATATTTCTTGTGATGTGTATGAGAGAAATATAACATACAGATGAAAGACTTCATTCTCCTATATGGGGTGCTATGTGAGAGCAAATTACTCAATAAAATCTTCAATTGTGCACATCTGCAATGATTCAGTATCTGTATCAGTTTTAAAAACGCACCTCCATGCTGAAGCGTCTATGGGAAAGGATATGTGTCTTCCTTCAGGACAAATACCAAATATACTTGAAGTCACGTGATTAAATATATGCCTTTGTTTGCTTGAGATTGCATCTTGCAGCCTTACTCCATGCTTCTTGCAAGCAGATAACATTGACTCCACAAGCTGCTGCTGCTGCTGCCATCTCACCAACATGCTTGTGCAAAGCAGCAACCTTGGGGGTAGTCAGGCATGAGAGAGACAACGGTTAACGGAACCCTACTCTTTTATCATACAACCAATACAGCAAACATTAAAAAATGATCACAGAGAGTGTTTTTTAAATAAAAATTCCAAGGCTCTTGTAAGGGCTGACAAGGGAATTATAACTCACACCATGACAGTGGAGCAGAGGATGGAAAGTGGATGTGGACCTACTAAATGAGATAAATCAGATTGATTACAAGAGATAATTATAACTAGAGATATGGATTGGAGCTGCAGCAATGAAAGAGTGGAGTGAGTGGCTGGTCTGTGCATACATGTAACGATAGTTCTACAATAAGTAAAAGGGAGGGACAAAGGAGGGTTAAAAAAGGAGTTGTCATTTTGGATCTTGGTAGGTTCACAAAAAAGGGAAGGCAGTAAACTAAGGCATGCAATAAGCCTGGTGTTGGTTTAGTAGCTGGGGCAGCTAGCTTAGGATCCCATGGTCCTGAGTTAGAGACCTGTTGGCTGCTAAATTAACACCAGCTGGGATTGACTCAGGCTGTTGCGTCCTTCCGAGGTTGGCGAAATGAGTACCAGAGTACTGGTAGAGGAGCAAAGAATCAGCAGCAAAGCTGCACTTCCAAGAAGTTATAGATACCCGGCAGCTGAGCTGCCATATGCAAGAACAGAACAGAACAGAAGGCATGCAATCTGTTGGAGCTAATGAGAGCTGGATGGATGAGAGGATAGACAGAGCAAGACCCGATGAGACCAATTTGCCTGTGGTAGAATTGAATCAGGTGCTGCACAGCAGTCTTGTTGGTAGATGCTGATGACATTCAGGGATTTGGACTCAAATGCACCTAGAAGTGCAAGGTGGCATAATGGAGTTGGGGAAACAGAATGCAATCACAATGCAAACAAAAGGTTCGAACGTTATGAGGAGCTGAGCATTGCCGAGGAAAGACTTTGACAGAGTGTGTGCAGATGGCATTATGATTTATCTCGGTTAAAGGACATATACCATGTGGTGAACATCATGACCTCACAGACATATGAGGCTGTTAAATTATCTATTCATCAGCAAAAGGTTTTGTTTCATAATTTTAACCAAAAAAAAGGTTTTGAAAGACATCAAATTTCCAACATACATTGTCTGCAGGCTTGATATTAAGCAAATACTTTGTTTGGCTGAATCCTTGACAAGTACAAAGAATGCTCTTACAGTGTGTAAATAAATTGTGGAGATAAAGCTCCAATGTGTACTTTTTGGAGGTAAAGTGGGGTTGAGGATGGTATTTAGACAGGTGCATACATTGTGGATAAAAGGGGGTAGGGGTAAAGCAATACACACTGCGGTCCCGAGTAAACGATGCACTCTCCAGCAAACCAGTGAGAGATAAGCTAGCGAGCAAGTGTGTAGTCTTGTGAGCATTTGCCTTCTTGGCACAACTCCCCAAGCCAATGTGCCATTGATGACCCCTGATAAGCAGGTAGCACCCCCAGGCACCTTGGGGAATGCAATACATCTGGCTGTACCAATTAATGCCAAATGGTAATGGTAAACTATTACAAAAAAGACAGTAAAGTAACACAGACACCTCCAAGGCTGACTACTTAGTTTGTGCTGCCACACCGAACACCAAACATTGATGCCGAAAATAATAAAGACTGCACACCTTCTCAAATGTGGAAGATCTCAACCTCACCATGAGACAGAGCTTTGCATCGAAGCAAAAATCTGAAGAGGTATTGCCTGCTCCACAATCAACACAAACTGAGCTCTAGATGAGCAGAAGAGAGGTAAAAAGTGATCTGGAGCAGAGAAGATGAGGATACCATCTTTTGTTTCAAAGCATGTTCCGTGCACGAAGCAAGGGAGATGCGGAGAGGGGAGAAACGTTTCGGGAACCAAATGGAAACTTCAGCCGATCCATGGGGCAACTTGCAGCAGAGTCATTAGTCAAATGAAAGACAGCATTGCTAACCGAGGTGTTAGTCCTCATTGCCTTTGACCTAAGTAATGCAGGAATTCAAAAATGAACAAACAACAGGATATCAGAAGTGAAGTCCAGAGAATTCTGACACCGAAAAGTGCCAAAATTGTGAGAGTTGGAGCAACTGGAGCGATAAATCGGAACCTCACTGAAATTTTTTAAATGAGAACAAGCAATATGACAACAAACAAGCTACAATTGGAGGCTGTCCTGGTTTCAGTGACACTTTAAACAAGACCTTGAAACAAATATCTGAGAATGGCAAAACATCACAACTTGGTCCTCGAAACGTGATCCTAACCCGAACTCTCAAGGTATGCTCCATTATCCTGTCTGGAACAAAACTGAGACTGGACCCATTCTAGGGAAGCTTTGTCTTTCCTCAGATACATCTACCAAAATTGTATGTAATCATCTAGTTGAAGTCTCACTAAATTCCTGCATAAGGTTAACACCACTGGATAAGGTCAACACCACCTCTTTTGATACGCAGTATCAACTATCCTCATGTGAATGTCTCCCGTTGCTGCATCGCATTGTGTTGACTGCTTACATCCAATACCAATGACCATACTAATATTCCTCTGCTGTGTCACATGGCTCCAATGCCAAGACTGCCCCCTTACATTATGTAGTCTTTGTTTGTATTATTCTTGCCCATGTTTAGCAAACACTACTGTTCACAGCACGAAAGAAATGAGGTTTGGTATTACTGTGTGAAACTATCTTTCCTCGTATTTTGAATCCTCTGTTTGTTTGTTTGTTTATTTATTTATATATACAATGTCAAGGCTTGTGGAAGAGCGAGAACACTGAATTGTTCAGGATGCAACAGTACAAAAGGAACAATAGAGGAAGGGAGGAAACACCAACAGCAGAGTTGAAGGACAAAATAGAGAGACTTGAACAAATAATGGGTGTGGGGAGGAATGAGGGGTAGGAGAGGATGCATGGGGCAGACAAGATAACCTGGTGTTGGTTAGCGGTTTGGGTGGTGGCTTGGGATCCTAGGGTCCTGAGTTCAAGTTCCGTTGGCTACTGAATTAACACCAGGGGGTTGACTCAGCCTGTCATCCTTCTGAGGTCGGCGAAATGAGAACCAGTGTAACAGCCAAAAGGCTGCACACGAAGGGAAGGGGTATTGACGGATATATTAAATCTGGTATTGGTGTGGTGCAGGCATGATGGGCCAAATGGCCGCCTCATGCACATAATTTCCTTGTAAAAAATAAAATAAAAAAGATGAATATGGAAGCAAATTCTCAGGAAGAAAAAACTGGAGATTTGGAAGGAGGTTAGCTTTGGGATGGGGGACGGTGGGAGGAGGGGTGGTGGGGTAACGGGGTGAAAAAAAATCATGGTCTTGAATGGGGTGGGGTTGACCCTGTCTTGAATGGTGGTGAATAGCAGTCTTAAACATAGGGAGGGAAGAATGACATTGAAGAAAATGTGGAAGTTGGTTCCTCAGGCAGGAAAAAAGAAGAATGAATGAGTGGAGGTGAGCAGTGATTGGATTTTCAGAGTATCACCAAAAGGGGCTTGATGTTGGACCATGTGCGCCCTGCAGAAACCTTGGTGGGACAAAGCAGAGGAAGAGCAGAGGGTGTAAGACCAGAAAGGA
>CM068955.1:150680943-150691082 GCA_035128595.1 Eptatretus atami | reverse complement strand
CCAAAGGAGAGAGAGATTTCCCTATACATTGAAGAGGAGAGAGTGAAGAAGTTGATACATATTTTTGCTTTTGGAAGAAACAGAATTACAGATTAATACAGATAATGGTGTTATGATTAGTCTCACTTAATTTTTGTTAAATAAATGAGTGGCAAAGTACCAACTGGGGTATATGTTAATCAAATCAATCTTCATAAACTATCATCTGTGTTCAAAATCAAAAGCCTTGTACGATTAACGTTAATACAATTCAGAGAAAAGGAGCAGTAAGAATTGATGTTTTGCTCACAAGAGAACAGGTTAAAATCTTGAACGATACTGGCTCACTTAAAATTAAAATGACAAAACCAAGTTGAAAAATATTCAATAAGAGAGACGAGTGGAGGATTTCTCCCATTTCTAATTCCTTTATTTGCTGGTTTAAGTGCGGTTGGAGCATTGACGGGTGGTATTTCAACAGCGGTGAAAACTGCAATGAAAGGAAGGCTCAACTCCAGGCTCAAAAAGAATTGGAAAGACATAACAAAGAGTTGGAGAAACAAATTAGTGGAAGTGGTGTAATTGTAGATTTTGCTGAAAAACTTGAAGGTCTGCCTGATAAAGTGAGATTGTTAGTTGGAGATATGCTTCTTCTATCGCACAAGCAGGTGTAAAATTAACTAAAGGGGTAATGGATTATATCTTTCTAATAAATAAATGAGCATTGATGAGTGGTTTAAAGAATTTGGAAGAATACAACATCAATTTTACAACTTGTCAAATATTGTAGAAATTAAAAATTCATAATGTGGTTATTTGTATGAGAGATGAATTAACAAATGTGCCGAAACATACAAAGAATATTATTATGAACTTAGGGATATTAATGGGAACGGTTCTCATTGGTTTTTGTATTTTTAATAGTCAAAGACAAATATTATTTTGATAGTTTTGGTCTTCCACACCTGTTGAAGTTATAAAATTCTTACAGAATGGTGTTTATCAAACATTTCAAGTCCAAGAATTAAATTCTAAGTGTTGTGGTCATTATGTTATATGTGTTATTTCAACTCAACAAAAATAAAAAATTTTATGATATTATTTTTAATCTAATATAAATGACTTATGTTGGTAAAGATGGTTCTATCTTTGGTGTATCTCAAGAACTGGATATTGATTTATCAAATTATTACACAAAGGCACAGACTGAACGACATAAATATAATATAACCAAAATATTAACATGAAAATGCTTATAAATTAAAAAATTATCCAAGCCCGACTGACCGCGAATGACTGGTGAGATTAAGCGATTTATCACAATATATATCCTTAAATAAAACGGCCGTGTATTCCAAAGATACAGAAGTGTTGATATTATCTCCAGGTCATACAGAATCACAGTTCGAATTAAAATAAATTTTATAAAGAAGGGCGTATCATTTGTATGAGAATAGAACAATGGGGTATGATATGAATGATTTAGGGTATAATTGGTCATTTAAATTAACCTCGAAGACCTGGAACAATTAATCAGTCTCGTAAGGAAGAATATTATCCACTTGGTATCGAGAATGAGTTTTGTGGGTCCACGATTAGTAAACAACAAATAAAAGAATTTAATAAGGGTAAATATAATAATGGTTTTTGCTCTTGTTTATTCATGAAAACAGAAAAACAGGATTATATTGTAATAAGTAGGGAAATACAAAATGATTTAACTATGGGAAGATGGGAGGTGTTTCGTGTCATAATATTATTCTAACATATATTTCTAATACATAAATGACGGCAAGAAGGCTTCAAGAAATTATCATTTCTGTGTCCAAGCATACCTTCAAGAAAAGGGTATTCGGTATTTTAATAAATATGTTCTACAACATAAGAATGATGTATTTTCAATAAAAGATTGGCTTTATGCTGATGTTGATAAACCGACAACTTTGGAATTAACTAAAATGTTAAATAATGAAAAAATATAAAGTTAAGAAAAAGTAGGCTCTTTTAGAATTCAAAAGAAATTTTATTGGTTTCCTGTTGTAAAAAAATTATTTTGGATACAGGAATAACAAGAAATCCTGATGAATATATGTATGATATTCTATGGGGTGTAAGTGTTCAAGGATAGTAAGGGACGAGGAAGGAGTTGAAGAGAGAGAAGAGAGGAAAAGGAGAAGAGAGAGAAGGAGGAAAGAGAGAGAAAGAGAAGGAGGAGAGGAGAATAAGAGAAAGAAGAGAGGGAGGAAAGGGAGAAGAGAGAGAAGAGAGAGAGGGAGGAAAGAGAGAAGAGAGAGAGGGAGGAGAGGGAGGAAAGAGAGAGAATGAATAAATATCAAAATATGGAAACCAGTGAGATTAAAAAAGATTAGGGGTATTAAAGAAAATAACTCAACCCACCGAGGAGGAAAAAAAGAATTGACAAGTCTATTTGCAATACTTTCGACAAGACTATTGACATCGTTTTCAGGGAGAGGATATTGATGTTAATTCAAGTTTTTCATTTTTTTTTTTCTTAAATAAATGCAGGAGAGAGTGAAGGCATTTCTAAGGATTCTTTATGTTTTAAAAATTAAGATTCAAATGTGCATGTTGGAAACTAAAAAGGTTTTTGCACTCTGTAGGAATTTTTCTCATAAATAAATGAGTTATTGTCTCAAATGTAAAAGAAAACTAAACTAAAATATTTCATAATATTAAAAGTAAAATAACAGGGTTATACAAAAAGGTATATGTTCGGTGTGTGGTTCAAAAAAAATACAATTTATCTCCAAACACAAACTCGGAGGAGATATACAAAAGTTTTTATCAGAAGTAAATTTACAACGACTGGAATACCGGGGGAATTACATCTACCAGGGTATTCTTTCTGTGGTCCAGGCACAAACTTGGATAAAAGATTAGATGAGGCAGACAATCCTAAACCATGGAGTAAACCTATCAATAGGGTTGATGAAGTGTGCATGAGGCACGATATTGATTATGGGAACACAACTTTAGAAGAAAAGCATGAAGCCGATAGAGAAATGTTGTATAATTTGTCTCTGATACAAAATCCAACCTTGAGAGAAAAGTTGATAGGTTCATCGTGAAGAAGATGATCAGTGCTAAATTGAAACTTGGACTTGGAAATTCAAAAAACGTATAGGCTCTAATGATGTCATTAAGACTGAAGAGCAATTAGCTGATGAATTACATAAACCAATTATCACAAAGTTTCAGGAAGGAAAGTTTATTCCAAAGGAGTTGATTATATGGTCTGCTGATTTGATTGAACTCAATAATGATAAGGGGTACAAGTATGCTTTAACCGTTATTGATTTGAGGAGTAGATACGCCTGGGTTGCCCCGTTAAAAAAACAACAGGTAATACTCTTATGTTAGCCTTTCAACAGATATTTAATAAAGTAAGAGAAAACCTAAAAAATTGTGGACTGATGAGGGTAGAGAGTTTTAATACAAGACATTTATGAATTTTCTAAAAAATAACAGTATTACATTATACAGTACCTTTAATGAAGGGAAGGCGGTTGTTGTTGAACGATTTAATCGTACCTTAAAAGAGAGACTATATAAAAAATTCACACAACTCGGTTCACAACATGGTCATCTTTTATTCAGGATATTGTGGATAAGTATAATAACACGATTCATACGTCAACAAATATGAAACATCAGAAACATTTACAAATTAAAATATGAAAAAGAGATTAATGTCAGAAAACCTAAGTTCAAAGTTGGTGATATCGTAAGAATTACAGGTGGAATCTCATTTTGAAAAGGTTTTCGTAAACGATGGACTAACGAACTTTTTAAAATTGTTGATGTAATAGATACGGTTCCTTGACTTATAAGATATATGATTTGGAAGGGGAAGAGATTTTAGGTTCATTTTATTCACAGGAATTACAAAAGACAAAACTAAGCAGATAATACCATGGGAGCAATGGGTTGCCCCTTCACTCCTCCTACTATACACCTTTGTGGACACTAGAGGGCCAAGTCCGAGTGTATAACAGTATATAATGTGTGTCAAGGGGGGACGTTCTTAGATCTGTGAACCCCAAACACAGAATCCTCAACTGAATCGTCAAGGCTTAACATTTGTTTGTTGATGTGTGTGTGTGTGTGCGTGTGTGTGCGTATGTATGTATGTGTGTGTGCGTGTGTGTGGTGTGCGTGTGTGTGTGCGTGTGTGTGTATGCGTGTGTGTATGCGTGTGTGTGTGTGCGTGTGTGTGTGCGTGTGTGTGTGTGCGTGTGTGTGTATGCGTGTGTGTGTGTGTGTGCGTGTGTGCGCGTGTGTGCGTATGTATATATGTGTGTGTGCGTGTGTGTGGTGTGCGTGTGTGCGGTGTGGTGTGTGCGTGTGTGCGTGTGTGCGTGTGTGTGTGTATGCGTGTGTGCGCGTGTGGTGTGCGTGTGTGTGCGTGCAATGGGAGCAATGGGTTGGCGCTTCACTCCCTCCTGCTATACACCATTGTGGACACTCGAGGGCCAAGTCCGGATGTATAACAGTATATAATGTGTGGCAATGGGAGCAATGGGTTGGCGCTTCACTCCCTCCTGCTATACACCATTGTGGACACTCGAGGGCCAAGTCCGAGGTGTATAACAGAATATAATGTGTCAAGGGGGACGTTCTTAGATCTGTGAACCCCAAACACAGAATCCTCAACTGAATAGTCAAGGCTTAACTTTGTTTGTTGATGTGTGTGTGTGTGCGTGTGCGTGTGCGTGTGCGTGTGTGTGTGCGTGTGTGTGTATGCGTGTGTATGCGTGTGCGTGTGTGTGCGTGTGTGTGTATGCGTGTGTGTGTGTGCGTGTGTTGTGTGCGTGCGTGTGTGAGTGTGCGTGTGTGTGTATGCATTGTGTGTGTGTGTGTGTGTGTGCGTGTGTGCGTGTGTGCGTGTGTGTGTATGCGTGTGTGTGGTGTGCGTGCGTGTGTGCGTGTGTGTGATGCGTGTGTGTGTGTGTGTGCGTGTGTGTGTATGCGTGTGTGTGTGCGTGTGTGTGTATGCATTTGTGTATGTGTGTGTGCGTGTGCGTGTGCGTGTGTGTGTGTGTGTGTGTCCCAACCCTCATTTAAAATCTCAACCCCAACTCAATCCTCCCCCAACACAATGTCTTTTCAAAATGAGATTTCCACCTATATATATTTTTTACGTTTTTTTTTTTCTCTTCTTCAATTCTGTCTTTAAGGCTTTCAGGTTTGATGACGTAGAAAGGGGAGTAAGCCTGCACTTTCTTCCCAGAACTTTCTTGATCTTGCTCCCATAAAGCACCATCCAACAAAGAACTACATCGATAGGTTTAGATCCCAAAGAGTGATAGCATTTCAAGTCTCCAAAATAAACCCAACTTTCCAAGTCTCCAAGGTATAACTCTTTGGTTGGGTCATCAAGGACGAACTCGTTCTGTGGGTCTTGGTCGCTCATGAGGTCTTCAACCAAGCCAACAATTTCGCCCCAAGTTGTGGCAAAATCGGTATTTTCATATTGCATTTCAGATACAATTTCCTGTGAGAGAAATAATAATGTATTATTAGTAATTTAATTATTAAATGAGTCGATGCTTAAAAGGAACTGAAATAGGAAAATAAAATCTTACCTCAACAGATAAGAGTTTTGAATCCAATTCTTCAACTTGAAGGTTTAGTTCCATACAAATATTCGAACTGCAAACAAGCTCATCCCATTCAAGGCCTAGCTCGTTCTGTGGTCTTGGTCGCTCATGAGATCACCAACGTATAACTCTTTGGTTGGGTCATCAAGATCGAGCTTGTTCTGTGGGTCTTGGTCGCTCATGAGGTCTTCAACCAAGCCAACAATTTCGCCCCAAGTTGTGGCAAAATTGGTATTTTGATATTGCATTTCAGATACAATTTCCTGTGAGAGAAAATAATAATGTATTAATTAAGTTATTTAATTATTAAATGAGTCGATGTTTAAAAGGAACGAAAATAGGAAAATAAAAATCTTACCTCAACAGATAATAGGTTTGAATCCAGTACATCAAGTTGTAGGTTTAGTTCCATACAAATAGTCGATATCCAAGGAACCCCAAAGTCATCCCACTCAAGATTCTAGCTCGTTCTGTGGGTCTTGGTCGCTCATGAGGTCTCCAACGTATAACTCTTTGGTTGGGTCATCAAGGACGAGCTCGTTCTGTGGGTCTTGGTCGCTCATAAGGTCTTCAACCAAGCCAACAATTTCGCCCCAAGTTGTGGCAAAATCGGTATTTTGATATTGATTTCAGATACAATTTCCTGTGAGAGAAAATAATAATGTATTAATTAAGTTATTTAATTATTAATGAGTCGATGTTTAAAAGGAACTGAAAATAGGAAAATAAAAATCTTACCTCAACAGATAATAGGTTTGAATCCAATTCATCAGCTTGAAAGTTTAGTTCCATACAAATAGTCGATATCCAAGGAACCCCAAAGTCATCCCACTCAAGGTCTAGCTCGTTCTGTGGGTCTTGGTCGCTCATGAGGTCTCCAACGTATAACTCTTTGGTTGGGTCATCAAGGACGAGCTCGTTCTGTGGGTCTTGGTCGCTCATAAGGTCTTCAACCAAGCCAACAATTTCGCCCCAAGTTGTGGCAAAATCGGTATTTTGATATTGCATTTCAGATACAATTTCCTGTGAGAGAAAATAATAATGTATGAATTAAGTTATTTAATTATTAAATGAGTCGATGTTTAAAAGGAACTGAAAATAGGAAAATAAAAATCTTACCTCAACAGATAATAGGTTTGAATCCAGTACATCAAGTTGTAAGTTTAGTTCCATACAAATATTCGAACTGCAAACAAGCTATGCCACTGAAGGACAGTACAGCACACCATTGCAGCAAAGAAATGTTTAAAATGGAGCCTGGGCTCGAGACCTTGGATCGCAGAATAGTTCCTGTTTTTTTACAGCATGACTGTGCAAAAACAGTTCCTCATTTTTACGGCACGGTCGTGTGGAAAAACACTTCCTCATTTTCACGGCACGGACTGAAACTTCGATGGTTATCAATTGAACAATGGAAAACAATTTACTAATCTCAAAATGATATGCAACTCAGGAGGTGGTCAGATGAGATCATTAAGAGAAGTATATCATTTCATAAGCACAAAAGGGGTATCTTGAAAATATAAAGATTCATATGTTTTGTTTTTAAATATTTTAGATGGGGATTATTGTGCAAAGAAAATTAAACTATTAAAGGAATATGAAATGAACAAATGTTTATAGGTTCAATGAGTGAGCTAAACAATATACATTGGTTATTTGAAAATGAGTGTCCAGGCTTAACAGGTTTCAGATATCTCTTCAGAATCACCTTGAACAAACCACATTACTACGTTGCTACTTGAACCAATCTTTATCTTGTCGCATTGGTTATTTGAATAGAATGCCCCTAGGTTAAAAGGGGAGACAAACAAATATACCTTGGGATAAAAAGGGGTGTAATTTTAGGGGAAAAAAATGTGAATCGCTGAAATCCCCCATTCATTTACATGGGGAAAAGTGAGCCAGAATCAGTATATCCACCCTACTTATATGGACCTATCACTTTTCCATCACAGACAGGTCGGTGGTCTCTCTCTTCTACACCTCCTTTCTGGTATATAGATTCAGCTTTGTCGTGGGATATTCCAATAATCTTGAAGGACTTGGTTTAATTCGATGGTGGTAAGTTGAGCAAGGTGTGAGACGGGCGCCAGCCCAGAGATGTGAAAGATTTATGAACCAAACTATTTTCAGCATATTTTTTAATTTATATATGCTATAAAATTTGGCCTATAACCTTCCACATAGCTCGCCACCTGGCCTATAACCTTCCCGGGCCCGTCACGACATTTTTTGTTTCAGAGGTTTCCTCCTATCTTTCACCGTTCAGGAGATTAGCGAGTGCAGACAAACAAACAAACAAAAACTTCAAATTATATATATATATATAATATATATATATATATATATATATATATATTATATATACATATACATATATATATACATTATATTGTTACGGCCATGGGTACCGAGACACCAGTTTTTTACTCAGGGGGTTTAATCCCCGTTTGTCCTCGGAAGAGCTGGACCTGGGGCCACCACTCACAATTAACGTTGTGGTACGGTGGTTTGCTTTAGAACCACGAACGCCACCCAGTTAACCACGAGTTCCAGTGTCCACCATCTAATTATGCCATATAACTAGAGGGCACATGGTTACCTAAATGGGGAGCGCACCCTCGGCAAAGCACCAATCTTATCTTGATTAGATCTTAATTACGGCGGTCGAGCGTTTTAACCGCTGGTGCGTGCCGACTATTTTTGGTCAAGTCTGTGGTAATTACCTCACAGTCTATCTAGGTTTGGGCAATGCTAGACCAATGGAAGGAAAGGACAAGCCCGACAGGTTGGAACGTCAACAAGCAATTCATTAATAAGAAAATAAATCAATAAAAAGAACTTTTTATTTCCGTGAGGTAAAAATAAATAAATTCCAAATCAATCAAAATAATCACAAGCAAATAAATAATTAATCGGGCAAAATCAATCAAAGTGGTAGGAAAAGAGACAAAGAGCAGATGCTTATCGGGGATTGACTTACATAACAACTAAACACAGACAACGGTACCCAGCAGATCATTCAGGGGGGAAGAAGAATCGTCTCGCTCGCCAAAGAGAACTTATCCATCAAACAAAAAGTCCTAAAATGTGGGAGCGTGTCTTGTCTGTCGCCAGTACCCAGGCTTTCCATGCACCCACTCGCCAACAGGCTTGAACGCCAGTCGACGTCACCCCCAAGAAACAGGTACGCCAAGGGCGACCGTCTGACTGCACGGACGAAGCAGCCGTCTGACTGGCACGGACGAAGCAGCCATCTGACTGGCACGGACGAAGCGACGCCGAACTGGCACGGACGAAGCGACCGTCTGACTGGAACGATGAAGCGACCATCTGACTGGAACGATGGAGCAACCGTCTGACTGGCACGGACAAAGCGACCGTCTGACTGGAACGATGAAGCGACCGTCTGACTGGAACGATGAAGCGACCATCTGACTGGAACGATGAAGCGACCGTCTGACTGGCACGGCGCGCACAACCGTCTGACTGGAAATGATGAAATGTCTGTCTAACTGCACGGCACGCGCAACTGCCTGACTGGAAATGATGAAGCAGCCGTCTGACTGGAATGATGAAAGCAGCCCGTCTGACTGGAAATGAAGCAGCCGTCTGACTGGAATGATGAAGCAGCCGTCTGACTCGAACGATGAAGCAGCTGTCTCACTGGAACAATGAAGCAGCCGTCTGACTGGAACCGCCGAAGCAACTGTCTGATGAGCACGGCATGCGCAACCGCCTGACTGGCACTGCTGAACTGATGCCAACTGACTGACAAACTGACTCGTTGTCGACTGACCCATGCCTCACTCATTGTGGACTGACCCGCGCGCGCACGCCGCACACCACTCACGCCAAGAACAGACCTCTCCCTCTTTTTAAGATCGCCTACATACGTGCACCAAACCACGCCTCCTAGCTTCATTTGTTACGCCACCAAAAATTAAGGTTGGATACCTTTTGAACACACCTCGTAATATATATACATATACAGTATATATACTGATATATAGTATATATATAAGTATATATATATATATATATAATATATATATATATTTATATTTGGCCTGTCTTGTTTGTCTGTCCTTTATGCAAGCACAAACCATTTGACCAAGAGCTTCCAAGAAAACATTTGATCCAAGTTTGGACAGATCTACATCAAGTGCCAGAAAAGAAACAAAAGAAAGCCCAGAAGCAGGAAAGCTCACAAGAAAGACAATCATGCCTTGAAGACTTACCCTGAACAACATGCAACAGCCAGAGCAACAGAAACATTGCAAGAAAGACAATCTCTTAGAAAAAAAAAAACAAGAAATCAAATTCAGCCTTTTGTCTTAAACTTTCTTTTATTTAAACTGGGGAAATAATGTGAAATTTATCCCAGGCAACGTGAGGTACCTAAGCTATGTGTGTGTGTTATATATATATATTATATATATATATATATATATTACATACATTCATATATACATCGAAACATGTGGAGTGCGACGAGCACTCCACCGATAGCCATTGGACACAGTACTACACGAA
>CM068955.1:150658388-150679318 GCA_035128595.1 Eptatretus atami | reverse complement strand
ATATACGCTGTCTGGACCTATGTACCAGACTCCCCCAAATTCACCCTGCCCACACTTGCGCACCGTCCATGCACAACCCATGTTCTCATTATTATTCTCGCCCTGTCTCAAACGCCGATCAAAAAAGGACGTCTCGGCATCTGATAAAATGTGTCGACAAAGTTCGCTGGAAAAACTGGCTCTAGGCTGTCCTTATATATAGATATATTGTGTTCGAAGAGAAAAAGACTTCCATAGAAGGGCATCTATCTTTACCCTTCTCAAGCATCACTTAAAATCCCACCACATGGGATGGTCTATTTGGACATGCATTTTAAGGAAATAAACTATCTGCAGACTGGATGTATGTTGGATGCATCACGATTCGATATCTTTGAAAATCTTCAAACACTTATATATATATATACTCTATTAATATATTATCTTATATGTAATAATAATATCATCACATATCATACATATATATATCTTTTTCAAAAAACTTATAAAATATCATATCTATTTAATACATACTATATATTATCACATTTGTGTGATGTACGCTGTCTACATATGGAGTTCAGAATGTGGAATGGAGTCTCCAGGCGGGCTCCAAATATCCACCTTCATTTCAGTAATGGGTTCCAACGAAATCTTCAACGGATTTCTCTGTAAGTTTTCTGTTTTCCAAAAGTTCTTTTGCCGAGGGCTCTCTTCGGCCATTTATATGAGCCCAGGAACGCTTCCAACTTAGTTTGTATGTCCGTGAATATCCCCAGTGATTCTTTTTAATCTCTCTGTGGTTCTTCGTCATTCCATCCATGCAGTTCATCATCACTAGTTCAACTTTGCATTTCTTCAGCTTAAAAGATTTTTCACTTCATGCTTTGACGGATTCGTATTGTCATTTCTCTGATCTCTGCATCGTATCGTCAAACATCACCCCTGTGACACCTCAATTCGCAAATCTTTCTTCTCGTATTTTTTGTCTAATTTGATATTACGGTCACAATGCTTCTGTTTCGAGTTCACCGATCATAAATCGTCCAGACAGTACTTCAATGTTCAGTGATTGGTCATTCGCAACACAAATTTCTGAACTAAACATCAAATATCTTTGAAATGTCCACCAGATATACTTTACAACTCCATTTGTTGATGTGTCCACTTTCTGACACTTGCTTTTTTCGTTTCGGCATAACAGGCATTCATTCTCTTTGCCACGCACCCACCCTCACTGTCTTTTTTTTTTCCCCCTTCTTCACCCTTTTTGCTCTCTCTTCCCTCATAAAGCAAACCTCCTGTCTCTGCCTGTTCTCGTCTCTCTCTCTCTCTCTCTCTCTCTCTCTCTCTCTCCCTCTATCTCTCTCTCCCTCCCTCTCTCTCTCTCTCTCTCCTCTCTCCTCCTCTCTCACAACTCCTCCACTGTGTAGCAACGCTGATGTGTCGCTCCTCCCACCTCCCTTCCCCCCCCCAACTCTCATCTTACCTCTTTCTCTTCCCTTCCCTTTCCAACTCCTCCTCTGTCTCTCTCCCCCCTCTTCCCACACCCCCAAATCCACCATACTCATATGACCATCAGCGAATAACGAGTTATGCTAATATTTATGTTTATTTAATATTTATATACTAAATAATCTGAACGGTTCATGGTGCAAGTGCTATTCCCCTACTCTACAGACACCATCTTAAGTTCAACAACAACACAACTCCTTGCGTTCGTCTTCAAGTGTATTACCGTTAACTGCTTAATTCTCTTCATGATGGCCCAATCAATCCTTGCTTAAACATTGCCATCTCTCTCTTTAAGCGTCACCTCCAGCCTGGAGCCTGGAAGCTTCGGCCCGGTGACTCTGTCAAACAGACAAAGACTACATGGTCAATATCAGTTAAACATCAAACGGAGCTGCCTATCCGGACCGGGTAAATTTGCTGTGTCCAATGGAGATCAGCGGAGTGCTCGTCACACTCCACGTTTCGATTTACCTGCCGATCACATCAAGTGCCTTCTGGTTGAATGGTTTGCATTAGCAGGAACAATCATCTGGGTAGCAGACGGACTGTTTTTCTTTGCGGATTATGTGGTTTTTCCGTGTGAGACATAATCTGCGGCGATGTTCACCATAACAGTCAGGAGGTGCGTCTGATGTTTAAACGATGAACGTGGTCATCATTGGTTCGATATTTATCGTGATGCCATCCTGTTGAGGGCAAACAAGTCACGAAGGGCAAACAAGTCACGAAGGGCAAACAAGTGTGCATATAGTCGTGGATCTTGGGTTGAGGTTTTCCACGAGGAGAAGCACTTGGGTCCCTTCCGAACGCCCGGTCCTAAAGGCCCTGTCACCTTAACGTTTTAGCCAGCGTATGGCAAGGTCTCAAAATGTATGTAAAACGCTGGCGTACGCTGAACTATTGATGTTTTTTTTAAGTTTTGGGCGTATAATAACGTGTTGGATGTATGCATAATGTATTAGTAATGTACACAGAACGTTTTAATCACATATAGATAACTTATACCAACAAATGCTGAGCGTGTTGTCGGCGTTCACAACCTATGCCCAACGATAGTCTAACTTATGCATAGCGCGGCAGTATCGCAACGATCACGTGGCGTAGGCTATTATAGGCTGCGGCTCGACGATTCAAATCATAACCGCACTCGACATCGAAGTGTGAAGCCGCTGTCACACCTTGACGTTTTAGCCAGCGTATGCCGACGTATGAAAAATTTGCCGAACCAAGCTGGCACAGCGTCGAATACGTTATGGGTAAGTTTTGTATACGTTATAGCACACTGGCATACGTCGTCATACACCAAGTACGTCGAGAAATTTTCAGCATGTTGAAAATTTCTCGACGTACTCGACGTATGACACACATTCCGCATACGCTGGCATAAGTTGTAGGCACGCTACGGATCGTTGACACACGTCGCCATACGTTACTTGTACGTTACTCATAAGTCGAAACACGTCAATGTAATGGTTAGCGTCAGTGTTCCAAACTCCCTGTTTTTTTATTTATTTTTTTCTTCGGTATGACGGTGATGTTGACATTTCAATTTCTAGTGCGGTTATGATTTAAATCGTTGAGCGGCAGCCTATTAATTATGTTATATTATAACCACACTAGAAATTGAAGTGTTAACATCACCGTCATACCGAAGAAAAAAAAACAAAAAAAAAACAGGAGTCTGGAACACTGACGCTAACCATTAACCTTGACGTGTTTCGACTTATGAGTAACGCACAAGTAACGTGTGTCGTCGTGTGTCAAGATCGCGTAACGTGCCTACAACACGTTACTCACAGGTTAGAAATAAGTTTCGGGTACGCTAACCATTACCTCGACGTGTTTCGACTTATGAGTAACTTACAAGTAACTTGTGTCGACGTGTGTCGACGATCGCGTAACGTGCCTACAACTTATGGCCAAGCGTATGCGGAACGTGTGAGACATACGTTGGCAATCGTAGAAAAATTTCAACCATGGAAAATTTGTCTAACACCTTGGCGTACTACGAAGTATGCCAGCGTACAAAGACGTATGCCAGCGTATTACGACGTATGCCAGCGTGCTCTTAACGTATACAAACTTACCCATAACGTATTCGACGTGTGCCAGCGTTTTAGCCAAATTTTGCATACTCAGGCATACGCTGGCTAAATCATCAAGGTGTGACAGGGCCTTAAGGCCGTCGAGCACAGATGACTCCGCACATGGCAGGTTTGCTAAGCAACCACAAATGCCAATTGGCACGGCCAATCCAGGCAGGGCTACACTACTTCGCATGATACCTTATCTGTGGATGGCCAGCTAATTGGAGTCAGTGCCCTCAGCGCACACTTGGATTACTGCAGAGCATTGCCGTGAGTGTGCGCTGGCTGACAAAGCAAATTATTAGGGTAGAAAGTCCCGTCTAACCTTACTTGTGCACTGCATCGGACTAATGAAGGAAAAGACAACCGAGACGGATTGGAAATAGCAACAAACAATTATTTATTACAAACACACAAGCAAGCAATCATTTAAATGCAAGTATTTAAAAGCAAGAAACTAAAAAGACACACAAGGGCAGATTTAACCACAACACGTATTCTTCTTCAATCTTACCTCAACAAAAGACTGCCATTTCACCAGGGGAAAAGAAAAAAACAAAAAAGGACTCAAAAATAAAATAAAAGTAATGAATGGAGAAAAGGAAAGCAGTCTTTCCTTCTCTCCCTCACCTCACACAAATATACAGGAGAATGCGGAGCAAAATGGATGGGGAAGATGGGCAATGGCGATGTGAAGTGATGGGGACACACAGCCGCGTCCCTGAGCTGCCCAGACCCAGTAGGGACGATCCTCTCTGGTGTCCCAGATTTGCGAGCTGGATGTGCGACTCACCCTCCTCTGCATCAGATCCTTCTCCTCAGACCCCCATCGATGAGGGTTCCGCCGTTCACCCTCCTCGTCCTTCATGGCTGACAGGATTGAGAGGGCAGGATGACGCTCATGGAAAGAGTGTTCTTTTTCCACAGAAGCTCGACACCATCGAGCTGTTTATAAGAACTAGAGTGCGCTGTCCCTATACCACGCACGTAACCCCGTTGTGCCACAATGTACGACCCGCTGCCATCACCAAAACGGGCAACTTGATTGAGGAAATACCCGGATGTGCCTACACTCACCGTGTTTACGATATGGCGATGTACACTACGAGAGTATCGTACAGCATATTATTTCACTCGTATTGTTAAATACAACGATCTGTTCTCTTCCGCTTCCTTTCTGGTCTTGCACCCTCTGCTCTTTCCATGCTTTGCCCCGCTCCCACCACTCACTTGTGAAAGGAAATACCACTTCCTTTCTTCCTCCTATTGTTGCAACGCCAGGCTGCACACGAATCAGGCATAACTTTTAGTTATTTTTCCGTGTACCGTTGACAGTTTTGCTCCGGGTTTTACTCGGTAGTTTTGCGACATTCAAAATGTACAGGAAGTGCCGTTACATGTCGGATCCACAGAAACGGTCAGGCAGTGCGATCCGAGATTTTTGCCCGTTTTGGTAATGGCGGCCAAGTCCCCTTGTCGGCACAGCGTTACGGGGAAGAGTGCACTCTAGGGTTTATATACAGCTCTCTGCTCGACACCAACTGCTCGTGAAACTTTCCTTTCTTTTCCCTCACACGTTTTTATTCCTTCCCCTCACGAGCCTTCTCAGTCTGTCAGTCTTATGCTCAGGCAAGCTTGTCCCATTCGTTTCTCCTTTCTGCTTTCTGAGCCATCTGCTCAGGAGCGCTCTTGTCCCTGCTTGTGCGAGCCCATACCATGTGCTTCTCTTCGCCTTTCTGCTTCTTCTTCACATCAGCTTTCTTTCCCTCCCCCCACAAGCCTTCTCCCCCTCCCATTGGTCCATAGCCGATGGGGGCGGGTGCATGACATCACTTGAGGAAATTTCCACACCATTCTGAGGGAAGTTTCAACAAAGCCCCCACTCCGCCCCTCACACGCCCAAAGCCACAAGGAGAGCCCCCAACCTCCTCCTTCGCATGGAAAACGCCCAGTCGCACTGTCTTTCACTGTATCACACCCGCGAGAAGCGCTGCGCCTCGCAGGCCACGCTGAGCACCAAGCGCCATGGACATGCATGCGAGAGCACCCGATGGGTGACCAAGCAATGCATGGATTGAGGGAACACAGAAAGGAACCCCGCACAACCGAGGGACGACCGAACGGCCGCGGGATTGAATGCAAGACCGATGGGGTGAATGAGGGACTGTTGAAACGGGCTGATGGGGGTAATGGAGGGATGATTGAAAGTAGCAGAGGGATTAAACAGAACGATGGTGTGAAGGAATAAAAATTGAAATTAACAGAAGGGGATGGGGGGAAGACATTACATGGGACAAACAGCATAGCCAACGCATGCCCCCCAAACAGCCCTTTGACAAGGGACCAAGGACTATCTATACAAAGACTAATGAAATAACTAAAGCCCGGGTCACCTACGTGTCCATGTATGCTCTCCCCCTGGATACGTTTTCCAAAACCATCACATTATGTATAATTTCAGAACATTTCTTTGAAAGAAGGACAAGGCTGACAAAATGGTACTGCACTAAATGCCTTTTCGTTTGTTATTTTTCAGATCGAATAAACATGATCCATGCGGTTTAAAGCGGGATTGCTGGGACTCTGTTTATTGTTTTAATCACCGTTTCAACGATCCAATACACATACTGTAATCTATATGTAATCCGAGTGATTATATAAACATTTACCAGTTAGCAAGTGCTTTGTTGTTATTTCATGAAACTTTCTTTTTAAAGTTATTTCAGACCTAAGAGTATGGAAGAGTTTTCAAAACACACAAGCACAACCTTTTTCCAGAGGGTAAAAAGGAAACGTACTGACAGTGGTACAGAACACAGTAAAATAAAAGAAGAGGTTTTGATGAGGTATATGGGGTTAATTAGGATAGAAGAGATCAGAGGTAGTAAAAGTCGAATTGCATTTCAAAAAGGATTACCTGGTGTGTTGCTTAAAAACAGTCAGCAAGACAATCTGCCTAGAATACAAAACTTTGCAATGAAACTTGTATACTGCATGGCACTACATAACATGAAGGATATTTTGAGAAATTACCTCATTTTTACAACCAAACAAATCATTGGTCACTTCAAATTGAACCAATCAACCAAAATAATTGATGTAGACAGAGAGAATGAACCTGTTGCTCAACAGGAGCTGTTGTTGGAAGAAAGAGACTGTGTTGCAGAAGGCCAACACGCATGCAACGTGGTGGCCTCAGTTGTTCCTTTTGGGCTCCAAGCTTGTAAGCAAGGATATCAAAGCCACCTGCTTCAGCAAATTTTTGTGCCTCTTCTGAGACCTGCAGAAGCCTGTAATGAGGGAAACATCAATTACCTGATGCTCATGTGTCCTTTTATTTTATACATACCAAATGAGCACCTGCTGAAACAAGATTTTAAAATATGACGGCATGTTGAAAAGTAATGCCTCCTGTTCGTTTTCTCCAAAACAGGTAAAGATATTCAAATGAAACAAAGAAAGATACTAACACCGATCTTTATTCTACCAAGGTGAATATTTATTTCTTAACATAATCACTACTGCAGTCCACACTTTCCTGCCAATGTTCAAGTGGTTTTGTGATGCCATCACGATAGAACTGTGGTCCTGGAGACTTGACCAACACTTCACAGGGGCCTGACATCACTGTCGAAAGAAAAATGTTCTCCACCAAGGTGATCGATAAGTTTGTGGAAGAGATGAAAATCTGGCAAATCAAGTCACGGCTGGTGATCCTTTGTGGTGGTACTACATTGACCATGTCTTCCTCTCAGGATCGTCATGGTGCATCCAACTGTCATCTCCAGTCAGTCATCCCAACTCTCATCTCCAGTGCTTCATGCTTCACAGCACTGACAAGGTCATGCTTTCATTTGCCATATCGACTAACGTAGCACTGAAACATCCAGTGTTAGAATCACGAAACTTTGCACCCAGTTATGGAAGAAATAATGTGCGGACCGCACTTTGTTTAAGTCGAATATCCATCCATCCATCTGTCTATTAGGACCATACTCTGTACAGAGCATCAGTGTTGCCAAAGCAGTCTCCTGAGCTATTGGGCACAATCCTAGAAGGGTCGCCACTCCGACACAAGAATCGAATCGAATCGCTCAGTCATCCCAGCAAGTTAGTTATCATTTTTGAGGACCTCAGAAGGATGACAGGCTAACTCAACCCATCAACCCCACCTGATATTAATTCAACAACCGAGTGGGATTTGGACTCAGGACCTTAAGACTGTGTTAGGATCCCAAACCCACCACCCTAACCATTAAGCCAACACCAGGAATAATTTGAATATCTTTATCCGTTTTGGAGAAAAATAATAGGAGGTATGACTTTTCAGCATACCATTGTACATTATTTGATCTCTTCGCTTCAATTGCAGCAGAATCTTTTTATAACGAAAGCCACTAAATATTAATTTAAACATCTGGAGTGGTCTACAGTGTTGCAGAGTAAAAACAGAAAGGAGGGGAATTTGAAAGTAAACAACAAAGGACAAATGTTGAAACTGTCTCAGGTGGTAAAGCTCTGAAGTGATGTAAACCTTTTGCTTTGCAACAAATAGGTAAGGAAATCTTTTTTTTTTCTTTAATCTTTAATGGGGAGTTTGCCACCCATCACAAGACCATTAAGGCCACTCAAAGGTGGGGGCTATAAGAAAAGAAAATGTGGGAAGGGCAATTACTAGGAAAGGAGATACCTATTCACATCTCTCTTAAACTGGGAAAGGTTGTATGTTTCTGGGAAACTGGATGCAGGAAGGGAATTCCAGAGCTTGGCAGTGCATGGGGGAAAAAAACTGGAGAAATATTATTAGCTGTTTGATGGTGTATTTTCATGTAAGGATAAAAAGTGAAAATTTGCGAAGAAAGAGATGTCGTAATATTCAGATTATATATATATTTTTAATCAAATTTAAAATGTTTTTTTTTTAGCAGTTAGTGTTTGAAATTGCACAGATTTGTGTCGTAATTTTCATCCATTTCAATGATCTCCCACACTTTCATAAGCATACTTATCTGTAACGGGTGTATCATTTCACAATGCTTCAATTTAACAGCACTACAGGATAAGTATAATACAGTCTATAATAATAAAAGTGTGTGTGTGTGTGTGTGTGTGTGTGTGTGTGTGTGTGTGTCATCCATAACTAAAACCATTAAACCTACAAAAGTGGCCCAAAACTTTGCATGCATACAAAGGAAGCTCCAATGGAGTGCATTAATGAAAACTGCATATTTGAGTAAATTTAAAACACCCTTTTTGAAGATAATTAAGGAGGTGTTAATCAGGAAAAATCAACAACAAGGTGTCGCTCTCACCCTTTCCTCACTCTCCCCTCTGTCTGTCTGTCTGTCTCTCTCTCTCTCTCTCTCTCTCCTCTTCTCTCTCTCTCTCTCTCTCTCTTCTCTCTCTCTCTTCTCTCTCTCTCTCTATCTCTCTCCCCCCCTTCCCCTCTCTTCGTATTCCCATCAGGAAGCGACGGGTGGTATTTGCTTGGAATAAATAAAAACAAGAACTTAAGTCTCATGGAAGACAGCCCCCAACCACACCTTAAAAAATGGGAGAGTAGATTTTACCAAAAAAAAAATAAAGAAGTAAATACATAATCAAATTGATATAAATGGAGTTGTGATGGTAAAATGTATTCTTATATAAACAAGTAAAAAATATATAAAATGTCATAGCCCCCGTTGTTTTTGTAATTTTGCTGTACGGAGTTGAAGGGCTAGTCCAAATTTCATGTACTGTACAACCAAAATGACTGCCAGCCTACCAGTCGGTCATCTTTAATGAGATCACAAAATAAAGTGAGATGCATATGTATGAAATCATGTACTGTGCTTGTGCCAAGTTTCAACAAAATGGGACCATGTATGTCTGAGAAATGGTTGTGGACACATTTAAGTCACAAAATGGCCACCAGTCGGCCATCTTGGATCTGATTTCGAAAAAAAAGGCAAGCATATGTAAGCCATCACTCGTTATCTGTGTGCCAATTTTGGACAAGATCGGTAAATACATGTTTGAGAAATGGTTGCGGAGAAATGGCGCGGCTTTGGAAATTCCCGCTCGGTTACGCCGGATCCGAGTCGGTAACAGCGACTCGGTTCGGACAAAGCCGGGAGAGGGTGTGGCTTCCCCGGTAGCTAGACCGCGTGGCTAATTAGGTGAATTGGAATCAGACAAAAAGACCCTAACCGCGCGATCGAAATATTGGCGTTCGCAGTCAATTAAGCGACCCGTCGACTTCGGAGTTATCCGGAGTGACGACCTTCAATTCCGGGTGTTCGGTGGGAGACGGCCCAACTGCTCCATCTAGCGGTCGTCCTCGCCACCGAACCCCGGCACTACAACAATATGTCCCCCCCCCCCCATATTTCCGTAGGGTGCTCAAGGTCTGCCAGCAACCCCCTTCTGATAAAACTACGAAAATCCAGAATCACTGCTCACCTTCACTCTTTCATTCCTCTTTTTCCCCACCTTTGGAACAAACTCCCACACTCTTCAATTCCATTCTTCCCTCCAGGTCTTCAAAATAGCTGTTCCCCACCATCTCATATCTTCCCCCATCCAAAACCATGATCTTTTCTACCCCCATTAATCCACCCCAAACCCAGCTCCTTCATATTCCCTGCTTTTCCTTCCTGAAAGTCCCTGTCAAGTAAGGACCTGAAAGTCCCTGCACAGAGACATGACAGAAGTAAATAGACACCATGATTTTAAAAGAATTTATTTATTTAACATTTGAAGAACATTTGATCCATTTTAGTACATACACGAGTATTTTGTGGACTTGCCATTTTCAGATTTCAATGCTTTTACTCTTACAGGCATAGAACGAATGAGTTCCGAAATTTTCTTTTGTGGCATTTCTGCCCAGGCTTCACGCAAAAAGTTTATCAATTCTGTCTGTAATGTGGGTTTCCTGAACTTTTTCCACACAGCTCGATCCAATATGGCCCCAGAGGTGTTCAATGGGATTAATGTCAGGAGACTGACTTGGCCATGGAAGTCGCTTGATCCCATTTCTGTCCTTCTTTTGAGTCTGGCATGGAGCTCCATCTTCCATGAACAGAGTGTTGTTTTTGACCATCTGACCAGTGGAGAAGATGAGGAGACGTCCATCCTCAAGGATAGAAATGTATATCGTAGAGTTGATGTTGCCAACACACTCCACAAGCTCTGACCGACCAGCGCTCCAGATTGCTCCTCATACCATCACTGAAAAACCACCGTGTTTGACAGTTGGCTGCAATCGTTTCAAAGAGAACTCTTGACTGGGAAGTCTCCAGACACATCCACCGTCAGAAAATTGAGTAAATTGGGACTCATCTGAAAAAAATTACAGCTTGCCAAAACTCCAAGGGTCTGGTGGCCATCTCGTCAGCCCACTTCTTTCTCCTTTGAATGTTGGCTTGGTCTTAGAGAGTTTTCTCCAGATATAGTCCCAGGTTGATGAAGGTACTGCACAGCAGTTCTTGAGCTAACTTGGACCTCCTCTGCAACATCTGCTGCCTTGCAACAGGGAGTTTTATCAATGGACCACTTGACAGCTCGAAGACACCATTCTGAGGGCCCAGGTCGACCAGAAAGGGAAGCTGTGGGTCCCTTGCCTTCGCTGGTGAATTACACAATCACCCGATTGACCGTAGAAAGCGGAATGCCAAGGCTCTGAGCTATCTGATGCTGGCTGACTCCATCTTCCGTTTGGCCAACAGTTCGTCCTCTTTGAAAATCGCAAAGGTCGTGTGCTCCCTGGATTTGAGACAGAGTTAATTGTCGTACACGACCCAGGAACTCGTTTCTGCAAATTAATAGTTGAATAGTAGGACAAATCACTGAGTAAAATTTGCTTTATACAGATGACATGAATAAATTTAAGGTGTCTATTTACTTCTGTCATGTCCCTGTCGTGTCCATCTTGTTTACCCCGTGTACCCCACCCCATTCCTCTTCCTCCTACAGATCCCCTCACGTCTCTGTTCCCCACTGTTTTGTCCTTCCCTCTCCCACCCCTCTTGTCTCTTGCTCCCGTTGTTGTACATTTCTGTGCGTTAGCTCTCATACGAGCCTTGATGGTGTCCACAAAAAAAAAAATTATGATCAACTTTAGGCCATTATCTGTCGATAGACCAAACTTTCTGTGGAGGGAACCATTTTCACGCAAAGACCAAAAAAACCCTTAAAGGTCAAGGTCATTGAAAGGTCAATGTTTATAAAAAAAATTATATATATATATATATATATATATATATATATAAATAATTATATATATTAATATATATATATACAGTATTCGGTGGAAGAAATTTCAGTTAGGTAAAAATAAAATAAAAATAAGTAAGAAGACGTGATCACTCTCCACCAAACATTCCGACAGGGCATTTACCTGGATCTCGTAAAACAATGAAAAGGTAAAAGTTACGAAAGGAAGACAAACTCCATCCAAGGAAACATATACCCAGTGTTTAAACGTCTACAACCCTCGCTGTTAGTTGAAAACTTGTTGGCAGTGCAGACCTTTGGGGGGGGGGGGTTTCACTCACTCGCTCTCTCCGCCGAACAATATCCGTCTGACCTCAGACAGCTCAGCAGGAGGAAGGTGTTTCTCCAAACAATGTTCGAGGGAGTGCATGCTCACTTCAGCCATGACTTCAGTCTAAAGGGGTGTGGCTAAAAGTACACAAAAGCGAAGATTGTTGTTGTTGTTGTTATAATGGTGGGGTGGTGCTGGTGTCTACGTCCATTCCACCAAATGGGGCCACACACAAAAAAAATAAAGAGAATTACAAGGGCATTCGGTAGAGCGCATACCTCCACCACATAATTCCATGATCCACGAGAACATATTGGGCCCAATCCATTTTTGAAATATCATGCTGGACAGTACTATATCGTTTTAGTCCTATCCCTCAATGGTGATTCGAATCTTCACCAACATTTAATCAGTTCGTCCTTGTCACACACCCAACGTGTCCACCAAATTTCATCCGGATCCATCCAAAACTTTTTGAGATATCGTGCTGCACACAGACAGACAGACAAACAAACAAACAGACAGAAAGAAAGGGGTGAAAACAAAACCTCCTTCACCTTGGGTGGTGGAGGTAAAAATAAACATGAGGTTATTGAAAGACTAAGGCACAAATATTAAGCCAATAAATCCATCAAAACATGAGCATCGAAGCAGCAATCTCCAAACTGCTTTCTACAGCAACTGTGAGGACAACTGGTTGAACCGAACTAGGGTTGCCAGTTTGGCCTTTTTCCGACCAAATTCGCAGCTTTTGGCCTTTTCGCTGTTGGTTAACCAACAAGGACAAAAGGTGCCAGCCAAATCATTTTTTAGGCTTTTTGGTATTTTTCAATAAAACTTGGCCTTTTTTATTACCAGCCGAAAGGCCAAATTGCTTTTGACCATAGTGACCATAGCCAATCAGAGCCATGAGTCCCAAGCGCCAAGCCATCCCTTTCCCACCTGCATGTGTACATTCCTCATGCACTGGCGTAATGTCCACGAGCGCTTGTGCTGTCACAGCACGCATGCACTTGGTCGATGGGTCACGTGTCGCAGCCGTGGTGTGCAATTCCAAATATGCACTTGGCCGGCGAAATAAGCACGTGGCCGGATATTTGAAGTGATAGATTTCAAAGTATTGCACTCGGAAGGGCGCCCTTTAAGAACTTTTCCATAAATCGACCTGGTGCAACCATGAGGCACGTGGTCAACCTGTTGGCCTCCTCCACTCACGAGGTGCCCTCGCTGAGAGAATCTGTTGAGCAGGATTCTCAAAAATTTGTGGACTTTTCGAATTTTGGCTTTCTTCAAAACGATTTGGCCGATTGTCATCGATTTGGCCAACAGCCGAAAATAAAAACCTGCAGCCTGGTTTGAACTGTAGGTGGATTGCTGGATTGCTGACACCATGCTTTTCAGTGTGTTTCTCAGGTGCACCCCACTCGAATTTCGTGAACAATGCAGAAAAAAAGTGTTCGATGGCTTTGTGGGACGTGACAGGTGATCTGTTGCATGACAAAAAAAAATGCAAAACATATTTTCACCAAGTTCAAATGACAGTGACCACCCAAGCCTGAGACAGTTCACAAGACCTCACGTTTCCTCCACGAGTTATAACAGCAATGGGTCCCCAAAGTGGCTGGGCCAAGATTCGAATCCAGGTAAGACAGCTCAAAGACGAGTGTGTGGACTTCCCGGCCACCTTGCCAGCATTAGCAAGGCACTCGGTGAATCTGATAACATGAGAACTGATAATGGAACCAAGTCAGAAACCCAAACCACTGCACGTAGAAGAAGAAATCTTTCTGCTGTGAAGGCACAGAGAAATCATCTTATATATCTATCCTACCTGACCGTGAGTATTTCAGCTCCAGCAAATAAAAGTTTGAGGCTGTCCTATCACGAATCCAGTCTTGAGGACTAGGTTTACTGCAACGCTGTTGCAAAAAAATACTTGGAGTGTGCATCTCTTACAATTACATCCGTTGACCACATCGCAATTTCAAGGCTACAAAGTTAGAAGAGAGTCTTAGCAAAAGCTATTTTACTACTAAGATTCTGGCTTTTACTAAGATTCTGCTCTGATTGGCCACTCTGATTGGCCACTCTGATTGGCAGAGAAGGAAATACAAGACAGCCAACCGCTCTGATTGGCCGACGAGGCCAGACAAGACAGCAACAGCAGCTGGCTAAAACACACTGAGCGGCCAAAGTCCAAACGTGCCTGTTTGTAGGAATTCCTTTGCATGTACATTACTTGCTTTTCCCTCTAGTATTGACTCGAGCTCTAACCATGACATTTGAGCGAGAAGAAAAAGCATTTTGAATTATATTGTGTGTACAGTGAGTGTTTTAGGTGGAAAAAAAAGCGACACAAAAGAAGATTACATTGTTTTCATGAGACCCGGCATTGGTTTAACGGTTGAGGTGGCTGGCTAAAGATCCTCTCATCTCGGGACTTGAGTTGAAGCCCCCTGTCGGGCCATTGAATGAACACGAGGTGGGGTAGACTCATCGGTGAAATAAGTTCCAGCTTATTGGTCACAGGGGGCACTGCATCAGTGGCACAGCCAGGCCCCCAGAAAATGATGCAGCCAAGCAGACACAAGCTGCATACGAATAAAGAAATTGTTTTCATGGTGTGTACCATTAATAACGAAACGACTGAAATGACATCGTATTGCCCAATTGTCACCTTAGGTGTAAATAATAAAACTATACAACAATGGAGTGTAATTAAAGGAGGTGGGATTATAAATACTGAAGATGGATGAAAAGTGAAGGCTTGATGTAATATTGCTGGTCTTGGTCTAGCATATTCCATCTGTTAAAATACTGGACATGATTTTATCTATTTACGAGCAAATACCACCCGTCGCTTCGCTGACTGGAATACTAAGGCGGTCGAGAGTGGAGAGAGAGAAGGGTGGGGGAGAGAGAGGGGGGGGGCGGGGGTGAAGAGGTGGACGAGAAAAATATAAGAGGAGGAAGGGTCGAGCTGAGTGAGGTGCGTGGGGAAGGGAAGACAGTGTGAGGTGAGAGGAAGGGAAGGCAGACGTGTGGTGGAGCGTTAATTACGATTATACTGTTTCATCAAAAATATTCCGCATAGAATAACAGTGAAGATGGAAACAAAATAGACTGAAATCCATTTTCTACCAGTCGTACTATAAACACAGTCCGGAGACAAATACCGCCCAGACACGTCCGGAGACAAAACCCGCCGAATGCATCCAGAGCCAAGTCGTCCGGAAACAAACACTGCTCGGACACATCTGAAGACAAACTCCCATCTGGAGACAAACTCTTGTCCGGACACGTCCAGAGACAAACTCTGTCCAGAGCCAAACTCCCGTCTGGAGACATCCGGAGACAAATTCCCGTCCGGACATAAATACTGCCTGGACGGACGCAGAGCCAAGCTGTCGGAAGACAAACACCGCTGAGACACGTATGGAGCCAAACACCAACTGGATTCATCTGGAGTCAAGCTGTCCAGGGACAAACTCCCATCCGGACATGTCCGGAAACAAACTCCCATTTGGACACGTCCGGAGATAAACTCCCATCCGAAGATAAACTCCCATCCGGACAAAGACACCGCCGGATGCGTCCGGAGCAACACCGCCCGGACGGGTCCAGACCAACAACGCCCGGATGCATCCAAAGACAAACTCCTGTCCGGACATAAATACCACCCAGATACGTTTGATAACAAACACCGCCCTACGCATCCGGAAACAAACAATGCCCGGATGCGTCCGGAGACAAGCTGTCCAGAGACAAACACCGCTCAGACACGTCTAGAGACAACCTCCAGTCCGGACATAACCACCATCTGGATCTGTCCATAGACAGAGACAGACAGAAAGAGAGGGAGGGAGAGTGAGAGAGGTGTGGGAGGAGGTTGTTACACTGTATTGGGGGGGTAGGGGAGTTAGCAGATTAATGTTATGCTTTATGAACAATACCACACACACACACACAACACACACACACACACAACACACACACACACACACCACACACACACACACACCACACACACACACCACACACACAGATATCAGCACTTTTTGGGGAATGGGCAGATTAGAGTCAGTGTGATTACCGATTACAGTACTAGTCTACACCACAAAACCTTGAGGAGCTTTCACTGAAAAAAACGTTATATTTATACAGACGTTTCAGGATATGTTCAACCATTAATCTTTATAAACAGGTGTGTGACAGGCAGAAAAAAAACATTTGGCTCGGTAATTTAGAAACACAAACGGCAAATGGCTGAGAAGTCGAATGTTATTGTACAACAACTCGCTCAGGGTGACGAAGCACGAACCACTCGCTTGGGGGTGACGAAGCCGAACCACTCTCAGGATGACGAGCACGAACACTCGCCGGTGACGGAGCACGACACTCGCTCGGGGTGACGGAGCACGAACCACTCGCTTGGGGTGTGACGGAGCACGAAGCACGAACCACTCACTCAGGATACGAGCACAAACCATCGTCAGGTACGAGCATGAACCACTCGCTGGGGTGACGGAGCACGAACCACTCACTCAGGATGACGGAGCACGAACCACTCGCTCGGGTGACGGAGCGAAACCACTCGCTCGGGTGACGAGCACGAACCACTCGCTCGGGGTACGGAGACGAACACTCCTCGGGTGACGGAGCACGAACCACTCGCTCGGGGTGACGGAGCACGAACCTCGCTCGGTGACGGAGCACGAACACTCGCTCGGGTGACGGAGCACGAACCACTCGCTCGGGGTGACGGAGCACGAACCACCGCTCGGGGTGACGGCAGCACGAACCACCCTCGGGGGTGACGGAGCACGAACCACTCGGTCGGGGTGACGGACACGAACATCGCTCGGGGTGACGAGCACGAACCACTCGCTCGGGGACGTGAGCACAACACGCTCGGGGGTGACGAGCAGAACCCTCGCTCGGGGGTGCGGAGCACGAACCACTCGTCGGTGACGAGCACGACCACTCGTCGGGGTGGCCGAAAACGTCGGGTGACGGAGCACGAACACTCGCTCGGTGAGAGCACGAACCACTCGCTCGGAGGACGGAGACGAACCACTCGCTCCGGGGTGACGGAGCACGAACCACTCGCTCGGGGACGGAGCACGAACCACTCGTCGGGGGTGACGGAGCACGAACACTCGCTCGCTGGCGCACTGGGGGTGACGGAGCACGAACCACTCGCTCGGGGGTGACGGAGCACGAACCAACTCGCTCGGGGTGACGGAGCACGAACACTCGCTCGGGGACGGAGCACAACATCGTCGGGGTGACGGAGCACGAACCACTCGCTCGGGGTGACGGAGCACGAACCACTCGCTCGGGGTGACGGAGCACGAACCACTCGCTCGGGGTGACGGAGCACGAACCACTCGCTCGGGCGTGACGGAGCCGAACCACTCGCTCGGGGGTGACGGAGCACGAACCACTCGTCGGGGGTGACGGAGCACGAACCAATCGCTCGGGGGTGACGGAGCACGAACCACTCGCTCGGGGGTGACGGAGCACGAACCACTCGTCGGGGTGACGGAGCACGAACACTCGCTTGGGGTGACGGAGCACGAACCACTCGCTCGGGTGACGGAGCACGAACCACTCGCTCGGGGGTGACGGAGCACGAACCACTCGCTCGGGGGTGACGGAGCACGAACACTCGCTCGGGGGTGACGGAGCACGAACCACTCGCTCGGGGTGACGGAGCACGAACCACTCGCTCGGGGTGAGGAGCACGAACACTCGCTCGGGGGTGACGGAGCACGAACCACTCGCTCGGGGTGACGGAGCACGAACACTCGTCGGGTGACGGAGCACGAACCACTCGCTCGGGGTGACGGAGCACGAAAGCCACTCGCTCGGGGGGTGACGGAGACGAAACCACTCGCTCGGGGTGACGAGCACGAACACATCGGCTCGGGGGTGACGGAGCACGAACCACTCGCTCGGGCGGTCGAACCATCGCTCGGGGGTGACGGAGCACGAACCACTCGCCGGGTGACGGAGACGCATGCCGTCGGGGGTGGACGAGCACGAACACTCGCTCGGGGGTGACGGAGCACGAACCACCGCTCGGGGGTGACGGAGCACAACACTCGCTCGGGGACGAGAGGACGACCACTCGCTCGGGGTGACGAGCACGAACCACTCGCTCGGGGGTGACGGAGCACGAACCACTCGCTCGGGGGTGACGAGCACGAAACCACTCGCTCGGGGTGACGGAGCACAACCACTCGTCGGGGTGACGGCAGCACGAACCACTCGCTCGGGGTGACGGACACGAACCACTCGTACGGGGTGACGGAGCACGAACCACTCGTCGGGGGTGAGGGCACGAACCACTCGCTCGGGGGTGACGGAGACGAACCACTCGCCGGGGTGACGGCACGAACACGTCGCTGGGTGCGGACCACGAACCACTCGCTCGGGGGCACGATGCACGAACCACTCGCTCGGTGACGGTGCACGAACCACTCGCTCGGGGTGACGGAGCACGAACACTTGCTCGGGTGACGGAGCACGACCACTCGCTCGGGGTGACGGAGCACAACCAGCTCGCGGGGTGACGGTGCACGAACCACTCGCTCGGGGCCTGTGACGGTGCACGAACCACTCGCTCGGGGTACGGGAAGCACGAACCCGCTCGCTGGTCACGTGCACGACCATTCGCTCGGGGGTGACGGGCACGAACCACGCTGGGTAGGAGACGATGACCACTCGCAAGATGGCGGGCCGAACCACTCGCTCAGGATGACGTGGCGTGGCAAAAGCGTCCAGTGTGAGTGAACGATTCACTCAGAATGATGTGGCGCAGTACCACTATCAATGATAACTAGTGCACTCGGCAAGTGGTTTAAGCACTCCAATTAAATGGTTGATAAGGAACGGTTAGCCAGGCTGTCGCTGCATACCATATAGGATCCCTTTAACTTTAAAGCCCGTCTTCCGCACACATTCAGCAGTTAAATAAATAAAATGAATTTGTTCAAAGAATGACTTTATCCACACAAGAGTTGCAGTTTAATGTCGAACTACCCTGCAGACATTGCAAAGTTTAATCACCCGTGAAATAAACATAATCCACCATGTTGCCTGCTCGACTGTGCATGCGTCACGTGGTACAACATTATAAATTTATTTTATAACGTCCGCTTTTCACCAGATTTGCTTTGATTCCCTGTAGAGCACCGAGCGAAACCTCTGAAAATATCAACACTGATCCGGCAGACGCTTTGGATAGACAGTCCCTCTAGGCCTAGGGGACAGGTTGTGATGTCTCGTCGTGAATATATTAAATCATGTAGCTCAATGAAGCCGGTTAATTTAGTTACGTTCCTAAATGTTTTGTTCACTTAATATAATTCTCCAAACAGTAGAAAAAGATAAGTTTAGTGTTTGGGAAATATCACATTTTCTTGTGTATATATTGAGAAGGAGGATACATAGCCTTGCTTGCTGAAAGTAAATAGGTATATCGGCTTGGTTATAAGATTCCTTATTGCTTTAAATTATCAGATTTCACTCAATATTTCAACACTTATTTCATCCGGACGATATCCGATCCTCAAAGCCGAAATAATATTTTGATGATATACTTTAATTAGTCCGTGAGAGTAGATCATGGAAAATTGTATCATATAATGCCTGAAATCGCTCCAAGCTCCTAATGTGAAAACGATAATACTTACAAAAGTGATGTGTACAACGATTCGTAGCTATGATGAACTGGCATTCGATAACATGAGTGAGGAAAGTGAAAAATAACTTTATCGTTAAGAAATCGTTGTGGCACGTTACAAGTCAAGGCGTGGTTGAGCAGGCCAAAAAACATGGCGGCTTCAGACCCCAGCGTGGTTGAGCAGGCCAAAAAACATGGCGGCTTCAAGACCCCTAGGCGAGAGTTGAGCAGAGCAGACGCCAAAAAACTGGCGGTCTTCAGACCCAGCGCTGGTTTAGAGCGGTGGGCAGCAAAAAAAGATCGGGCTTCAAGACCCCGGAGCGTGGTTGAGCAGCTCAAACAAAACTGGCGGCTTCAGACCTCAGCGTGGTTGAGCAGCAAACATCATGGCGGCTTAGACCCAGCGAGGTCTGTAACCCCCCCAGAGTTAATACCTTGAGACCCTATAGAGAGCGGAGACGCGATCGCCTAATGAAGATTATAATTAAATTAAGGCCGTTATTTCTCCAAAGGGGTGTTTTAATTAACCAATAACATCAATTTTCACTCTTGCACTTCCTTGGAGTTTTCTGAGTATGCATGAAAAGTTTCAGGCTTCTCGGTTTTTATAGTTTTGGAGTTATGCAAAAAAAAAAAAACAATCACACACACACACACACACAATGGCTGCTGGTTGCATCATGTTCTGGGGGCACAGCTGTCCCACTAATGCAATGCTCCCCTGTTATCAATCAGCTGGTACTCATTTTGCTGACTGTGGAAGAATGACAGGCTGAGTCAACTCACCTGGTGTTAATTCACCAGTGGGACCTCAAGACACTAACATCTTAACCGTTAAGCTAACACCAGGCTAAACCACATGATGTTAAAACTGGTTAATAAGTACTGTACAGCACAGACAACCTTTGTACATGGAGAATTCACTTTGCAAGGAAGCCTAAAAGGGAGGGAGGGGAGGAGGTGATTAACGAGGTTGCAAGAGAATCAGACAATTGTATTCATTCATTAAATTTATGATTTAACTTCGTGTTTTTCCATTTCGCTCTCCCCGTCTCTTTCTTTCTTGGGAGTCTTTGACCCAGGAATTAAAGTTTGGTGCTGATCTGAGGGAGATGGAGAGAGGGAGAGA
>CM068955.1:150640954-150655579 GCA_035128595.1 Eptatretus atami | reverse complement strand
TGGATAGTTCACATACTCTTCGTGAAGGACACCGTGGGATCTTTAATGTCCACCTACAAATGCTAGCAGACGAGACGCCCAGTTTAATGTCCATCTGAGGGACGGCACACGCGTTGACGAATCGCCCTGCCTGTGAAACCCCAGGGTGACAGTTTATAACGTATTCGAACCAGCTTTGAGGGGATTGTGCATACCTCTTGGCTATCCTGTCAGCCCTGGAAAAATATTATTTACAAATCATAAATGCACCTTTAATCAGCAAAAAAAAACCTTTACATGTGGATTCAAAACGAAGGATCCATTATTTGTCCATGATTAAGGATGCAAAACACGATTAAGGTCTTTGTCATTTGGCACTTTCTTCTGCTCTAACCAGCAGCCTCCCTCACTCACAATGGATTTATGAAATGGGTTTAATGATCATCTGCAGAAACTTCCTTGGACAACATATTTTCCCTTCGTTGTTCCTTGTTCAAAGTATTACGCTTGACTTCCCTGGAGTTGTTCTCATCAACGCCACCGTTACCTCTTTTCTCGTGGACCACAGATATTTCTCGAATGTAATTGCACGCTTCGTCGTAGAGAGGATGTTGTGATTGAACAACGACTGGAGAAAGCATCATTTAAAACTCTTCATGGACCACTTTTTAATAAATACATCTTCCCTAAAACTTGGAGCACAAGTAAAATCCTCTTTCAGGTACCAGTCACCGTTCAACAGGAACTTAAACTTAAACATACGATCGCCAAAGATTAAGCCATCGGTATTGCTGAACAGTGTGCCTGGCTTTGAAAAGGTTATTTGTTTGGATTTTGGCTGAAGTCCTGGAAAATATTGAAGTAAGAAGAATAAACATTTAGCAGCTGGGATATTCATTTTCGGAAGCAGCCCTCTTTCCTCATTTCCATCTCCTTCCCGACTTCACTCACATGCGATGGTGTTTGTTCATTTTTATAATTAGTGTCTCGGGGGAGTATTCTGTGCTGCTGTGGAAATGGAATGTATGATACGAAAGTACATGAGGATACTAGGCTGAAACCTGTGCTCCCTGATTTTACTATTCATTAACTTGATTTACAACTGCTCAGAAGGGAAACAAATCATAATCCATTATTTTTTTAATGCTGAAGCTACATATGTGTGACTGGTGTGTTCCAGGTGTAAGATGTAGATGAAGATTAATATGGAGAGCACACTGCCTCAGATAGCTGCACAGCTATTGACGGAGGTGCGGAGAAATGTCCAGGAACTTGGTCATGGTGAGCACACAGAGCAATGGTCACAATCCAAGCCAATACAATAAAGTGTCTGTGAACAGAACATATCATATCCAGAATTGAAAAGAATGTAATTGAAGAGGTGATAATTTCTTTGACGATATAATGGAATATTATTCTCTGCGAAAGCTAGTGTTGGCCATCCGTCCCCAAAGAAGAAAAGCAATGGATTTTGTCAACGAGAGGTTGTTTACAAGGATGTTCAATGCCGTGAGAAACCAGATGTGGCTGACAATTTGAGTATGCTCTGACAAAAGGAAAACTTTTAGTTGATAAAATGCATTGTTTCCTTGAAGAGTGCTGTAAATGTGGATGTTATCTTACGATAATTCATCGTCCGTCCGTCCGTCTGTTCCCAGGTACCGCAAAAACGGCTGAACCGATCGCAACCATTTTTGGGGTGTGTAATCCTGGGACCCTTTGGAGTAAAATAGGCATAAATATTATAACATGACCCCCTTGACGGCTCCCGTAGGGAGCGGGTGCTTCTAGTATGGTTTAATTTTACCCTGCACATGCGAAATGAGAAGTGGGTTTAAGCAATTGGTTCACTTCCGTTTGTTTGTCTGCCGACAAGCATCAGTTTGTGATCGAGGCACAACTTTCGATTGAATGTTATATTTTGAACACGAATCGGAACATGAATCGGAAAATGAACCTGAATCGGAACATGAATAATTACAAACTCCTTTAGCAGTGCTTTGTCTTTGAATGCGTCCCGATCGCACATGTGCAAAGAGGAGCGAGATAATGTTTTTACTCTCTGTCTGTCTGGCAGTCCAACAAAATTGAAAATCATTCCAAATAGGAAACTTAGTTTTTAAGGACGTCAAAAAGAACACAAACAACAAGCACGGATAACTAATGTAACATGTTGGATAGGGTGGTGTTAAAAGACCGAACAATGGCATCAACGGCGTTAAACGTCAAAAATAATTTTTCCATGACCTTTCAAATATTTATTTTATTTCAATTGAATTATATACCTGAACACAGCAGAACACAAATCACCTTTTTGTCACTTTCAAAACCACTCTGTTTAGTAGTACATGGACAAAATATTTCGGCATTTTACATCATCATGACGAATCAAATTTGCCAATCGTAGACCCTGCCCATGTCCTCCTTTCTCGAGTCTGCTTGGGGCAAGGTGTTCTTTGAAATGTCTAGTTTTATTCATGTAAGCAGTCACTTGAGTGCCACATAAGTACACCAATGTCATTGCCAATGTTGTTTGAAATTGTGTTTAATTGAAGTGAATAGGCTAAGCAAAGGACTGGAAACCAGATTATCATATTGACAATGGGTTTATATGGGAATACGTTGACATGGTTTGGACAAAGAAACATGGATGAAAAGATTATGAATATGTAGTAAGCAGAGAAGAGTCGAAATTTAACAGGTTTGAAGTTTTAACAACTGCATGTTTGCACAAGTTGGAGTTTGTCCAAGGTCACGTTCGCAAAACTGGAAGGACTCCCTTTAAAGTTTAAACTGATTGTTCACTTCGTTACAGGAAGGTAATGATTTTTCTGTGATTTTAATTTGTTGACCACAAAAGTATGAAAAATTTAAACAACTATAGATGAAGCAAACTTAATAAAGGTTTTTTTGCTCACATGAGTCTACCTTCACCTATTCCTAATTTTACACCTACTTCTATGAAGACAACTTTTTAGTATCCAAATTTGTCTTGTTTCCCACAGACATGTTGCCTTTTTGAATTTGGTGCATCTGTCCAACAATGGATGGACGCACAAAATTTCAAAATGGAGATCATTCTAGACATCCACAGGTTGTCTATTTGTCTTCCAGCACCTTCTGCTCTTTCTGTCCTTTGTCCACCCTCCCGCAAGTATCTGCAGGACGCACACGGTCCAACCCCATTCTGGTGAAACTCCCAAAATCTAGAATCGCTGCTCACCAAGACTCATTCGTTCCACTTTTTCTTCGGCTGTGGAATCTACTTCCACATTCTCTTCGATCTCATTCTTACCCCTGACTTTCAAGAAAGCTGTTCACCACCATCTCAGATCATCCCCAATCCAAAAGCCATAATCTTTCGACCTCGTTAACCTCCCCCTCCCCCCCCCCCAATTGCAGGATGCCACAGTATACCAGTGGGAATCCTGCTGGAGTGTAAGGAGGTGCTTGCAGGCTTCTTTACGACTGAAACAAGGAAAGAGGAATGCCATTTGGCCCATCATTGCCGTGTCACACTCGTGAGTTTTTTTGTTTTTTTTGCTAAGCATTAAAACAACGATCTTCTTCATGTTTAACTTTAAGTCTAAGGACCCGATTTGATGCAGGTACCAACATGTACATTATAAAATGCAAAAGTAAACCAACAAATTATGGACCAAAACAGGAACATTAGTTTTAAAACAGAACATTTATGAATTTTTCTTAGAAATAACAGTATTAATTGTACATAGCTTATGACGAAGGGAAATCTGCTATAATTGGCATGTTAATGACACTTTGGAAAGAGGGACTGTGAGGATACACCCCACACGCTACCTGAAACACTCTCCCCTGATACTCCCCCTCTTTGCCCTGGTACCCCCCCCACTCTGGTACACACACCATCCACCTTTGTACAACTTCTTCCCTCTGTTACATACACATCCACCTTGGTACCTTCCTTCCCCCTAGTGTACACAATCCATTCCCAATCGTATCCACTTCCCGTTTCTGTGGCACCCCCCCCCATCCCACAATACATCACACTCACCTTGCCGCTGATCACCAACCTCATCCCGCTCCTGAAAAAAGCCATCCTCCCACCCCCGGGTACACCAAACACATCATATATATATACTATATAATATATATATATATTTATTATATATAATATCATTGTGATGAGGAACTCAACAGACAGAAACTCCAACATCTGTCCTGCACTCACTGACAATAATCAGAGGCACATATAGGACATCTGTGGCATTATGATCAGGGAATCGATGGAGAGGAACTCAAAGAGCTTCCAAGACCTAATTCTTCATTTCCACTGATGATACTGCAAAATAAATAGAATGTGAGAAATTCTTTAGAACTATGAATAAATAAATATGGTTATGCAGTTGAAATATATGATGACATCATCATCGGAGAGTTGGGGATCACAGTATTATTATATGAACAATATATAAAGTAACAGACTACCTTCTGTCCCACGGAAGTATAACATCACTCCATCCTTGGCAATAATTTATGTTCAGACATGTGCTTGAGACAAGGAGTTCCATCATCTCATCCCGATCTTTGGTGTGAAGCGTGTGTTCCTTTTGGACAGACAGGAGGAGAAAAATATTTGAAAAACAATTACATCAAACTGTGGGATAAATATTGACTTAGATTAAAAAAAAAGACTGCATGCCTGTCTGTCAACATATAATTTTGGAAAATCTCTTTTTTTTTTTGCCTTTGATTGAGTAAAGAACCAAATCGGAGAATTCTCAAAAGGCGTTTTACCATCCAATTCAACTTGTCTCCTGCCATGAGTGGAGAAGCTCTCGACCGGAGACGTTGGAGAACTCTTGTCTGTCAGAAATCTTCTTGTTTTATAACCTTGAAGCACTCCAAGGCTGCACTAGCAAATCACTAATCTTAACTAATGCTACCTTGGGCATGTACACGCAGCCGATAACGAATCATACAGGTTGGTCATTAACCTAAAAAGTGAACGGCACAGGATCAGACAGATGTGGAGAATTGGTCATTAACCTAAAAAGTGAACACAGGATAGACAGATTGGAGAAGTTTCATTAACCTGAAAGTGAACAAGGATCAGACAGATGTGGGAGAAGTTAATCATTAACCTAACAAAGTGAACGCACCGACAGGATCAGACAGAATGTGGAGAAAGTTGGTCATTAACCTAAAAGTGAACCAGAATCAGACAGATGTGGAGAAGTTAATCATCTCACCTGAAAAGTGACACAGGATCAGACAGATGTGGAGAAGTTGGCATTAACCTAAAGTGAACACAGGATCAGACAGATGGGAGAAGTTGGTCATTAACTGAAAAGTGAACACAGGTTCAGACAGATGTGGAGAAAGTTAATCATTCACCTTGAAAGTGAACACAGGTTCAGACGATGTGGAGAAGTTAATATCACCTGAAAAGTGAACACAGGTAGACGATGTTGGAGAAGTTAATCATTACCTGAAAAGTGAACAGCAGGATCAGACAGATGTGGAGAAGTTGATATTAACCTGAAAATGAACACAAGTTCAGACAGATGTGGAGAATTAATCATTAACCTGAAAAGTTAACACAGGATCAGACGAATGTTGGAGAAGTTTGATCATTAACCTGAAAAAGAACACGAGTTCAGACAAGATGTGGAGAAGTTAATCATTCACCTGAAAGTTACACAAGGATCAGACAGATGTGGAGAAGTTGATCATTATAACCTAAAAATGACAAAGTTCAGACAGATGTGGAAAGTTGATCATCTTCAACCTGAAAAATGAACACTAGTTCAGGCAGATGTGGAGAAGTTGATCATTCACTGAAAAATGAAACACTATTCAGTCAGATGTGGAGAGTGATCATTCACCTGAAAGTTACACACAGGATCAGACAGATGTGGAGAAGTAATCATTAACCTGAAAAGATTAGTAAATTAGTTAAAACTGTTACGGCCCTAACAGGGGACATTGGACCCGCAGTTTTGGTGATTAAAACCGCTCGACTCGCACAAGGGACCAAACGCGCTAAGCGGCTCGTTTTCGTACGAGGTCGTCGAGGGTGAATTTCCCCGGTAGTTGGACACGTGGGTTTTAGGCAAATTGAATTGGCAATCGACCTACCCCAGTGGTCTATCCATTGGCGACATTTCGGTCCGAAGAGGACCCGTCGACTCGACTTATCGGGGCGACGACTATACATTCGCGGGCGATCGGTCGGGCCGACTTGCAGCTCCATTAGCGGTCGTGCTCGCTGGCGATACCACACGGCCCCGCAACAATGTGGGTAATAGTATGTAGATTTTTATTTTTTCAAGATTTTGTGGTAGCCATTGGAATCAAGATGGCAAACAAGGGTACATCTTGGAGTATCGATAAAGAGATTCCTTGGTACCAATGTCGGTATAACCAGTGTGACCACTCTTGCTTTTTTCACAGATTTGGCTATCGTTGTTCACCTTGGCGCTGGTTTTCTATATGGTTTTTCTTGCATATAGGTTTTCTATTATATCGCTTTTCCGAAACCGTTGTGAATTCTTGGCTTTTTCATTGGCTCACCTTGGCATTTATGAAAATGAGGATTGGTCACACTGGGATACAGTGTTTCGATGGCTCTAGTTGGTGTAGAAGCCGAATATTGAAAAACAATTGCATCTCAAATGGTGGCCATTTTGAAATCAACATGGCACCACAAGAGAAATTCTTCGTGGAAACAGATCTATTAATGATCAGTACCATATCCTTCAAATAGTACTTGTTTCCAATTCTATACAAAGTTTAAGCAAAAAAATTTTTTTCATTACTTGCTCCGCATTACCTGCATCGGCAGAATGCAGAGAAGTTCGTCATTTGGTTTTTAAAAGTGTCCTTTTTCATATGTAAAAGCCGAACTTGTTATTTCAAATGATACATGGTTACATCATTAATGAAAGTTACTTTTTTTTTAACCCAGTTGTTTGTTTTTTTGGAAGCTATGGATTAAGTAAATAAAAGACGACATGGTTATGTAAGTTTGAAGGTTATATGATTACATCATCAGATGAGGGTTGGGGGTGTGAAGGAAAGTCTCTGAAACTGTCACTGTTACTCATACTTACGAGCGGTGTGGCATTAAGTGTTGTTGGTGGAGGTAATTTGGTTAACTAACCTGTTATTTCCTTCTTCCAGTGCCAGATGAAATTATACTACAAGGGTGAGTAATGATTTGTATCTTGTAAAAAAAAAAACTTCATTGAATAATAAGCTTGAAATCAATAATCTGGTATCACAGTTATGAATAAGCAATAACATGGAGGTACAATGCCTGCATGGTACACGATGTGTGTGGGTACTTTAACGCAGCAACTTTTGTAACGCTGAGTGTTTTTTTTTTTGTTGTTTTGTTTAATTTTCCAAAATGTGCCAAGATTGCTGTCATATCATGTGCCAAGCCACAATGATGGTAATGGCCATGCAGGTTGTAATTTGGTGAGTTGTGTGCTGGCTGGCATTTGTGTTTTGCTCCAACGCTTCCAGCTTAGATTCGTAGACAATAGATCTGTCTCTCGTCTGCTTTCCAAGTGGCCGTATGCTTACCCAGGTAAGCAAATATTATGAACACATTTGTTATAAGCTCAGTTATCACGAGATATAATGTGCAGTAGTTGTAGACTATTGACTCTCTTGAATGTCTCTTTTGATCTCCTACAAGTTATTTTGATCTCTCTTTCACACCTTTTTTGCTGGATGGTTTAGCATTCCCTTTCCAGCAGTGGTAGAGGGGCAGGAATTGGAATCGATCATGGCGCCAGTGCTAACTCATCAATGTTTCATCAAAAGACACTGCGGGCATCATTAAATCTTTTGTCTAATCACGTTTTTTTTTTTCTTGTCTAATGGTGTCTGCTTACGCATATCTTCGTTTTTTCATAAATATGCTTAAAAACTGTTATAGTCTTCTTTCAAGGTGTTCAGTGGTAATACTGCCTTCTTTGAATGAAAGGTGATCATGTGTATCTTCCATAAACTCAGAGAATACGCATCATTCTCAGACTCTCAGACGAGAATGACTCAGAGAAAGAAAGTGTATTGCAAACATCCCTGGACTGGATGTTCCCAATCGGGTGGCAGAATTGATGAGATACCACAAGGTGGTTCACTTTAAAAATGTGGAAGAATAGGACAGTGGAAAGATTGTTTCACCTTTTCAAGTTTTGAAAAACAGCCTTTTTTTTTTTTTTCTTGTAAAGCATTCTGCTTCAAAACATTCAAACTCAGCCTTCAAAACTTTCTGCTTGAGTACTGCTAAAGGGCAATGGCAATCAAGCTTCTTTCTTGCATCAAGATTCTTCGGCAGCATCTAATTTCCTGCTCATGAATTAATTTTTGGATTTCATCCGAGTCATCATCGAGAGTCGTTTTATTTCAATAATATTTGTTGTCACTTGATCACGCATTATCGATTTTTGTTTTCTTTCTCTGCTGCGAGTGGTCCTGGGCAGTTTCTGGTACGCGTGTACACATGGCTCGGCAACAGCCTGTACTGTCCTGCCCTGCGTTCCTGTACTCAGTTGTTCGCAGAGCGTGTTCTTTTGTGAGCTCAGTACCTTCTTGCTCCCATATAATTTGTCATGCACATCGATGCTGAATATAATTGCATTCCCGGTCTTGAGGAATTTGCCGAGTTTAAACACCAGGTATGAGAGAAGTTAACAGAAAGGCTTATAATTAAGCAGAGATTATCGTTGCATTCGGTGGCTTGGAATTTACAATTTCTGTAATAAACCACTTTTTAAGCATCGATATTGCACTTGTCACATGTGATTATAATGGTTGTTTGCAAATGTAGCAGCATTTTCAGAGAAAGAAAAAAAATCATGAAGCTCACCCTCATACAGATCTCACTCACATCGCGCAGTGACGGTTGTGTATTGCTACAGTATATAAATAAACTCAACCATCAGATCACCTGAGCTCTGAACTCTAGATATCTACACAAAAAAGTACTGGCATTTTTGTTCAACACTCGCAGAACAGGCCACCTCATTTTAAAAGGACGAGTCTTGATTGATGCTGTTCATCGCTCAGCGCTGAGTTCTTAATTCTGTTATGTGAAAATGTCAAGTACGAATCGCACACTGAAAAACTCCCTTTCAGCATTTTTCAAAATATTTGATTCAAAACCACATTTATTTTCTCAACAAAAGCAACATGGTAATGAAAAGACATTTGCAATGGCTGAAGGTGGCTTAAATCCTAAAAACGTAGGCTAATATGGAAGGACGGTAACACAGCATGGCCCACAATCCCAATTGTCAAAATTGACAAACAAGTTATGACAAATTTGTTCAATGATGTCTACTTTCAAGAATAATTTGAGGCCAGTACGATGTGAAATAAAGTGAGTTTGGTTGAGCATATGTCAAATACTTGCACATCTGCATCGTTAAAAGGAACAGAGATTATATTTTTTAGCCACTGGAAAGAGTTTCTGTTCAACTGTGTTCTGACCTTTTGAATAGTTTTCTAAAAAGAAAACCTGCCCAAATCATCTTGTTGTTGTTACTTTGAGAAACGGAGATTGTTTGATCTGCCTCGTATAAGCCGACGATTCAAAAGCCTCGGCGGTTTTTATCACGAGGAAAATCAAATACTGTAAGACTCCCATGTAATGAATTTGGGTCTTCATTTGTAGACGATATTTTTAGGGGAATTTCCACGTAATCGTCTATCCGCTGTCGTGTAGCACCGCTCCAGTGGGAGAGCATATTTTACAAGTCCAGCTTTTACTGTATTATAATAGTATCTCTGTATGAAAACCTTTCAGAATGCAAAAACGACATTGGCAATTTACACACGTGGCTCTTGTCATTTTATGGCACTCCTACCTAAACCGCTGGATGAAATAATTGAAAAGTGTTGGTTGTGGAAAAAGTGCCTGGAAATTTCAACCAATCTGGGATGGCTTTCCTCCAGTTAGGTTTTTACTTAACGTTAAGTGGGGAAATTATCAAAGAAGTGTGTGAATTGTTATACCCTGAATAATGCCCTCCTGCACAGCTGCACAGAATCATTTGAACTTGATGAACACGCCAATTCTCTGATGTAGTATAATGAAAACTACTTCGTCATCGATATGGGGGAAATGCGAGCGAAACGTACATGTTTGTTTGTGTGAAGAAATGCGTTGAGACCTTGGTGGTGGTACTTGGGTTGTACATAGGATGTTCGACTAAGTTATGACGGCCATGCTCAACTTAAAACTAGCTCACCTACACTAACCCATCCACTGCACCGCTCCATAATTACAATTAAGTGTCAATCGCTGTCATTCCGTAATTTTCTCCGAAACACAAATCCTATTTGGATTCTTGTGAATCTGAAGTCGATTCGGAATTCGCATTGAAAGCCATTGAGAAGGGGGATCGTCAGTCACTCAGTCGTTAGTTAGTCAGTCAGTCTTGATCCAACTTAATATAATAAATAGGATAATAAATGTTTTATTGAAAAAATCACGCAAACAAGTTCTGGATGAGCATATTTTGTTTTTGCAAGAAATTTAATAAAAACAAGTCTAGACGACGATGTTCACGAGCGGTATTCGACGATGTATATTTGTTTCAGAAGCTCAAGGATGAGACAATGTGATAATGTTGACAAGTTATAAAAAATGATCACATGATGTGGTAGCGGGTGACAGGTTATTAGCTGGCAAAATGTCGAAAAACCTGGTTTCCGTTCACAACTTTTCAAAATTTGACCTTTGCATAAGCTTTAAGGTCACAAAAAAATGTTGTGGACTTAGAATAAGGACAGGATCAGTCACGGCAAGGTGTTCGAGATAGAGCAAAATGGTTTACAAGAACTTTAGGTGGGGATGACCTCAAGATTAATGCATAAAAATATTGTCATCCTAGCTCTAAAGTTTGGGCGGTCGCTGATTTTATGTCAAAATTCGCATTTTCTAGTCGTGACCTTGTGTCCTGACCTTGGAGGAAAATGAAAATCGAGCTCACGTGGGGCTTGCAGGTGCCATTGGGTAACAAATACCGAACAACTGCCAGATCCGAAAACCTCGGAGAAGATAGATTTTTATGTCAAAATTGCAATTTCTAAGTTCGTGACCTTGTGACCTTTCACCTTGGGACGAAAATGAAAAATCGCAGCCTGTGGTGCTATGCAGGTGCCATTGGCTAAAAATCTGAAACCCTGCCAGATTCGACAAACCCCTAGGAGAAATGCAAATTGAAATCGCTACAACCAAAACAACGTTTTTGGGCGTGGCTCCGCCCATAATGGGCGCACCACGCGCATTTTCAGGAAAACCAACTAGACATGATATAAACCTCCACCAAAAATTTTATCAGGCACGGATCAAAAACCACGGAGCTATGCTCGGGACAGAGAGACAGACAGACAGCAGACCAGACACACACAACAATAACGAATATAGTGGTCACTTATTTTTTTCGTGAAAAATATTTTTTCGTGAAGCCAATAAATGTTACACCCAGGAAAAAAAAAATTTATTAAGTAAAAATCAACATGGGACATAAAATCTATACTCTTTTTTGTATACAAATCAAGACTATGGAAGAGCAAGAAACTGAATGGATCAGCATGCAACATAAAATGAACAGTAGACAAGGGGAAATCAACAGCAGGCTTTGAAGGACAAAATAACGAGGGCACTTGGACAAGTAATGGTGTGGTGAGGATGAGGGGAAAGGAAGGATGCATGGGTAGACAAGATGGATACAGAAAGCAAACTTTACGGAAGGAAAATGGAAAATTTTGAAGGAGATAATGCTTGGCTGGGGTGAGGTGGTAGAGGGGCAGCGATGATCATGGTTTTTTGATGGGGATGATCTGAGATGGTGATGAAAAGCTGTCCTTGATTAATTGGAGGGAAGAATGAGATTGAATGAATGTGGAAGAGGGATGCTGTGGAAGATGGTGTGGAAGTGAATATGGAAGAAGGATGGTGTGGAAGTGACAGTAATTCTGGCTTTTGTGACTCCCAGAAGGGGGTTGATAGTGGACTGTTGTACAAAACAGAGGATTCCCAGTCAGTGGCAGACTTCGGAGGTCAACTTTGAAATGTGGTTTTGCCTAAGAAGATCATTGCTGATAGTGGAGGCCCAGGAGTTTGAGTGACTGAACTTCTGAGGATTGTTAGGAAGGTAGGAAGAGAGGAGAGAGAGAGGAGAAGAGAGAGAGAGAGAGAGAGAGAGAGACGAGAGAGAGAGGAGAGAGAGAGAGAGAGAGAGAAGGGAGAGAGACAGAGAGAGACTAGAGAGAGACGAGAGAGACAGAGAGAGACAGAGAGAGACAGAGAGAGACAGAGAGAGACAGAGAGAGACAGAGAGAGACAGAAGAGAGACAGAGAGACCGTGTTTTGAAAGACATATTGCCAAGTGTTTAACAGATTGTGATTTTATCATATCTGAGAGAGAGGGAAAGGCTGCAGCCTCCGCTGAAGGATGGAGGGATGTCACGGCAGACAGGGGGAGTTATAGAAATAGATTAAAGGGATTTACAGAGAGTCCAGAGAGATCGTTGATGCAATTGGATAGGACTGGGCCAGAAACTGTCTAGGGCACTCCAGTTAACAGGGAGAAGAGATGAAGGATTCCGTTGAGATCCACAACGTTGGCTACGAGCGTAGAGCAAGTCAGCAACGTCACAAGTGGGAGTCTGCTGTGATGCCATTTGAACAGAGGTAAGCGATGGAGGGGTGACACATTGGAGACGGCTAAAAAGGCACCACAAAGTTTTTAGAGGGAGGGGGGGGGGAGGGAGACAAGTTTGAAAGTAATTTGAGTTTGCATATATTGCAAGGAATACAGACTTGTGGCGTAATGTTAGAGCATTCAAATCTGAGCCTGGGACGTCGGTGGTTCAAACCCGGCCGAGTCATACCAAGGACTTTAAAATGGTATGGTCTGCTTCCTTGCTTGACGCTCAGACATTTCAAGGCAGAAAAGACAAACAATGCTTGGCCTTGGGTAAGGCAATATACACCCTTGCCAAGAACTGCTTCGGGCAGCAGCAACACTCTGTCGAGAAATGGGACATCAAAAACTGCAAAGAACAACGAGTTTGAACATGGTAATAAATTATATAATTCAAGAATAAAGAAACATAAAATCAACACATAATTTAGTAATTTTGGACCTGCTAATTCGCGATTCACATTCACGGAACGCCTTGTATTCGGGTCATAAAGTGTGACTGCTTCAACATTCGCGCTTCCAGTATTTGTTTTAAATTTTTATTTATTTGTTAGTTTTAACACGCAGGACTGGTCTCCTCTATCTAAACCAGGAAATTGAAATCAGCAACATCACAACATGAAAAAACTGTGCAAAAATCCGCCTTAAATTTACAGCCAATTAGCTTTGCTTACAATCATCAGCAAGGTCATGGATCCCCATCATCCACAAGTCGACATAAAATCAATTCCTTTTCTCCAACAGCCTCAACTCAGATTAATCAATTCGGATTCGACATAGTCACTTATCTTGGCCATGCTGCTTCTACTCCTCCAACCGAAGGTGGAGGGCCTCAATATCAGACATGAGATCAGGGCCGTCTCTCTGGAACATATCTCGAGCTTTTTGCCTACAGTCTGGCAATTCTGCTTGCTCTCCAAACTGTCTGCCTATGGAATCCGAGGCCACGTCCACTCTCAGGTTTACTGACAATTCCTCACTCTCGTAGCCAACGTGTGGGTCTAAATGGAACCTTTCCTCTCCCTCTCCTGTCAAGGCTGGAGTACCCAAGGCAGTGTTCTAAGTCCTATATTATTCTTAATCTTCATCAGTGATATCACTGACTCTCTGGAAAATCCTCTTATCTCTTTGCTGGATGACTCCATCTCTCTCATGCATCCTCAGCCTTCTTACAGACGGACAGATAGGTAGCAGCCTCTTCCTTCTCAGACCTTGACAAAATCACAAACTGATCAAGGACATTTTGCTGTATGTACTATGTTGTCCACCTTTGCGTTCTCTTCCCTCTGCCCTGCTGTGTTGTTTCCCTTTCTCCTGCTGTTTCTTTGTTATGTGTGTCCTGATCTTGTTCTGTTTGTCATCGATCTTCTATGAGCTCGATCATGTTAAAAAATTTTTTTTTTTTTTTAAAAGAAATGCCCCGAATTCGCGGACGCCGACATTCGCAACGCGACATTCGGGACGCCGACATTCGCGACGCCGACAATTCGCGGACGCCAGAATTCGCGGAGCGACATTCGCGACTGCCGAAGATTCGCGGACGCCGAAATTTCGCGGACGCCGAAATTCGCGGCACGCCAGAAATTCCGGACGCCGAATTCGCGGACTCCGCATTCGCGAGCCGAATTCGCGGCATTTTTCAGGAATGTATTCTCGCGAATGACTATCAGGGACCTACAGTACTTATAAACAAAATGTGAAGAGAGAATGAAACCATGAATAAGGATATCAAGTTTGTTATGATGACAGGATTTAAACCTAATAATTAAAAGTGCAAAACACCATAAAGAGAAAAAAACAAAACACACAACACTAACTAGAGGGGGAGGCACTCGGTAGAGTGGCAAAACCTCCGCCGCCAATATGCTAGGTCCTCAAGTGAACCTGTATCTATTCATTCAATATGACGTTCAAACAGTGCTCAACAGAGTTATAG
>CM068955.1:150614648-150632792 GCA_035128595.1 Eptatretus atami | reverse complement strand
GAGGAGAAGATCAACTAAAGACCAACATCAAAAGTTAAATTGTGGGTCGAATGGTTGGGTAGCTCAAGAGGAAAATAGAGGACATAAGGTGTCTGTTTCGTATCAATAGAGGACAGAGTAGCAGAAAACCAGACTGTCCTCTATAAAACTGGACGAATGGCCACCCGAGGTGCAAAGCAAGTTGAATCGCACTGCAATACTGTTGCAGGAGATTCAAGTGAATAAAAGTTTTGCTTTTGCAATGTGTATCAGCTGGATACCAACACAGAGCAGCCTTTATTTGCTCATGACCACCCGCACAAAATCGCCTCATGAACCCCTTCTCTCCCAGACACTACTCAGCCATGTGTTGCACTCAACTGCCAGTTTGACAAAACAACAATTCAAGGAAAGGTGATAACACCACTCAGCTGTTAGCACAGTTAAGATGTAGTTCCAAAGGTGGTTATGTCACCATACACTAACCAAGTCTAATTCTCTCTGAAGGCCATCAGCTCAGTCATTGTGCTGTCCGATACAAACACTTCAGTGCATTGACCCAATGCCTCACTCACATGGGCGGCCAAAAGATGCTTGCACTGCAACACAAATAGGCAATAAGAGTAAAATCAGTAGCAGTAACTTTATCACTCATTTCAACATAACAGGCATTCAATTCCGAGGTCAGTTACAAAAGAAACTGCCTGCAATATTTCATAACTTGGCTAAATGAAGCTCTCTGTCCACCAATGTGTTTGCTGTGATGGGTTTTTGGCGCGCCGTTCATCAATCCAAATAAAAAGGAAACTATTTCAACAGGAGACTCGCTCCACAGGACATTAAACTACAGTACTGTTTTAAAAACTGCACAACATAGAAGTAAATTGAAACAGTGCATCCACTCATGACTGTTTACAAAAATATATATATAATATATATATGTAAAAACACCAAATAAACTCGAACAGCATTCAGTTGAGTGCACACCTCCACCAAACTGATTACTTTTAGGTTTTGTATCCCACTGATAAGATCTGGATGCAGATCTGGCCTAAACAAAATCGAATCAATTTGTCCTTGTCACACCCCCAACCTGTCCACAAAGTTTCATCCGAATCCGTCCATAAGTTTTTTGAGATATCCTGTTCGCCAGACAGACAGAGACAGGGGTGAAAACCCAACCTCCGTCCACCTTCAATGGGGAGATAGTAACTGAGATGACATTCGTGGCTATTATGTATGGGCCTGACTTGACAAGGCACAGCCGATGCACACACGTGGCAAGAAACCATTTGCATATTGCCGACACAAAAATGGCAGACTTTTTAACCCTCCCTTTCCCCACCAACATTATAAACCAAAGGTACCTCTAATGCGGATGCAGGCCAAGTGCAGCTCATCAAGTCATTGTGTGCAACTTTTATTCATGTTTTCTTATGTTATCTTGGAAAGACAAGACTTGGTGTGAGGATTGTAGGATAGAAGGGCCATTAAACGACAACTTGGGACATTACTAGACTATTTCACACTTATGTTATAATGCTATGCAGCATGGTGCGACAGAACAAGTTACACAAGGGAATGCTTGGAGAGCATGCAACAATGGTTAAAAAAGAAACATTAATTAATTTTTTATCAAACTATGAAGAGAAATTCCTAAAAAATTAACCAGAGCAATGCTTACTTTGGTGCCAAACATTAAAGATGACAACATTGATTTGTAAAGAAATGATGGCCGTGATGAAAGGTTGCAACGTGAACAGTCATTAATATTATGAGACAAAAGCAACATACATTGTGAGAAAACCTCTGCCATGAACATTGATAAGTCAAAGTTGACTTGGACTAACTAGGAGCCATGGAGTAAACAGCAAATGTCCGATTGATCTTCGATAACGTCAACTAGAACCGCACACTCATTCGGCCTCGTCATTCAATGCACGATCACTCGATAACAAATTTTGTGATTTAGAAGGAATCATTGCTTTGCAGCATCGAAATCCATTTTGACAAGTTTCCATGACGTCATTGGAAACTTGTCCACTAATGTTGATGAGCTGTGAAAAGCTGTGGTGCAAAGACTCACAAGGAAGTGACGTCATGGAAACTCATCCACTGCTGAAACCTGTTTTCCAGCTGACAACCCAGTGTCGTCGTACCAATTGGAATGCTTCCAGTCAACTGTTTCATAATCGTTGCAATCATTTGGGTGATGGTATTGCTCTATATGTGCATGAGGACAATGCTAAGGAAGTTTAAACTGACTTAGTTCCGGGTTGTCTTGAACTTATGTGGGTACACGTTCAGTCATCTGGCACGGTACACCCACATAGAGACATCTTTGTCTGTGTACTGTACTCACACCCTGGTCATATTTTAAGAACAAGCTTTCTCGATAACCTTACGATCGAGCCTCATTCATTATAATGGGTGTGTTTAACGATTTAGAAACTGAAAGGTTATCATGACACACTTTATTTCTAAAGTTGTTTGTAAACGCACCAGATGGATAGCAGTACTCGACAATATTCACAGACTTAGTTGATTATTTTTCCAAGCCGGACATTTTATCCCCTATATCAACTGGTGATGATTCGATAGTACTGTTTTGTCTGCACTGTCTATCCCATCTTGTAAGTCAGTAAGAAATCTCCCTCTGACCCTTTCATGATTCATCCTCACATGCTTTCAGTCAGTGATTACGCAGATGGACTGGTCAACAATCATTAACTGTAATTATTGACCAACTTCTGAAATTGCTCAGTCATCATCAAGAGAGAGATATCATTTTAAAAAAACAATACAATCAGACACCATCCTCGTGACAAGCTGGGATGGCTACTAGCATTTGCAGACTCTTGGTTCAGTGTGATGTAACATTTAAATGAGGGTCTGACACATAGATTTATCTATGAAATTATGCACAACGAGAAATCAAATCTGCAAAGATCAAATTTCTTCGTTATAAGATTGACCATTTGAGGTAATCAGAACAGGAAAGTGGCGTCGACAAAATAGTAGAAATTCTAAAGAGTTCACAGAACACCTTACTCCACGCAGTCTTGAGCAAAAAAGGACATGGGAGGATCTGCGAGCGGCAAATTTGATTGTCGAGATGATGTAAAATGCCGTAATATTTGGCAAGTACTGCTAAACATGTTTGCGAAAGGTCAATAAGGCGATTTGTGTTCTCCAGTGTTCAAGAATATAATTCAATTAAAATAGAGGTTTAAAGGCATATAAATAAATAAATTATGTGTCTTACTCAGTGTCTATTACATCACCCTATCTAAACACGTACACGAGTTCTTCATGCCTGTTGTTTGTGTCCTTTATGACATCGTTAAAAACGGTAAGTTTTCTGTTTGGTGTGATTTTCAATGTTCTTTGACCGCCAGGCAAGTAGACAGAGTGAAAATATTATCTCACTCCTCTCTGCACATGTTTGGTTGAGATTAATTCAGAGCCAAAGTCCTGTAAAACGGAAAACTTGTCTATTCATCCGTGTTCAAAGTATAACATTCAATTGAAATACGTTGTTCCTTGATCATAAAATGACGATCATAAACTGAACAGGTGGAAAGACAGATGACGGACATGAATCAATTGCTTACCCTGCTTTTTGCTTCACATGTGTGGGGTAACTTTCCCAATACTGATATATCATTCACGGATATTGCATTTCAACTCGTCTTCATTTTTCTGCAAATTTGTTTTACTCTTCCCCTTTGAATTTGTCTTTATTGACACCCTATTTCCCTAGAAACCGCTTCGTGTATGAAGCTACCCGGTGTCATAATTCAGGACCATCTAAAATAGAATCGAAAGGTTGAGCACATCCAAGTGGGTCACCAATGTCGCCAGGTGTCTGTACATCTTGTGTGAACTTATAGAATAATTGTATAAAAGTTGAAGACATATTAGTTATCTACAAGATGTACATTTGCCCCATCTTAGAATTTGAAGCACCGATAGGGAGATCAGGTCTGATGATTTCCCAAGTTAGAGACATCAAACGGGTTCAGAGAGAGCTTTGCGAATGATCACTGTTCCAAATCACCTTTCTTATGTTGACCTTTTCACACAAACAATATTGATTCCTTTGCTAATCATCGCATTGAACAGCTTACACACTTTTCCAAGTCTGTATGTTTCCAATCATCATCGCCACCTTTTTTTCTCAAATCTGACAATTAGTGTCGACGTAATCTGAGGAACACAAAATAAATTAATATTCCACAAACTCGAACACACCAATACAAACAATCCCCTATTTATTTCCTTGGTTGACTGCTGAACCGTCACATTTGAGCTGTTATAAATGTTTCTGTGCTTATGCAACCTCAGTCATTGTACATTTTTAACCTCCGCCATCGAAGATGGATGGAGGTTACTGTTTTCACCCCTTTCTGTTGTTTGTTTGTTTGTTTGTTTGTTTGTTTGTGAACAGTATTACGGAAAAACTCCTCGACGGATTTCGACGAAACTTGGTGGGGGGTTAGGTCTGGTCCAAGGATCATGCGATTAGATTTTGGACTTGGTCCAAAATCCAATATGGCCGCTATGGCGGCCAATTTGAAAAAATATTTGAATTTATTTTTTTTTGCATTTCTACATTTTTAAGTGATTCCAACCCCCCCCCCCCCAAAAAAAAATTGTTAGAGAAAAAAAAAAATTTGCAAATTTTTTTCAACAAAATTTCGATTTTTTTTTTTTGCATTTCTTACATGTTATAAGTGATTTCCAACAAAAAACATGCCAAAATTATAATTGCGGCTGATTTTGGAACTTCAGGTGGATATACCCACGTTAAATCAATTTCTGTCTCAAGGAATCTAGTTATGACGAATGAATTGAGTATGTAAAAGTTAAAAGTAAAAGGAAAGTTGCAAACTATAACTCTGTGAGCACTGTTGATGTCAAATTGAATGAATAGGATATCAGGTTCACTTGAGTGACCTAGCAGTATTGGCGGCGAGGTTTTGCACTCTACCGAGTGCTCCCCCTCTAGTTAGTGTTGTGTGTTTTGTTTTTTTCTCTGTTAATGGTGTTTTTGCACTTTTAATTATTAGGTTTAAATCCTGTCATCATACAAACTTGATATCCTTATTCATGGTTTCATTCTCATCTTCACATTTTGTTTAATAAGTACTGTAGGTCCCTGATAGTCATTCGCGAGAGATACATTCCTGAAAAATGCCGCGAATGTCGGCGTCCGCGAATGTCGGAGTCCGCGAATTTCGGCGTCCCGAATTTCGGCGTCCGCGAATTTCGGCGTCCGCGAATTTCGGCGTCCGCAATTTCGGCGTCGCGAATGTCGGCGTCCGCGAATGTCGGCGTCCGCGAATGTCGGCGTCCCGAATGTCGGCGTCCGCGAATGTCGGCGTCCGCGAATGTCGGCGTCCGCGAATGTCGGGCATTCTTTTAAAAAAAAAAAATTTTTTAACATGATCGAGGCTCATAGAAGATCGATGACACAGAACAAATCAGGACACAACATAACAAAGGAAACAGCAGGAGAAAGGGGAAACAACAACAGCAGGGCAGAGGGAGAACGCAAAGGGTGGACAACATAGATACATCAGCAAAATTGTCCTTGATCAGTTTGTGATTTTGTCAAGGTCTGAGGAGAGGGAAGAGGCTGCTACCTATCTGTCCGTCTGTAAGAAGGCTGAGGGATGTCATGGCAGAGAGTGGAGTCATCAGCAAAGAGATAAAGAGGATTTTCCAGAGAGTCAGTGATATCACTGATGAAGATTAAGAATAATATAGGACTTAGAACACTGCCTTGGGGTACTCCAGCCTTGACAGGGAGAGGAGAGGAAAGGGTTCCATTTAGAGCCACACGTTGGCTACGAGAGTGGAGGAATTGTCAGTAACCTGAGAGTGGAGTTGGCCTCGGATTCCATAGCAGACAGTTTGGAGAGCAAGGCAGAATGCCAGACTGTATCAAAAGCTCGAGATATGTCCAGAGAGACGGCCCTGATCTCATGTCTGATATTGAGGGCCTCCACCATTGTGTTGGAGAGTAGAAGCAGCATGTCCAAGATAGAGTGACTATGTCTGAATCCGAATTGATAATCTGAGTTGAGGCTGTTGAGAAAAGGAATGATTTTATGTCGACTGTGATGATGGATTCCATGACCTTGCTGATGATTGTAAGCAAGCTATTGGCCTGTAATTAAGGCGGATGTTTTTGCACAGTTTTTTTTCATGTTGTGATGTTGCTGATTTTCAATTTCCTTGGTAGATAGAGGAGACCAGTCCTGGCGTGTTAAAACTAACTAAATAAATAAAAAGTTTTAAAAACAAATACGTGGAGCGCGAATGTTGAAGCAGGTCACACTTTATGACCCACGAATACAAGGGTCCGTGAATAGTGAATCCGCGAATAGCAGGGTCCAAAAATACTAAATTATTTGTTTGATTTTATGTTTTTCTTTATTCTTGAATTATATAATTTATTACCATGTTCAAACTTGTTTGTTCTTTACAGTTTTTGATGTACCATATTCTCGACAGAGTGTTGCTGCTGCCGAAGCAGTTCTTGGCAAGGGTTATACTGCCTTACCAAGCACAAGCATTGTTTGTCTGTGTTCTAGCCTTGTAAATGCTGAGCGTCAAGCAAGGAAGCAGACCATACCATTTTAAAGTCCTTGGTATGACTCGGCCGGGGTTTGAACCACCGACGTCCCAGACTCAGATTGAATGCTCTAACCATTACGCCACTAAGTCTGTATTCCTTGCAATATTGCAAACTCAAGATTGAACTTTCAAACTTGTCTCCCTCCTCTAAAACTTTGTGGTGCCTTGTTTAGCCTGTCTCCAATGTGTCACCCCTCCATCGCTTACTCTGTTCAAATGGCATCACAGCAGACTCCACTTGTGAGTTGCTGACTTGCTCTACGCTCGTAGCCAACGTGTGGATCTCAACGGAATCCTTCATCTCTTTCTCCTGTTAAGGCTGGAGTGCCCTAAGACAGTGTTCTGGGCCCAGTCCTATTCGCAAATTCATCAACGATCTCTCTGACTCTCTGTAAAATCCCCTTTATCTATTTTCTGATAACTCCCCTGTCTGCCGTGACATCCCTCATCCTTCAGACGGGCAGGCTGCAGCCTCTTCCCTCTCTCTCCAGATATTGATAAAATCACAAGCTGGTTAAACACTTGGAATATGTCTTTCAAACACTGTCTCTCGTCTCTCTGTCTCTCTCTGTCTCTCTCTGTCTCTCTCTGTCTCTCTCTGTCTCTCTCTGTCTCTCTCTGTCCTCTCTGTCTCTCTTGTCTCTCTCTGTCTCTCTCTGTCTCTCTCTGTCCTCTCTCTGTCTCTCTCTCTCTCTCTCTCTCTCTCTCTCTCTCTCTCTCTCTCTCTCTCTCTCTCTCTCTCCTCTCTCTCCTCTCTCTCTCTCTCTCTCTCTCTTCTACCTTCCTAACAATCCTCAAGGAAGTTCAGTCACTCAAACTCCTGGGCCTCACTATCAGCAATGATCTTTCTTAGGCAAAACCACATTTCAAAGTTGACCTCCGAAGTCTGCCACTGACTGGGCATCCTCTTGTTTTGTACAACAGTCCACTATCAACCCCCTTCTGGTGAGTCACAAAAGCCAGAATTACTGTTCACTTCCACACCATCCTTCTTCCATATTCACTTCCACACCATCCTTCCACAGCATCCCTCTTCCACATTCATTCCAATCTCATTCTTCCCTCCAATTAATCAAGACAGCTTTTCATCACCATCTCAGATCATCCCCCATCAAAAACCATGATCATCGCTGCCCCTCTTACCACCTCACCCCCAGCCCCAAGCATATCTCCTTCAAAATTTCCAGTTTTTCCTTCCTAAGAGTTTGCTTCTGTATCCATCTTGTCTACCCCATGCATCCTCCTTTCCCCTCATTCCTCACCACACCCATTACTTGTCCAAGTCTCCTCTCTATTTTGTCCTTCAAGCCTGCTGTTGGTATTTCCCCCCTCTGTCTACTGTTCATTTTATGTTGCATGCTGATCCATTCAGTGTTCTTGCTCTTCCATGAGTCTTGATTTTGTATACAAAAGAAGAGTATAGATTTTATGTCCCATGTTGATTTTTTACTTAATAAATTTTTTTTTTCCTGTAAACAATTTATTGGTTCACGAAAAAATATTTTTCACGAAAAAATAAGTGACCACTATATTCGTTATTGTTGTGTGTCTCTGTCTGTCTGTCTGTCTCTCTGTCCCGAGCATAGCTCCGTGGTTTTGATCCGATCCTGATAAAATTTTGGTGGGAGGTTTATATCATGGTCTAGTTGTGTTTTTCCTGAAAATGGGCGTGGTGCGCCCATTATGGGCGGAGCCACGCCCAAAAAACGTGTTTTTAGGGGGTAGCCGATTTCAATTTGCATCTTCTCCTAGGGGGTTTGTCGAATCTGGCAGGGGTTTCAGTATTTGGTTAGCCCAATGGCACCTGCATAGCACCACAGAGCTCGATTTTTCATTTTCGTCCCAAGGTGAAGGTCACAAGGTCACGAACTTAGAAAATTGCGAATTTTGACATAAAAATCTATCTTCTCCGAGGGGGTTTGTCGAATCTGGCAGTTGTTTCGGTATTTGGTTAGCCCAATGGCACCTGCATAGCCCCACGGAGCTCGATTTTCATTTTCCTCCAAGGTCAAGGACACAAGGTCACGGACTTAGAAAATTGCGAATTTTGACATAAAAATCAGACGACCGCCCAAACTTTGAGAGCTAGGATGACAATATTTTTTATGCATAATCTTGAGGTCATCCCCACCTAAAGTCTTGAAACCATTTTGCTCTATCTCGAACACCTTGCCCGTGACGTATCCTGTTTCCTTATTCTAATGTCCACAACATTGTTTTGTGACCTTTAAAGGTTATGCAAAGGTCAAATTTTGAAAGTTGTTGAACGAAACCAGGTTTTCGACATTTTGCAGCTAATAACCTGTCACCCGTACCACATCATGTTGATCATTTTTATAACTTGGTCAAACATTATCACATTGTCTCAATACTTGTCATCCTAGCTCTCAAAGTTTGGGCGGTCGTCTGATTTTTATGTCAAAATTCGCAATTTTCTAAGTCCGTGACCTTGTGTCCTTGACCTTGGGAGGAAAATGAAAAATCGAGCTCCGTGGGGCTATGCAGGTGCCATTGGGCTAACCAAAACGCGAAACAACTGCCAGATTCGACAAACCCCCTCGGAGAAGATAGATTTTTATGTCAAAATTCGCAATTTTCTAATTCGTGACCTTGTGACCTTCACCTTGGGACGAAAATGAAAAATCGAGCTCTGTGGTGCTATGCAGGTGCCATTGGGCTAACCAAATACTGAAACCCCTGCCAGATTCGACAAACCCCCTAGGAGAAGATGCAAATTGAAATCGGCTACCCCCTAAAAACACGTTTTTTGGGCGTGGCTCCGCCCATAATGGGCGCACCACGCCCATTTTCAGGAAAACACAACTAGACCATGATATAAACCTCCCACCAAAATTTTATCAGGATCGGATCAAAACCCACGGAGCTATGCTCGGGACAGAGAGACAGACAGACAGACAGACAGACACACAACAATAACGAATATAGTGGTCACTTATTTTTTCGTGAAAAATATTTTTTCGTGAACCAATAAATTGTTTACAGGAAAAAAAAAATTTATTAAGTAAAAAATCAACATGGGACATAAAATCTATACTCTTTCTTTTGTATACAAAATCAAGACTCATGGAAGAGCAAGAACACTGAATGGATCAGCATGCAACATAAAATGAACAGTAGACAGAGGGGGGAAATACCAACAGCAGGCTTGAAGGACAAAATAGAGGGAGACTTGGACAAGTAATGGGTGTGGTGAGGAATGAGGGGAAAGGAGGATGCATGGGGTAGACAAGATGGATACAGAAGCAAACTCTTAGGAAGGAAAAACTGGAAATTTTGAAGGAGATATGCTTGGGGCTGGGGGTGAGGTGGTAAGAGGGGCAGCGATGATCATGGTTTTTGATGGGGGATGATCTGAGATGGTGATGAAAAGCTGTCTTGATTAATTGGAGGGAAGAATGAGATTGGAATGAATGTGGAAGAGGGATGCTGTGGAAGGATGGTGTGGAAGTGAATATGGAAGAAGGATGGTGTGGAAGTGAACAGTAATTCTGGCTTTTGTGACTCACCAGAAGGGGGTTGATAGTGGACTGTTGTACAAAACAGAGGATGCCCAGTCAGTGGCAGACTTCGGAGGTCAACTTTGAAATGTGGTTTTGCCTAAGAAAGATCATTGCTGATAGTGAGGCCCAGGAGTTTGAGTGACTGAACTTCCTTGAGGATTGTTAGGAAGGTAGAATGATTGAGAGAGAGAGAGAGAGAGAGAGAGAGAGAGAGAGAGAGAGAGAGAGAGAGAGAGAGAGAGAGAGAGAGAGAGAGAGAGAGAGAGAGAGAGAGAGAGAGAGAGAGACAGAGAGAGACAGAGAGAGAGACAGAGAGAGACAGAGAGAGACAGAGGAGAGACAGAGAGAGACAGAGAGAGACAGAGAGAGACAGAGAGAGACAGAGAGAGACAGAGAGACAGTGTTTTGAAAGACATATTCCAAGTGTTTAACCAGCTTGTGATTTTATCAATATCTGGAGAGAGAGGGAAGAGGCTGCAGCCTGCCCGTCTGAAGGATGAGGGATGTCACGGCAGACAGGGGAGTTATCAGAAAATAGATAAAGGGGATTTTACAGAGAGTCAGAGAGATCGTTGATGAATATTGCGAATAGGACTGGGCCCAGAACACTGTCTTAGGGCACTCCAGCCTTAACAGGGAGAAGAGATGAAAGGATTCCGTTGAGATCCACACGTTGGCTACGAGCGTAGAGCAAGTCAGCAACTCACAAGTGGAGTCTGCTGTGATGCCATTTGAACAGAGGTAAGCGATGGAGGGGTGACACATTGGAGACAGGCTAAACAAGGCACCACAAAGTTTTAGAGGAGGGAGACAAGTTTGAAAGTTCAATCTTGAGTTTGCAATATTGCAAGGAATACAGACTTGGTGGCGTAATGGTTAGAGCATTCAATCTGAGTCTGGGACGTCGGTGGTTCAAACCCCGGCCGAGTCATACCAAGGACTTTAAAATGGTATGGTCTGCTTCCTTGCTTGACGCTCAGCATTTACAAGGCTAGAACACAGACAAACAATGCTTGTGCTTGGTAAGGCAGTATAACCCTTGCCAAGAACTGCTTCGGCAGCAGCAACACTCTGTCGAGAATATGGTACATCAAAAACTGCAAAGAACAAACGAGTTTGAACATGGTAATAAATTATATAATTCAAGAATAAAGAAAAACATAAAATCAAACAAATAATTTAGTATTTTTGGACCCTGCTATTCGCGGATTCACTATTCACGGACCCCTTGTATTCGTGGGTCATAAAGTGTGACCTGCTTCAACATTCGCGCTCCACGTATTTGTTTTTAAAACTTTTTATTTATTTAGTTAGTTTTAACACGCCAGGACTGGTCTCCTCTATCTACCAAGGAAATTGAAAATCAGCAACATCACAACATGAAAAAAAACTGTGCAAAAACATCCGCCTTAATTACAGGCCAATTAGCTTGCTTACAATCATCAGCAAGGTCATGGAATCCATCATCACAGTCGACATAAAATCATTCCTTTTCTCCAACAGCCTCAACTCAGATTATCAATTCGGATTCAGACATAGTCACTCTATCTTGGACATGCTGCTTCTACTCTCCAACACAATGGTGGAGGCCCTCAATATCAGACATGAGATCAGGGCCGTCTCTCTGGACATATCTCGAGCTTTTGATACAGTCTGGCATTCTGCCTTGCTCTCCAAACTGTCTGCCTATGGAATCCGAGGCCAACTCCACTCTCAGGTTACTGACAATTCCTCCACTCTCGTAGCCAACGTGTGGCTCTAAATGGAACCCTTTCCTCTCCTCTCCCTGTCAAGGCTGGAGTACCCCAAGGCAGTGTTCTAAGTCCTATATTATTCTTAATCTTCATCAGTGATATCACTGACTCTCTGGAAAATCCTCTTTATCTCTTTGCTGATGACTCCACTCTCTGCCATGACATCCCTCAGCCTTCTTACAGACGGACAGATAGGTAGCAGCCTCTTCCCTCTCCTCAGACCTTGACAAAATCACAAACTGATCAAGGACAATTTTGCTGATGTATCTATGTTGTCCACCCTTTGCGTTCTCCCTCTGCCCTGCTGTTGTTGTTTCCCCTTTCTCCTGCTGTTTCCTTTGTTATGTTGTGTCCTGATTTGTTCTGTGTCATCGATCTTCTATGAGCCTCGATCATGTTAAAAAATTTTTTTTTTTTTTAAAAGAATGCCCCGACATTCGGCGGACGCCGACATTCGCGGACGCCGACATTCGCGGACGCGACATTCGCGGACGCCGACATTCGCGGACGCCGACATTCGCGGACGCCGACATTCGCGGACGCCGAAATTCGCGGACGCCGAAATTCGCGGACGCCGAAATTCGCGGACGCCGAAATTCGCGGACTCCGACATTCGCGGACGCCGACATTCGCGGCATTTTTCAGGAATGTATCTCTCGCGAATGACTATCAGGGACCTACAGTACTTATTAAACAAAATGTGAAGATGAGAATGAAACCATGAATAAGGATATCAAGTTTGTATGATGACAGGATTTAAACCTAATAATTAAAAGTGCAAAAACACCATTAACAGAGAAAAAAACAAAACACACAACACTAACTAGAGGGGGAGCACTCGGTAGAGTGCAAAACCTCCGCCGCCAATACTGCTAGGTCACTCAAATTGTGAACCTGATATCCTATTCATTCAATTTGACATCAACAGTGCTCACAGAGTTATAGTTTGCAACTTTCCTTTTACTTTTAACTTTTACATACTCAATTCATTCGTCATAACTAGATTCCTTGAGACAGAAATTGATTTAACGTGGGTATATCCACCTGAAGTTCCAAAATCAGCCGCAATTATAATTTTGGCATGTTTTTGTTGGAAATCACTTATAACATGTAGAAATGCAAAAAAAAAAAATCGAAATTTTGTTGAAAAAAATTTGCAAATTTTTTTTTTCTCTAACAATTTTTTTTTGGGGGGGGGGGGGTTGGAAATCACTTAAAAATGTAGAAATGCAAAAAAAAATAAATTCAAATATTTTTTCAAATTGGCCGCCATAGCGGCCATATTGGATTTTGGACCAAGTCCAAAATCTAATCGCATGATCCTTGGACCAGACCTAACCCCCCACCAAGTTTCGTCGAAATCCGTCGAGGAGTTTTTCCGTAATACTGTTCACAAACAACAAACAAACAAAAACAAACAAACAAACAGAAAGGGGTGAAAACAGTAACCTCCATCCATCTTCGATGGCGGAGGTTAAAAATGTACAATGACTGAGGTTGCATAAGCACAGAAACATTTATAACAGCTCAAATGTGACGGTTCAGCAGTCAACCAAGGAAATAAATAGGGGATTGTTTGTATTGGTGTGTTCGAGTTTGTGGAATATTAATTTATTTTGTGTTCCTCAGATTACGTCGACACTAATTGTCAGATTTGAGAAAAAAAAGGTGGCGATGATGATTGGAAACATACAGACTTGGAAAAGTGTGTAAGCTGTTCAATGCGATGATTAGCAAAGGAATCAATATTGTTTGTGTGTAAAAGGTCAACATAAGAAAGGTGATTTGGAACAGTGATCATTCGCAAAGCTCTCTTCTGAACCCGTTTGATGTCTCTAACTTGGGAAATCATCAGACCTGATCTCCCTATCGGTGCTCCAAATTCTAAGATGGGGCAAATGTACATCTTGTAGATAACTAATATGTCTTCAACTTTTATACAATTATTCTATAAGTTCACACAAGATGTACAGACACCTGGCGACATTGGTGACCCACTTGGATGTGCTCAACCTTTCGATTCTATTTTAGATGGTCCTGAATTATGACACCGGGTAGCTTCATACACGAAGCGGTTTCTAGGGAAATAGGGTGTCAATAAAGACAAATTCAAAGGGGAAGAGTAAAACAAATTTGCAGAAAAATGAAGACGAGTTGAAATGCAATATCCGTGAATGATATATCAGTATTGGGAAAGTTACCCCACACATGTGAAGCAAAAAGCAGGGTAAGCAATTGATTCATGTCCGTCCATCTGTCTTTCCACCTGTTCAGTTTATGATCGTCATTTTATGATCAAGGAACAACGTATTTCAATTGAATGTTATACTTTGAACACGGATGAATAGACAAGTTTTCCGTTTTACAGGACTTTGGCTCTGAATTAATCTCAACCAAACATGTGCAGAGAGGAGTGAGATAATATTTTCACTCTGTCTACTTGCCTGGCGGTCAAAGAACATTGAAAATCACACCAAACAGAAAACTTACCGTTTTTAACGATGTCATAAAGGACACAAACAACAGGCATGAAGAACTCGTGTAACGTGTTAGATAGGGTGATGTAATAGACACTGAGTAAGACACATAATTTATTTATTTATATGCCTTTAAACCTCTATTTTAATTGAATTATATTCTTGAACACTGGAGAACACAAATCGCCTTATTGGACCTTTCGCAAACATGTTTAGCAGTACTTGCCCAAAATATTACGGCATTTTACATCATCTCGACCAATCAAATTTGCCGCTCGCAGATCCTCCCCATGTCCTTTTTTGCTCAAGACTGCGTGGAGTAAGGTGTTCTGTGAACTCTTTAGAATTTCTACTATTTTGTCGACGCCACTTTCCTGTTTCTGATTACCTCAAATGGTCAATCTTATAACGAAAGAAATTTGATCTTTGCAGATTTGATTTCTCGTTGTGCATAATTTCATAGATAAATCTATGTGTCAGACCCTCATTTAAATGTTACATCACACTGAACCAAGAGTCTGCAAATGCTAGTAGCCATCCACAGCTTGTCACGAGGATGGTGTCTGATTGTATTGTTTTTTTTAAAATGATATCTCTCTCTTGATGATGACTGAGCAATTTCAGAAGTTGGTCAATAATTACAGTTAATGATTGTTGACCAGTCCATCTGCGTAATCCACTGACTGAAAGCATGTGAGGATGAATCATGAAAGGGTCAGAGGGAGATTTCTTACTGACTTACAAGATGGGATAGACCAGTGCAGACAAAACAGTACTATCGAATCATCACCAGTTGATATAGGGGATAAAATGTCCGGCTTGGAAAAAATAATCAACTAAGTCTGTGAATATTGTCGAGTACTGCTATCCATCTGGTGCGTTTACAAACAACTTTAGAAAATAAAGTGTGTCATGATAACCTTTCAGTTTCTAAATCGTTAAACACACCCATTATAATGAATGAGGCTCGATCGTAAGGTTATCGAGAAGCTTGTTCTTAAAATATGACCAGGGTGGTGAGTACAGTACACAGACAAAGATGTCTCTATGTGGGTGTACCGTGCCAGATGACTGAACGTGTACCCACATAAGTTCAAGACAACCCGGAACTAAGTCAGTTTAAACTTCCTTAGCATTGTCCTCATGCACATATAGAGCAATACCATCACCCAAATGATTGCAACGATTATGAAACAGTTGACTGGAAGCATTCCAATTGGTACGACGACACTGGGTTGTCAGCTGGAAAACAGGTTTCAGCAGTGGATGAGTTTCCAATGACGTCACTTCCTTGTGAGTCTTTGCACCACAGCTTTTCACAGCTCATCAACATTAGTGGACAAGTTTCCAATGACGTCATGGAAACTTGTCAAAATGGATTTCGATGCTGCAAAGCAATGATTCCTTCTAAATCACAAAATTTGTTATCGAGTGATCGTGCATTGAATGACGAGGCCGAATGAGTGTGCGGTTCTAGTTGACGTTATCGAAGATCAATCGGACATTTGCTGTTTACTCCATGGCTCCTAGTTAGTCCAAGTCAACTTTGACTTATCAATGTTCATGGCAGAGGTTTTCTCACAAGTGTATGTGCTTTTGTCTCATAATATTAATGACTGTTCACGTTGCAACCTTTCATCACGGCCATCATTTCTTTACAAATCAATGTTGTCATCTTTAATGTTTGGCACCAAAGTAAGCATTGCTCTGGTTAATTTTTTAGGAATTTCCTCTTCATAGTTTGATAAAAAATTAATTAATGTTTCTTTTTTAACCATTGTTGCATGCTCTCCAAGCATTCCCTTGTGTAACTTGTTCTGTCGCACCATGCTGCAATAGCATTATAACATAAGTGTGAAATAGTCTAGTAATGTCCCAAGTTGTCGTTTAATGGCCCTTCTATCCTACAATCCTCACACCAAGTCTTGTCTTTCCAAGATAACATAAGAAAACATGAATAAAAGTTGCACACAATGACTTGATGAGCTGCACTTGGCCTGCATCCGCATTAGAGGTACCTTTGGTTTATAATGTTGGTGGGGAAAGGGGAGGGTTAAAAAGTCTGCCATTTTTGTGTCGGCAATATGCAAATGGTTTCTTGCCACGTGTGTGCATCGGCTGTGCCTTGTCAAGTCAGGCCCATACATAATAGCCACGAATGTCATCTCAGTTTACTATCTCCGCCATTGAAGGTGGACGGAGGTTGGGTTTTCACCCCTGTCTCTGTCTGTCTGGCGAACAGGATATCTCAAAAAACTTATGGACGGATTCGGATGAAACTTTGTGGACAGGTTGGGTGTGTGACAAGGACAAATTGATTCGATTTTGTTTAGGCCAGATCTGCATCCAGATCTTATCAGTGGGATACAAAACCTAAAGTAATCAGTTTGGTGGAGGTGTGCACTCAACTGAATGCTGTTCGAGTTTATTTGGTGTTTTTACATATATATATATATATATATTTTTGTAAACAGTCATGAGTGGATGCACTGTTTCAATTTACTTCTATGTTGTGCAGTTTTTAAAACAGTACTGTAGTTTAATGTCCTGTGGAGCGAGTCTCCTGTTGAATATAGTTTCCTTTTTATTTGGATTGATGAACGGCGCGCCAAAAACCCATCACAGCAAACACATTGGTGGACAGAGAGCTTCATTTAGCCAAGTTATGAAATATTGCAGGCAGTTTCTTTTGTAACTGACCTCGGAATTGAATGCCTGTTATGTTGAAATGAGTGATAAAGTTACTGCTACTGATTTTACTCTTATTGCCTATTTGTGTTGCAGTGCAAGCATCTTTTGGCCGCCCATGTGAGTGAGGCATTGGGTCAATGCACTGAAGTGTTTGTATCGGACAGCACAATGACTGAGCTGATGGCCTTCAGAGAGAATTAGACTTGGTTAGTGTATGGTGACATAACCACCTTTGGAACTACATCTTAACTGTGCTAACAGCTGAGTGGTGTTATCACCTTTCCTTGAGATTGTTGTTTTGTCAAACTGGCAGTTGAGTGCAACACATGGCTGAGTAGTGTCTGGGAGAGAAGGGGTTCATGAGGCGATTTTGTGCGGGTGGTCATGAGCAAATAAAGGCTGCTCTGTGTTGGTATCCAGCTGATACACATTGCAAAAGCAAAACTTTTATTCACTTGAATCTCCTGCAACAGTATTGCAGTGCGATTCAACTTGCTTTGCACCTCGGGTGGCCATTCGTCCAGTTTTATAGAGGACAGTCTGGTTTTCTGCTACTCTGTCCTCTATTGATACGAAACCAGACACCTTTATGTCCTCTATTTTCCTCTTGAGCTACCCAACCATTCGACCCACAATTTAACTTTTGATTGTTGGTCTTATTGGTTAATATATTTGTCATTTAATTAATCCCGCATTTGTATTGGTTCTGCGAATGCCAACAAAGATCCTGTTTGTCACTGCTGTTAAACGTTTGTCTTGCCGAAAATGCCAACGTGAAAGACTTACTTCAACTCAGAATGGTCAAAAGAATATGGTTTCATAGAGAAAAACAGAAAGGGTGAACATCACGCATTCTGTACCCTGTACCCCTGTGATATCGATGGGGCTCTACATCAGCACATTTTGTCAGAAAAGCACAAACGCAACACTCCAAGTGCAGATACAGGTAGTGGACAAAAAATATGTCAACACCTGGGGAAATGAGGGACACAAATCAACGGCTTCCACACAGGTGTGGCCCACGTGTTAATTCACCAAATAACATCCCAGCATGCTTAGGGTCATGTATAAAAATGC
>CM068955.1:150589007-150613941 GCA_035128595.1 Eptatretus atami | reverse complement strand
CATACTCTGTGCAGAGTGTTGGTGCTGCCTAAGCAGTCTCCTTGGCTATTAGGCACAATCCTGGATGGGTTGCCACTCCGATACAGAAACAACCTTATGCAACACTGAAATTGTCGGAATTTTTGAAACTACAACATATAACCGGTGGGCTTTAATAATCTACACAACTATACAACGATATACAATTTCTGACCCAGGACCTACAGAAATTCAAAAGGAAAATTATGGAGGGGGGACACCTGTTGACTTCTTGCCACCCTCATGCTCTTCATGCCCTTCACCAGCACACCTAACAAAAACAAACCAGCAGGCCAGTGACCGGCATACAGGCCATAAACGTTGGGGCCTTCTAAACAAAAATGATCAAAAGAGGCAGCAGCAAGAACAGAGCCACTTCCTCCACCGAGCTGCATTTGTGCAGTTCATGGTCGTGGCAATTTGTGGCACAAGAAGTGAAGCAGAGTGGCATGAAGACGGTAGGTGGCTGTATGGGAAGCTCTTTAGGTCAGAGAAAGGTGCAGTCCATAAGTGCGGTGGCATGGTGCTGCAGTAAATGCAGTTCAAACAAAAGAAAACAAAACAAAACCACCATGATAATTGGAACGGTGTCACATGGTATGAGGCTGCAGCGAGTAGCAGTCCACAGAACAGGTGGGGGTGGAACACAGGCCAGGGAGCAAATGGTGCAGTGAAGTAAGTGATGCAATGGACGCAGAGCAAGTGATCCAGCAAGATGAGTTATGCAATGATGGTCATGGTGATGGTGAGACGAAGCAAAACAACAAACAGAACGAAAGGAAAACGGTAAACCAGGTAATGCCATCAAACACCAGGTCCGACCAACATGGTCGGCCGGTCCCTGGTATGCACATACCTGGGGCAGTGGCGGTGGTGTCAGGGGAGAGAGCTCGAGGTTGGCCCTACTCATCCGCACCCATCCAACATCTTTTCCCACATATACACTACCCTAGCCCCCATCTTTTTACAATTCGTTGCTACGTCTTGTCTCCTATATTCTACTATCCCCATTACCAAATTCATACCCAATCCCCCCCCCCAATGGGGGTTCTATGGAAAGGGGGGGGGGGAACAGAACTACATGCAATCTTACATTTATGTTGTGACACGTCTCATTTCAAGTCCTTCAGGAGGGCAAGTCCAGCAGCCGGCGATCATCCCGACAGTGGATGGTGTGAAGGGGTCTTCATCAATCCTAACTATGCTAATATTGTCACACTTTTAAACTTTCCCCAGGGTTATACCCTGCCAAGAGGCCTTTGTTAAACTATGGGGTTCTAAAAACCCAAATTCCATCGGCTACGTGTTTTTGGTGCTCTTACAAATTTTTGGGCCTTGCCCACCAAATTTTCTTTCTGTGCCATCACACAATTTCGTGGCTGGGTAGTGTGGCTTCACGAGCAGGTCTGCCCACCTGCTACTCACCATCAGCACCCCCGGGACGCTGGAGCCGCCTCCGAGCTTGCCTGCTCCTCACCCTAACATGGGAGATGCCCTCACTGGCACTCCCCCCTCGTATGCCCACATGTAATTTTGGCGCCCCGGGTCCTGCTGCTCGGGCACCCGGCCCATTGAACACATCACTGGCACGCCAGACCACACCAGAGTGAGAGGGTTGGTGGGTGGGGGGGGGAGGGGTGGGTGGTGGACACCAACAGTGCTGATGAAGGACAAATAGAAGGAGAATTGGACAAACAATGGAATAGGAGGAATAGGGTCAACAGGATGGATACAGAAAGAAACCCCCCCCTCATCCTCCCTATCCCCTCCCTTCCCTCTTTCCCCTTCCCCACTCTATCTCTCCCTACTCCCCGTCTCTGCCCCACTCCCCTCTCTCCCTGCCCCACCTCCTCCTCCCTCCCCCACTCCCCCCCTCACCATATGTCTGTGCTCTACCCTTTTTAAACGGCTTTAATTTCCTTTTCAGTTTTTCTTTCACATTCGTTATTCAGTTACTTTTATTTATTCGATTTGATGTACTGTACAATACTAGTTACTGAGTGTCTGTGTTACCGAAGCAGCTTCCTGAGCAAGGGTTATATCGGGTGGTTTGTCAATGCCTTCCCAGCAGTAGTTGGGGCAGAAATTTGTAATTTTGCCATGGTGCCAGTGATAACACGCCCACGCTTTCTTTGTAAAGGACACGGTGGGAATCTTTAACGTCCATTAACAAATGTCAGAAGACAGGATGTCCAGTATCACGTTCATTGGAGGGACAACACACACATTGATGATTCACCCAGCCTGTAAAACTGGTTGAATTCAAACTCGGGCACGACAGCTTAGAGGCGAGCATGCGTATGTCAAGGACATCCCGTCAGTCAGGTCATATCGTAACACACTGTAAACTAGAAGGGCATTCAGTAGAGTGCATACCTCTGCCACGCAATGCCTGATCCATGAGAACATATGAGGCCCAATACATTTTTGAAATGTCATGAAATATCATATATCGTTTTTGGCCCGATCTCTCAATGGTGAAGAATCACTTTGAAAACTAAATAATTATCGTATCTGGATCTGGATTCGGATCGTCACCCAAATCGAATCAATTATACCGAGTCCTTTTTTTAATTTTTTGAGATATCGTGCTAAATATCAGTTTAGCCCAATCTCTCAATGGTGAAGAATCACTTTAAAATGATCGGATCCAGATTCAGATCTTCACCAAGATCAAATCAATTCGTCCTTGACATACACCCAACCTGTCCACCAAGTTTTGTCCGAATCCGTCCACAAGTTTTTGAGATATCCTGCACACAAACAAACAAGAAGAAGACGTGCATAGCACGATACTTGCAAAGTCCATAAAACAAATTTGACCTTACCCCTTAGATGCATGAGTGCAAAAAGATATTGCAAGAAAACAGCCAAACTGGGTCATTTTTGACCCACTTATGCATCCAAGGGTTAAAAATAATTGCTGGTTGAATTCAATGACCAAATATACAAATCCTTTTCAAATTTCAAGTCAATCGGATGAAAATTGTCAATTTTAGAAATCTGGCCTATGTTGACCTTTTGGCCTATGTTGACCTCAAAAATACTTGTTCGTTGAATTCAGTAACCTCACATGCAAATCCTCTTCAAATTTCAAGTCAACAGGATGAAAATTGAGGATTTTAGAAATCTCGCCTAAGTTGTTGACCTTTGGTATATGTTGACCTTTTGGTCTATGTTGACCTTAAAAAATCATTCTTAGTTGATTTTCAATGAACAAATATGCAACTCCTCTTCAAATTTCAAGTCGATCGGATGAATATTGACAATTTTAGAAAGTCATCCACGTTGACCTTTTGGCCTCAAAAATAATTGGCGGTTGAATTCAATGAGCTGATAAGAAAATTCTAATGGTACCCAAGTACGTCTGGGGGAGGGGGGTTCAGGGAGGGGAGAAGAGCCCAAACAAGTCGATAGGTGATGTTGAAATCTGAGTGACAATGAATCTAAATTTTCAAAATGTTTCATTTCACTCATTTTATGGGGAGGTTCAAACCAAAGCATCGAACAATGAGCTTCGTAGCGAAGTGGAAGTGATTTTTACTCATGCCAAATATAAACAGGAAGGATGGTTGATGAAGATGATGCCAGCTGATTTCCAAGCAGATGGAAGATGACCTCGGGCAAATGTTAGAGTGAAGAGGGCAGAATGTTTATGAAGTACAACATGCCATCTTTTGATTGAATCCTTTAACAAAGCGACGGGTGCTTTTGCTAGTTCTTATTATAATCAAGCTAATTATTGTGGCTTGACGAGCTGTTTTGAATTAATATTAAAATTTTGTTCGAATGTGATTGTTGGGATTATATTTCAAGTTGAAGAACCTCTTGTCATGATGATTACTTGTGAAAATTTGCATTTGTCAAGTTCATCAGTCATTCCTCCAAAATATACACATTCCATATAGAAAGTCCACACCCACTTTCAAAAGTTTCACCTTTTGTTTCCTTATAGCCTGGAATGAAATTTCATCAAATCAGACGTTTTCCACCTTTAGTTACACATTGTAACCCACAACTTCCAAGTGAAAAATAAATTCCACAAATTTCATAAAATCATTTAAAAATACAAAACTAGAATATCTTGGTTTGATAAGTATCCATCCAACTTACAATAGCAATTCTAAATTAGCTCAGGTGTAACCGATCACCATAAAAATCACACAAGTTAATTGGCCTTCACCTGTGTTAAGTTGCCATGATTCTGATTATTTCAGAATATAATCAGCTGTTCCTGTAGGTTTCCTCTACTGGGTAGTGCATTTCACAGCAAACACTCAACCATGAGCCCCAAGGAGCTTTCAAAAGACCTCCGGGATAAAGTTGTGGAAAAGCACAGATCAGGGTATGGGTATAAAAAATATTTCAAAGGCCTTGAATATCCCTTGGAGCACAGTCATCTCAAGACAATCATTAAGAAGTGGAAGACATGTGGTACCACCAAGACTCTGCCTAGATTAGGCCGTTCCTCCAAACTGGATGACCAAGTAAGGAGGAGACTGATCAGAGAGACCACCAAGGGACTAATGGCAACTTTGAAAGAACTACAGACCTTTTTGGCAAAGGCTGGTCACTGTGTGCATGTGACAACAATATCCCAAGCACTCCACAAGTCTGGTCTGTACGGAAGGGTGGCAAGAAGAAAGCCATTACTCAAAAAAGCCCACCTTGACTCCCATTTGAGGAATGCCAAAAACCACTGCAGAGATTTTGAAGCAATGTGGCAAAAAGTTTTGTGGTCTGACGAAACTTCACCAAAATCACGAATCGCTGCTCACCTTCACTCTTTCATTCCTATTTTTCCCCGCCTTTGGAATAAACTCCCACACTCTCTTCAATCCCACTCTTCCCTCCAGGTCTTCAAAACAGCTGTTCACCACCACCTATCTCCCCCCATCCAAAACCTCGATGTTTTCTACCCCCATTAATTCACTCCAAATCCATCTCCATCCAATTCCCTGCTTTCCTTCCTGAAAGTCCCTGTAATGTCCATCTTGTATACCCCATGTTCCCCACCCCATCCCTCTCCCTTCCACAGATCTCCTAATGTCACAATTCCCCACTGTTTTGTCCTTCCCACTCCCACCCCTCTTGTCTCATGCCACCCTTGCTGTGCGTTGTGTGTTAGCTCTCATACCAGCCTCGACAATGTATAGAAAAAAAAAAACCAAGATGGAACTTTTTGGCCTAAATACAAAATGTTACATTTAGCACATCACTCAAAGAACACCATCCCTACCTTGAAGCATGGTGTGGCAGCATCATGTTATGCGGATGTTTTTCATCAGCAGAGACTGGGGGAACTTGTCAGGATAGAAGGGAAAATGGATGGAGCAAAACACAGAAAAATCCTAGAGGAAAACTTGCTGCCCTTTGCAAGAAAGCTGAAATTGGGATGGATGTTCACCTTTCAACATGGCGACCCAAAGCACACAATCAAAGCTACGCTGGAGTGGCTAAGGAACAAAACGATAAATGTCCTTGAGTGGCCCAATCAGAGCCCCGACCTAAATCCAATCAAAAATCTGTGGCACAACTTGAAGATTTCTGTCCATCAACACTCCCCACGCAACTTGACTGATCTTGAAGTTTTGTCCAGAACAATGGGCAAATATTGCGCAATCAAGGTGTGCAAAGTTGGTAGAGACCTACCCCAACAGACTCACAGCTGTAATTGCTGTCAAAGGTGCTTCCACCAAGTATTAACTCAGGGGGGTGGACCGCTTATCCAACCAAGATATTCTAGCTTTGAATTTTAAATTAATTTTGTGAAATTTATAGAATTTGTTTTTCACTTGGAGGTTGTGGGTTACGATGTGTAAATAAAGGTTGAAAACGTCTGATATAATGCAATTTAATTCCAGCGTATAAGGAAAGAAGAGGTGAAAATTTTGAAAGGACGTGTAGACTTTTTAAAATTTTCGGATACGGGAATTGTTTAATTTTTAAAGTGATTCTTTACCATTGAGGGATCGGGCCAAAAACAATATATAGCGTGATATGTCTAAAGTGTATTGGGCCCGATATGTTCTACTGGATCAGGCATTGTGTGGTGGAGGTATGCGCTCTACTGAGTGCCCTTGTAGTTTCATATTGTTATAATGCATTCTGGGTGTTAATAGTGAATCACGTGATCATTTTCTATAACTCAGTTTTTGTTCCTTGCTTGCCTGCTCAAAGGAAACCGAATAGAAAAGCAAAACTCCAAACGAACTTGTAACAAATTGAAAGTCATCAAAATGTTTGAATGCTGTTCTTGGGGCTTTAAAAAGGCAGAATGGATTTGAAATTTTGCATTATCTATGGTTCACCTTTGACCTTATTCTGCACCGAAACCTTCATCCACCAGTGTCCCGCAAGACAATACTGAAAACAGGCTCCGTGGGTGTGGCCATGTTGCTGGGGGTGCTTTAAGGCTTGCGGTGAGAATCACAGCGATATTCGTTTCCCAGCAGTTGTCTACTGCCATGGAAGCCGGAATCCCGCTGCTTTTCAGGAAGGTTTTTGGCTTTGGCTCCAGGTCCTCCAAGGCCACACATAAATACAATTCCCATGGTTTGTCGTATTGAATAACCTGAAGGTCTGCATCAGAAGACTGTGAGCAATCGCTGATGATCAACGCCCCTCTTGGTCGTTTCACTGATCATCGTCTCTTCTCGGCTCTCGTGTGTGCAATGTGGTCTGACACACGGATGCGGCTGTGAACGAGCTACAGTAAAAACTAATGCTCTGAATGCAAGACGAGGACGGTCCTTTGAAGGAGACGTTATGCCGGCTGCAATTATGTGCATGTAAAAGATCTCATGATATCCAACAAGAGGTGACCTCGGGTCAGTACCCTGGCTAAATTTCGCTTGCAGCCCGACTCAGGGATATATTTGGGCTGAGAGTTTGTTTAGGTAGTGTATTAACTTGTATGAGTTCGGACTTGGACAAGCAATCTCCAAAGCATTCTTGCAGTATGACGGGAGGCACTAATGCCACGATGATGTGTAACTGTACACATACACTGAGTTAGAGTTAAATCAAAAACACACTCACACACACACAATTTCAGTGGCAGGTTTGTTACACTTCAATGCAAAGGACATAAGGACATGCGTTGTAATAATTGTCCAGTTTAAAATTCCCTAATCACAAATTAAATTAATGTTGTTATTACTAACCTCTGGCTTTTGATAAAGTGCACTTTTTTAAACAAACAAACTTTGATTGTCAAGGTGGTGTCAGTAAATGTTGACACATTTTTACAAGGAAGGAAGGGAGTCTGTTTTTCATCCCACTGGGGGTAAGGATAATATAATTAAAATACTTGTAACATGTAGCCTTAACTGAAGATAAGAGAAAGCTCTTTATGCTTTTGACAATAACGATTTAACTGCAAATTACTGGTCGGTATCACTGCCCTGCAGTCTGGCAGTGTTTCCCCTTGTTTTTCTCATGCAGTGGCTGGAGGTATGCACACTCATCTCTGAGCCGTCGAACCTGGGTTCGAATCTCGACCCAGATATAAACTGCCACTCCGGTGTTGCAACAGGCATGGTGAGGCACCAATGTATGCCGTCCCTCGGATGGATAATAAATGGGGTGTCCCGTCTCCTAGCCCTAGTTGGCGGACGATAAAGATCCGACGGTGTTGTTCGCAAAGAGTGCGCGGTATACAACCCTGGCCAAGTTGCAATCACCTTCAGTCGAACGTGAGACCCACCTGACAAACCGCTTTGTTAAAGGCTTTGGTTAAAAACGTTCTTCCACCGATCCCATGAGAAGGTGTGACTGTCTGGAAGCCAAAGGCAAACCACCAAGTGCAACCTTTTCTCAAGAACTGCTTCGGCAGCACAAGCTCTGTGAAGAGTGTGGTACATTGATGGTGGTGATGATGTTGATAATGATTGCGCTGCCCACCGCACAGTTAAATGTCAAATTGTTATCGATTTCGTAAGTGCTACCCTTAATTGCTTTCTGCACGAATTTTGATTTACTTGTAATAATTGAAGTAAATATGGTTAGTGAAGACGAAATCTATTATCCATGATGCATGTTTTCAGGACATTATGGTCTTGGCTCATGCAGCTTATGCTTTTAGACACCGATAAACGCACTTTGGCATGAGGTCATCTCGAGTGCATCGATGTGTTCGGTTGGAAGTGAATCTCTACTGTTACAATGGAAATGCATTCACGGAACACTAAATGAATCAAGCATACGAAGCTAGATCGTGTCAAGGAAGGCTTCCACACCTACCTCCAAGACAAGTGTTTAGAGGTCTCATGTTTAAATGAATCGATGCTATTCTCTGCACGATTAGATCAGAGCATGTAAAGAGTTTGAATGCAGGAACAAGTCAATGAGATCATCAGCAAACAAGCGCAACAACAACAATAACACAGCAGCAACTAGAATGGCCTTCGGTAGAGTGCATACCTCTGCCAGGCTGAACAGTGTACGTTTTGGATCCCACTGTGCTGGACCCGGATCTGAGCCAAAATCTAATCGGCTTGTTCTTGTCACCTAACCAACTCATCCACCAAATTTTGTCTGAATCCGTCCATAACTTTTTGAGATATCATGCTAGATATCGTTTTTGTCCCGATCTCTCAATGATGAAGAATCACTTTAAAAATTATCGGATCCGGATGTCTTTACCGAAATCGAATCGATTTGTCCTTGCCATTTCATCCGACTCCGTCCATAACATTTTGAGATATCCTTCTCTCAAACAGACAGACCGACAGACAGGGGGTGAAAACAACCTCTGCTACCGAAGTTGTCATCAGATTTTCACTTCAATGCAAATGATGTAGGGTTTAATAGTGTCAGACAATTGGTTGTGTTCGTGTGTGCACAGGATTGTCACGAATGTCACTTTGTGCCGACAAAACGACTGATGTTACAAAACAATAGCAGAATGCAATTATGTCGTGATTCGAGGACTAATCGGTGCAACTGGAGGTCTGGATGTCTGACAGTCATCCAGTGAACTCGGGCCATCACAGTGTCAAGCCGAGAGATGTGTTGCATGCATTCACACTACGATCACTACTTTTGTCATGGCACAGATTATTCCAACATTGTGGGAGCAGCCGGGGAATGTTTTTGGCCAAATTATGTTACGCACCAGCTGGCTAGGCCTGACATTCAACTGAAAGTGCCATTAATTTCTTCAGGGTGCCGGTGATGACGAGCCTCCTTTTCACGAAGGATGCGTGCATGGGACCTCTGCCAACGACTGTGAACAAACAGGAAACCCTGCTTAACATCTACCCGAGGGATGGCAGTGGCACACACATTGATGGACCACCTTTGCCAGGTAATAATGTTTGTAGTGGAACGCTTTTTTAGTCCCCTACCAGTTTCACCGGATTGGACTTCAGCTTTGCTGCCTGGCTGGTTGTCCGTCCGTCCGTCCCACCTGTGATTTTTCAGACTTTTTCCCCATACCCTTTAACATATTCAACTGAAACTTGGTACATGGCTTTAATATGATGCCTCTCCCATCGGAAAGATTACAACGCCCTGCCTGCGAAGCACCGGGGTGGCCGACTGGCAGTTTATACATTGCTCGGGACTAAGCAGCTCAAACTGTGATATGCACGCTCCGAACTAGTTAACTCCGAGCTCGCTAGAAGGCAGGCGTATGTATTTGTAAGCTGTGTTGGGTTTGAAATCTGCTTATGCATCCTCTTGACTCCAATGCATCTAATCACCACTTTGAAAGCCATAGCTGATCATAAACTATAAGGCGACAAGTCATGGGTCTGGGCGGTTAAGTTTAATCCCCCCGATCCAATTGTGGTGGACGGGCGGTTAACACCGACCAGGCCTGGATAGCCGAACAGTTTTCCTTAGGAAGCAGACACGTGTTCCTCAGAGATCATCACAGGATTCTCTGCGCAAGAGTGCAATTGGTGGCACTTGCGGAGCGATGGAACCACAGATGGATGCACAGCACAAGGGGTTTATACCCAAACTCCATGACAAATACACGGACACAGCAACTTAAAATAAACATGGGGATTTAACAATATAAATATTTACAAGGGTAATTGAAAAAGTAATAATAATAACGTGAGGTAATTCAGGTCTAAAGTCGAGGCGCCTCCACACACGGACTTTGATACGGCCAAGGGGAAAACAAAATGAAAGAAAATCCTCCCTTTATTCTGGCACTTAGCCTTGTCCAGAGATGGTCTATATTGAATGTTGGCCTTGAGGTGCTTCGTCCTGAGCGGGTAGACGCACCCAAAAACGGCACCGAGCCGCTCTCCAGGCGGGAAAACGTACGTTAGGCAATTTGTGAAGCAGTATTCAACACAAAGGCTGAGAGACTTCCGTGTGGCTTCCTCGTCGATCGCACTTGCCGATGCTACAGCACTCTGCAGAATGGCGCCACCTCTTCGGTGACATACACGAGGCTTCGATGTCCTTCTCTCACGACCAGCCAAGAGTCGATGGCCAGCGTCTTGCTCAGTACGTGAGCCAATTCGCCTCAGCACGAATACGAGAATCGTGCAGTCTTCGTCATGCATCAAAGGAAAGTCAGCCATAATGCCCGATCTTACAGGCCATCTCCTCACTCCGTTCTCTCTGACCGCATCCCTCACACACCAAACTGAACCAACAAAACCAACAACCTCCTCGCTTCTCCCACCTCCGGGTGTGGCTTGCTAGCATGAAACCCGGGAAGGCGGGGCTTCTGCCTGCTCGGCGTGTTTTGCTTGCTTGTTGTTATGGTTGTGGTTGTTATAAAAATGCAACTCCTTCATGGCTGGCTTGTAAATGCAAAAAGGTAGGAATGGGCCACAGGGGTCAATCACATACTGGGGGAACTTGGTATTAATCCCTATCTCATTGACACCGTACCACCCCCCCCCCCCCCCCCCCCCCCCCCCAGTGTGGTGACATGTAACACTTAAGTTCACAGTTTCCCTACTTAATTACATCGAGATATCTCGTACATGTCCACAGACCAAGCAACTCTATTCAATCCTAACTTTCCTATGAAGTTCCTCCATCTACCCTGACAATTGGAACAATATGTATATATATATATATATATATACATGTTTTTATTGTTATGTTTGTGGGGTAGATGGAGGAATTTCAGAGTAGGGTAGGATTGTATCATGTAGCTTGGTCCATGAACGAGCAGGAGGCATCTCAATGTAATTTAAGTTGGAAAGACTGTGAGCTTAAGTTGTAACGTGTCACCACATGGGGGGTGGTGCTGTGTTAATTAGGTAGACTTTCAGGTTAATTTCTCCCAGGATGTGATTGCCCCCCTCTGACCTATTCATACGTTTTTGCATTTACAAGCCAACATGAAAAGAATTACGTTTTTGTAACAACAACAGAGCCGAATGTTCCGGAGTAGGCAAAAACCCCGCCTTCTCGGCTTCGGACTGGCATGTTACGCCCCCGAGGCTGAGGATTGGTCGGTGTCTCGTTGGAGAGGGCATGATCGGAGAGCAGATAGTCAGTATGAGGAACGCAGTTGAGACAGAGGGCCTCGTTTTTGCTCTCCTCTCGTTCATGCTGGGGTGAATTTGCCCGCGTACTGGAGCAAGATGCTAGCCATTACTGTTCGGCTGAGTCACAAAGTTGTACGTTTATGAGAGAGAAAGAAAAAGAGCGTGTCTCAGTTTAACTCGGCGTCATCCCATCGTATGTTCAAGGAAGAAGGCGGGCCATGGTTGTGAGCGGACCTGGTGCTTAGAGACGAACGGTGTGGCAAGTTATTCGTGAAAAGGAGCTGCATGGCTGCTTCTGGGCCCTGGCATTGAATACCTCCGCACGAATTACCGCACGTTTGCTTCCCGCCCAGGGAGCGACTTGGTGCTATTTTGGGTGTGGCTTCCAGCACAGGACGATGCGGTTCCATCGCCAAGCTCCTAAAACATCATCTCTGGATACAATGCTAAGTGCCAGAATCCATCAGCTTCACTCTGCGTTTACGGATCCAGATTCACCATACACCTCACGATTTTACTTCAACCTTTCCTTTTCTGAATCTTTCGCAATCCTTATTAAAAACAAATAAATAAATAAATTCACTTTTAACGATACACGTCCCATAACCACGTGCTTCTGCTGGATCTGTTCTACCCTCCGCATTTACGATCCAAATTCACCATTCACCTCACGATTTTTTCTTCAACCTTTCCTTTACCTAATCTTATTCAATCTTTATCAAAAAATAATATTAATAATAATTACACACACGTCTCTCTTGTAATGCTTCATCTTCCTCTTTCACACATGTGGTTCTCATTACTGTATCATAATTCACTACTCTTCTCCTTTTCAACAGACTGCTCTCAATTCGATCTTTCCTCATACCTTGTCTAAAAAATCCAACTATTACAATGTTCCTCTCTCTATTCTCTTAATTAGCCTTTGTTGCATCCCTCAAGAAATGTCTTGAGTGACATTTTTGAACTAAAAATTAAAAAAACCCCAGTTTCTTTGCTTGTTCGCTTTCCATCAATCGTATTTTTTTCCAACTTCAGTGCCAATTCACCCCTCTCACTCTCCTCTCCCTCATCAAGCAACCATCACACTCTTCTCCCTCCAAGTTCTCCTCTCACCTTTCTCAAAAACTCCCCCCTCAACTCTCCCACTCACCCTTCTCCCTCAACTCTCCCCACTCACCCTTCTCCCTCAACTCTCCCCACTCACCCTTCTCCCTCCATTCACCCCCTCACTCACCTTCTCAAAGTTCCCCCCCCCACCTCACATCCACAAAGCTGTCTCCTTCCCCTGCCCTCTCTCTCCCATCCCATCACTCCAAATCCTCAACTGCTTCTGCCCCTCTCTTATTACTTTCCACTGTACCTCAACCCAGCACCACAAGGGACAGAGCCTTTTCTTCTCCTCATCCGGCCCCCTCCCCTAGCTCTTCTGCAATCTCCCACACCCTTTCAACAACTCTCCTTACCTCCCCCTCCTCCTTGTTCTACCCTCCCCCTCCCCTGCACCCAAGGCCTCTCTCCCTCTCTTCATTAACAGTGTGGACCTCAAATACTGGGCCTTCGCTCAACCTTACAGATCTTTCCATACAGGTTGCCACTAACAAACCAGACATAATCTGCCAAACAGAAACTTTCTTCTCTCAAGACGTCTCTGACTCCCAAGTATCTCTCCCTGGTTACTCCCTCTCCGGTATGACAGACCTGATCCTCGTCTCTGCGGCGGGAGTTGCTCTCTTCATCAAATACTCTTTTCTTCACTCTCCATGTACTGCCCTCACTCCCCACACCCCAGAATACCTCTGGCTACGGCTTCCCCTCCACTCCCACCTCATGTTTATATGTGTGCTGTACCGTCCACAAACAGTGATGACTCCATTTACACCTCACTATCCAAAAACATGGACCAACTTCTATCCTCTCATCCAAATCTCTCTTCCTCATATGTGGTGACTTCAATTGTCATCATGCCAGTTGGCTGGGTGTGGATACCTCTCTCACCTGCCATGGAACTTCAGCAAAAGACTTATGCGACTCATTGGACTGACTCAATCGGTCAACTTCCCGACCCGGATCTCAACCAACGGTACTCCATCTCTTCTGGATCTGATTTTGACAAATTTCCCTGAAAATATCTGCTGTTCTCCTCCGCTCCAATCGGTTCTTCTGACCACGTCCTTGTCAAAGTGACATCTCTCTGGCTATTATCAGAGAACCACCTCACCGCCGTCGAGTCTGGCATTTCACTCAGACTGACTGCAGATCTCCAAGCAGCCATCAAACTTTGAGACTGATCTCCTATCGCTACTTTCTCCAACATCAACTCATCCTGGGAATTCTTTCAAAGAAACTTGCTCTCCCTCATGCACAGATTTATCCCCTCTGTCTTCAGTTTGCCTACCCTTCCTTCCCCCCCCATGGTTCACTGAAGCTTGTGGCGAGGCAATTGTTGAAACAACTTGCCTTTGCCTCATGGAAAGCAACCCAACTGAGGGTAATCTCAGTTCCTTCCATAAAGCTCGGAATAAGTGGTGTGTATACCCTCAGGAGAGCCAGAAACAACATCTTTCTAATCTCAAGTCTGAACTCTCAAACCTCTCTCCCTCCTCCAAATCCTATCTAATAATAATCTGTTTCTGGTGTAGTTGTCCCCCTCCCTCCTCTCCCTTCACCTCAAACTGGGCTGCACTGCTGATACCGCACATGAAAAGGCTGAATGCCGAACCTCGGTGGTTGCATTTAAATCTTGTATCCGAAACCCTTCGCTTTCTGTACCCACCTTACCCAGTCGCACCCAACTGTCCCTGGACTCCATGTCCTTTTCTCCTGACAAGGTGGAGAGCTTGCTGTCAAACCTTGACTCAGATTCTGCAACCGCTCCAGACGGCATCAGCCCACGTGTCCTCAAAGCCTGCTCTTCTGTTCTTGCTCACCCTCTCTCTGTTGTATTCACCTTCTCGTTTCCTCAAGGTCATCTGCCATCTGCTTGGAAATCAGCAAACATTACCGCCCTGCATAAAAAGGTGCAAAAACATCCCTGCAACCACAGACCAATCAGCCTTCTCCCAATCATCAGCAAGGCAATGGAATCCATCATCACTTCAGACATTAAACCCTTCTCCAATGGCATGATTTCTGATCATTAATTTGGTCTCAGACCAGGTCACTCTACCCTGGATATGCTGCTTCTGCTCTCCCAACAATGGATGGAGGTCCTCAATGCCAGACGTGAAATCAGACCCATATCCCAAGATATATCGCATGCTTTTGACTCGGTCTGGCACCCTGCCCTGCTCACCAAACTCTCTTCCTATGGTATCCAATGCCATGGTATCATGGCTCGCAGACTTCCTCTCCTGTCGCAGCCAACGTGTGGCCTTAAATGGAGTTCTTTCATCCCCTCTTCCTGTTCAGGCTGGAGTTCCTCAAGGTAGCATTCTGAGCCCTGTTCTTTTTCAGATTTTCATCAATGATCTCTCCGACTCTCTGGAAAATCCTCTTTATCTCTCTGCTGATGACTCCACCCTCTGCTGTACCATCTGTCATCCCTCAGACCGGCAAGCAGCAGCCTCTTCACTCTCTGCAGATCTGGATAAAATCAAAACTTGTCCAACATGTGGAACATGTCTTTCAATCCGGACAAATCTCACACTCTCACTGTGTCTCTCCGAAAGGACCGTTTAGAACCCCGCCCTCCGACCCGCCATCTACTTTCTCAACAATCCTCTGGAAGATGTCCTTTCATTCAAGCTCCTGGGTCTCACTATCTGCCATAATCTTTCCTGGGAAAGCCACATTTCCAACCTGGCCTCCAAAGTCAGTCGCCAACTGAGAATCCTCCGTCGTGCAAAGTCCTTCCTCGACCCACCTGAGCTCCTGACCACATGCAAAGCTTTCGTCCACAGCCTGATGGAGTACTGCTCTCCCCTCTGGGCTGCGTCTCCTGCCTCTCACCTTTCTCGGCTTCACGCTGTGGAAACCAAGGCATTTGATCATTGGTATCTCTGCGGTGAGGCTGAGTCTTTGGCCTCTCCTCCCTCACCGCAGGCAGGTCGATGGTCTTTCTGTCTTCTACCGTCCCTCTCCGGTCTCGCCCCCCCCCCCCCCCGCTCTGTCTGCGATATGTCCTCCCTACATTTCCGCAGGGCGCTCAAGGTCCGCCAAAAAATCCTTCTGGTAAAACTACCAAAATCACGAATCACTGCTCACCTTCACCCTTTCAATCCTCTTTTTCCCCACCTTTGGAATAAACTCCCACACTCTCTTCAATCCCATTCTCCCTCCAGGCCTTCAAAACAGCTGTTCACCACCACCTCTTATCTTCCCCCATCCAAATCCTCAATCTTTTCTACTCCCGTTAATCCACCCCAAACCTCTCGTCCTTCAAATTCCCTGCTTTCCTTCCTGAAAGTCCCTGTAATGTCCATCTTATATACCCCGTGCTCCCCGCCCCATCCCTCTCCCTTCCACAGATCTCCTCCTGTGTCTATTCCCCACTGTTTTGTCCTTCCCTCTCCCACCCCTCTTGTCTCCTGCCCCCCTTGCTGTGCATTGTGTGTTGGCTCTCATGCGAGCCTCGACAATGTATACTAAAAAATAAAATGAATAAAGGGAGGGTTTTTCTTTTATCTTTCCCCTTGTCTGTATTTGAGTCTGTGTGAAGACGTCTTGAAATTAGCTTTAGTTTACCTCATGTTTTTATTACCACGTGTTGATTTATTCCCATTATAAATATTTGATTTACGTTCATTAAACCCTTTTTTATTGAATTTACTTGTGTCTGTCTATTCGTTGTGGGTTTGAATATAAACCCTTGTGCTTCCGTCCTGGTGAACGCCTCTGGTACGTGCTTTGCCGCCTCCCATCCCGTGCGCGCCTTAATCTCCAAGGATCTCGGCTGTTCGCCTCCAAGGGAAATTTTTTCGGCTATCTGTTGAGGTCGGTGTTAACTGTCCCGTCCATGACAACTGGGTTGGGGTAATTAACTTAACCCCTTGGACACATATATAATGTCTCTCACCAGTAATTGGAGGGACTACCAAACCAGCTCTCACCTATTCAATTACCCCAGGTGGCTGGGATTTCCGTAATTAACCCCTATGCTCTTCGAGTCAAAGAAAGCTGCATAAAGCAACCAAGAAAAGCTACGAGTATACAAACAACATTATAAATAAGAAACAACATTCTCCAGAATTTTGTGATTCTCATATACGTACTACTTGTGAATGTCTGCAACTTTGCCGTTTCAACCCCTCCCTGGGTTGCTCCACATCTGCAGACATTCACAGGTAGCACGTGCATGAGAATTCCAAAATTCTTCATAATGTTGTTTGTATAATGAGTTATTTTGATGCTTTGTTTTGCCTATTTTATAATTTTGCTTTCAATTAATCTCATCAATCGCACTGTAGTATTTGGAAGCCTCATGTTTCTCCTTTATGAGCCTTGTTTTTATGAATGAAAAGCTGTGGGCATGAGAAAAAGTTGATGATGAAATCGTATATCATTTCCTTGCTGAATTTATGCATTTTTCCATTGGAGGTTTGCTATAAGGAAAGTCTTCAATCTGCTGAACTAATGTTGAATGAAGTTGCTTTGAAGGAAATAGATGAATAAAACTGAACCTATTGACAGTAGAGAAGGCAAATCACTGACAGAGGAGCTAAAACAAGCACGTGAAAGGACAAGAAATAATAGAGATGGAAGAAATGCAATGAACTGCAAAACAATAGGAGTTGATGAGGAGGATGACAGGAGTTAGTAGTGCACCTCCTCCCCCACTTCGAACCATTGAAAAGTGGAACAAAAAAGTGGAAATGGGTAGGAAGCCTGCATCTTGGAAGTTGAACCTAGAGGGAGTTACTGGAAGAAAGCATCACACATCCTGGAGGTGCTTGGGAGAGTTGAGAGAGAGCAAGGGAACTAAACTGGAGTAGAACAGTGGGAGCTAAATACAGGGATGCTGTGCTGTATATCATGTCCTGTTCAACTTGTTTGCCTGCCTTATAATGCAATGCTGAAAGGTAGAAGTCAATGGGACAGAAGTGGGAATCAATTTGAAGTAGTCTCAGCATGACAGTGCTGTTTCTGAATGTACATGCACAATGTTGACAAGACACAGCGGACCGAATGGCAATTTGCTGATAATGTTGTACTCTTCACGCCAACCAAGCCTAGTGCTGAGTGGTCCTGTAAGAGTGTCATTTCATCAACAAAGTCTTTGGGTGATTCATCAATGCGTGCACCGTCCCTCGGATGGACGTTAAACCGGACGTCCCACCCGCCCACATTAATTGGATGGTAAAAATACCACGGTGTCTTTTGCCAATCGTCGGCACCCTGAACAAGTTCCAAATTCCTACTCTAACCTACAGGGGGTACTGCATCAGTAGCACAGCTGTACCACACACCCGTGTGCTGCATACAAAAGAAAAGAAGAACCAAGTCTTTGGTCTGTCAGTCAGCCTTCTCAAAACTATGCTCATGGTAAATAGAAGAGAAACTAGCATCCGTTGAAGACAAAGTCTTCGATATCCCCCGCCATAGTAAATGAGGACAAGTAGCAAAAGGCACCAGTTCAATTTATTCTTGATGTGTGTACCAAATTTCATAAAGAAATAGTTAATAGTTTTGCAACTATGCTCTGGAAACAAAGGTTAACCTCAATTATTTCTTAATACCCAACTTGTTTCCATGGAAAGTGACAGAAATTTTTTTGGGGGAAATCTCTAAATATCAAAAGGCACCAGTTCACCACTTGCTTGATATGTGTACCAAATTTCGTAAATATATCTTGAGGGGATTTGTAGTTAAGCTCCGGAAACGAAATGTGACGGACGGATGGATGGCCGTACGGACGTACGGACGGACGGAACCCATTTCTATATCCCCCGCCAACTTCGTTGGTTGGCGGGGGATAACAAAAGGCACCAGTTCACCACTTGCTTGATATGTGTACCAAATTTCATAAATATATCTTGAGGGGATTTGTAGTTAAGCTCCGGAAACGAAATGTGACGGACGGACGGACGGACGGAACCCATTTCTATATCCCCCGCCAACTTCGTCGGTTGGCGGGGGATAATAACCGAAGAGTCCAAAGTGCCCATACTGGACTCCTTTCATCACAGGCATGTACAAACTAAAGGCTTCTCTTTACAGACAGTAGTTGATTCAGCAATAAACACCACAAGAGAAACAGGTGACAATGGGGGCAACTGAGAAACGGTTGGAGGCAAAGTTTCTAAATTCCACCTGGAGTGGTGGTTAGGTCACCTTTCCTGCATGCCTGACCATGACATACCAAAACTAGAAGGGCACACAGTAGAGTGCATACCTCCGCCACATAATGCGTGATCCACGAGAACATATCGGGCCCAATACTTTCTTGAAATATTATGCTATACAGTACCACATCGTTTTTGGCCCCATCTCTGAATGGTGAAGAATCACTTAAAAAATTAAATAATTCTCGTATTCGGATCTTCACCAAAATCGAATCAATTTGTCCTTCTCACACAAGCAACCTGTCCACCAAGTTTCATCCGAATCCATTCACAACTTTTTGAGATATCATGCTATATAAAATATCGGTTTTGCCTATCTCTCAATGGTGAAGAATTGCTTAAAAAATTAAATAATTCTCATATCCGGATCTGGATTCGGATCTGCACCAAAATTGAATCAGTTATTTCTTGTCACACACCCAACTGGTCCACCAAATTTCATCTGAATCCGTCCACAACTTTTTGAGATATACTGCACACAGACAGACAGACAAACAGACAAACAAACAAACAGACAGAGATAAGTAGGTGAAAACATCTTAAGTTTTGGTGGTGGAGGTAATGAACCTCTGGCTGGTTACACAAGCCCCATCCACGGAGTAGGCCCAGGAAAAGGTGGAAGGATATGATTCACAAAGATCTTAGGGAAAATTAAGTACCAGAAGACAAATACAACAAGGCAACTACATCTCAGGGTAAGATGGCATGCCACCGATAGCACTGGCCTGGAAAATAAACTTTTACAGAGAACAGCAAGAACAAGAAGTTGAGGCACAACCAAACTAATGACAATGCCAGCAATATATGAGAACTCTTTAGAAGGAAAAGTGAAAAGAGATCCATTTTATAACAGATGGAACTTGTGATTGAGCAGCATGGAGCTCCCATGGTTTTTCAACCACGGATGACTCAAAGTGCATTGATGCAGACCAAAACCGCTGTGATGTCATAATGGAATTAAAAAAGTTTTGAAATTGCCCCCTTTTGGTTGTGTGAATGGGAGATGTATAACAGGACAGCACCAGAGCATGCCTGCCATTGCGTACATGCATGCATGTCTCTGTTTTTAATCATCTGTTAATCTCCACTATCTGTTGAACTGCTCCTCATGATGTTCAACCTCTGTATATTGAAAACAAAAACAAAAAAAACAACTTAATTCCTTTTCTGTAGTGAAACGGATAAGTTAGTCTGCTCAAAGAGAGCTCTGGATTGGGGTGTAATAGGTAGAATCAAATTTATTTTGAGAAGATCTCCATGAGAAAGGAGCAGCCATCAAAAGCACCATTGAACGATTGGTGTTGGACCAGAGTTCCGAGAGCGGGTAGCAACATTGTCTGAAAGAAAGACTGAACTAATGCTAACACATAAAGCTGAGGCTTACAATACCAAACATTTCAGTGAGTGAGATCGCTCAGTTGCCAGCATACTTGGCAATAAGTTATCTCATCATTGATAAACACCCAAAAATGGTTGAAGTTAAAACTTCAAATCTCATACAAGACCAGTTGGTTGGCACATATATGGAACTATAAAGCAAGTCAAACATTGTGGACATTTTTAAAATTCCACATTGTTTTTAAATCGGTCGGCCATTGTGTGGTATTACCCTGGCTAACTTCCATGCTTGGTGTTAGCTGTATAATTTTGTCAGATTGGCTAAAAGGCCTCTTGTGGCTCTTAACTGCTATTTTCTTCCAGTTCAATTGCATTCATGTATCAACAAAGTGTGCACGAGCTGAGTTAAACTCTCGGAGCATTTCATAAAGGTTTATGTGAAACTGTTTCAGGTGGTAACGAGAATGGCACTCGGTAGAGTGCATACCTCAACCAGCCTGAACAGTTTACGTTGCTTACCCCACTGATAGGCCCGGGTCTGCATCCAGATCTTGACCAAAATCTAATCAGCTTGTTGTCATCCATCAAGTTTCGTCCGAATCCGTCCATCTTTTCGAGATATCATGCAATATATAGTTTTTGGCCCCATCTTTCAATGGTGATCAAGAAGCACTTGAAAAAATTTCGGATCTGGATCCGGACCTTCACCAAAATCGAATGGATTCTTCCATGTCACACACCCAACCTGTCCACCGAGTTTTGTCTGATTCCGTCCAAATTTTTGAGATACCCTGCTCACAAACAGACAGACAGACAGACGGGTGAAAATTAAACATAACCTCCATCCACCATTTACCTTTCATATTGAGGACTACAATTTATCTTCATTTGTTAATTTTATTGAAATCCTCATATAATTAAGAAAGCTAATTCTGAAGAATCTTCGGAGTCCTCTTAACAATTGCAAACCTTTGGTTTGGTGGATGTTAGAAACGAGGGCTTTTTGTACTAATCGTGCTATTAATGCAAAACGATGTTGATACCACAATAGTGTACTGGTCATTATGTCGGCAGAATGCACTTTTTAATGACACAGTTATCAGCCTTTCCTGCTGCATATTTGGCTGTGTGTTCTGCTTTTTTCCTTTCCAATTGGCTGGAGCTGATAACCACTCTGTTACTGTTTACCTCCACCACCGAAGGTAGACGGAGGTTATGTTTTCACCCGTCTGTGAGCAGGATATCTCAAAAAGTTATGGACGGATTCGGCCGAATCCCGGTGGACAGGTTGGGTGTGTGACAAGGAAGAATTTATTCAATTTTGGTGAAGATCCGGAAGCAGATACTATAATTTTAAAAGTGATTATTCACCATTGAGATGGGGCTGAAAGTGATTATATAATACGATATTTCAAAAAAGTTATGGGCGGATTCGGATGAAACATGGTGGACAGGTTTGGTGTGTGACAAAGGTTGGGTGTGTGACAAAGAAGAATTGATTTGATTTTGTTGAAGATCCAGATCTGGATACGAGAAGTTTTTTCACTTTTTTTCTGGTGATTCCTCACCATTGAGAGATGAGGCCAAAAACGATATATGTATTGCATAATATTTCAGAGTTGTGGACGAGTTGTGACAAAACTTGGTGGATGAGCTGATTAGGTGACAAGAACAAGCGGATTCGATTTTGGTTCAGGTCCGGAATCAGATCGAACCAATCAGTGGCATACACAATGTAACTGTTCAGCCAAGCGGAGTATGTGCCTCCCGATGCCGTTCGAGTTGTTTTTGATTTTTTCTTCATTATCTTTTTCCAATTATATAAAGGGCATTGCAAGAGTCAAGGTGTGTGTGTGTGTGTTGTGTGTGTGTGTGTGTGTGTGTGTGTGTGTGTGTGTGTGTGTGTGTGAAAGTTGCTGTCGTTGGCTGCTCTGTCCACACGTAAGTGGGTTTCAGGAAATGGAGCAGAGACCTACCAGGTCTCAAAGTATCCGTGTGTGTGTGTGTGTGTGTGTGTGTGTGTGTGTGCGTGTGTGTTTGAAAGTCAACAGCCCTCTGTATAGTATAATAAAAGCAGTCATTTCATGAAAACATTCAGTGCCCTTCTACACACAATCCATTGTCGGTTCAATCGCCATAACATTGAAAAAATAATACTTATGAGTATTCCCACGTAAGGTGCAACTATTCATAAAAGTTCAAGTAAGACGTGTCTCGGCCTTTCATTGTAAACATAAAAACAGATTATTCTTTTGCATATAACTTACTTCCTTTTTTTCTCAATTTGTTGTCACCACACCACAGGAATATTATGACACCTGACTGATAGGATGGACTGTAGTTGCACACACTAGCCTCTCAGCTGTCGAGCCTGGGTTTGAATCTCGACCCAGCTATAAACTGTCATCCCAGTGTTTCATGGGCAGGGTAGTTCATCGATGTGTGCGCCGTCCCTCGGATGGACGTTAAACTGGGCATCCCATCTGCCAGCATTCGTTGTGGTCATTAAAGATCCCACGGTGTCCTTCATGAAGAGTAGGCGATTTATCGCTGGCACTTTGAACAAATTCAAAATGCATGCCCAAACCAGCAGAGGGAACTGCATCAGCAGCACAACTGCTCCCTCAGCCAATGATGCTACCCCGTGGCCTTGTGCCGCATACGAGCGAAGACTATAACACCCGCTACATTTCAAGTCAACAAGAAAAAGACTAAAATAGCATAATGTTTTGTCAGCTGTGGTCTCTCAACCTTTCTCTGTGCCTCTTCTGCCTTTCCCAGTGTACACGAGCACTGAAAATTTAATGAAGGCCCTCCATACAGATGCCAGGTCTCCAACTGGCAATGAACGCTGAGGAAATTTTATCCATCCTCTCTTTTTCATCATGGAATTCAGCAAGAACCTAAACTCTGCGGGCAACCAAATGCGAAATAAAAGATGGCATTGAGTAAAATGCAAAATGACACCCTTTCTGATAAGGCCTCCACTATTTGACTTTTTAATACTAGTAAGTTGAAGTCATTGCAAAGTTTGCAGACTGCTCTGATGGTGTGTTCAGATTTTTCTACCGTTACATGTTGAAAAATGCTTAACCATGAAACAGGAAGCGTGCTCGATGCTCGACTCGTGAGGATAATTCTGTCGATCCCGTTTTTCAATCACTGGGCACACTGTGCATGTGGAAGCATCCTCGGTAAGCTTTCGAGGAAAAGACCATTAGGAATAGTGTCACGTCGGTTCTTCCGAAGGCAACTGTGAGCAAAAATCCGCACCAGTAAATCTTCCATTCACACAGGCCATTTCCACGTTTTCAACTGAGCCTGCAGGCCTGGCTCCTGCCGCAGACAATGACGCTTGCCAAGTATCTGCAAGTGTCGTCACAGTATTACAGCGGAGTTTGCTCTCGGCCTCTGTTTTGCACTGCGAGTTGATGGCCCACAGCGGATGTGCAGGATTCGGGTGCAAGCACCTCTGGAAAATACGACGGAAGGCAGTCCGGAAACCAGACAAGCGATAGGCGTATATCACAGGGTTGACTGCCGAGTTTGCATGTGACAGCAATATTGCAGCAAACATAGTCCAAGGTGGCCTGAATAAATCATTGCAGAATAAATGAATACAGTTTAAAATGTGAAGGGGCAACCAGCAAACACCAAAAAGGCCCACTATGATTGCCAAAGACTTTGCTGCTTGCAGCTCTCTTATAAGGATGCTGCGCCGGCATTCCCCTTTGGGACCAGCCGTCGGGCCGATATGTCGAAGCTGGCTGCGTGCTGCAAGAAAGATGTTTGTATAGATGACTAGCATGATGAGGAGAGGTAGCAGTATGCAACCAAAGAAGTTAAAATACACCAAGTACTCAGAGCTAATGACGAACTCGAATAGGCACCGGACTTTTGACTCAAGACAATGAGCAGTGTTGTTTTTCTGACACTCCTTCTCAAACCACTGCTTCTTGTTCCAACCAAGAAGTGGAATGAGACCAATGATAAAAGAAGCTAGCCAGCAGCTGGCGATGACCACACGAGCTCGATGGCCTGTCATAAGTGCTCCATAGCTGGAAAGACAGATGGCACAAATGATGTTCAAATCAATAAATAAATTGGTCCACAAATATCATGTGTACGACTCATATTTCACAAAAGGCATGTTTCTACACGAAGTGTAACATGCACTGATGCTCTGGAAATAGTGCAATGTAATGAAAACTTCATAAAACAATGTGTTCACCTCTAAAAATCATAGATTATTCTGATTCAGGCAGCACAATGAAGCTATTAAAACACCTTAACACTGACCTACCGCAATGGCAGCTTGATGGCGATATAACGATCAACAGCCACCGCCAGCAAGCTGAAGATGGAGCTTTGTGTCAGGATGAGCACAAAGCAAGCAAGGAAGAGGCAACCATAGAAAGGGTGATAGAAGCCAATGCTGATGATGATGGCAAAAGGAATTGCGAGAAATCCGACAGCGATGTCCGCAGCGGCGAGGGAAAGCAAAAAGTAGTTTGTGGGGTTTCGGAGAGAGCGTGTCACGGCCACAGCCCAGCACACGAGAATGTTGCCTCCGATTGCTAGCAAAGCAAGCAGCACCTAGTCAAAGGATCAGAGCACAGTGTTTGCCATTGCAAAGAAGTTAAACAAACTTTCATTAAATGCACTGGCCAGTGGAAGAATGGCAAGACGACAATAACAAAAAATTAAACGCACAAAGAAAAATGGTATTTCTATATAATTTGGGGCTTGATACTGTCTGTAAGCCCTTATTAGTCATTCTTCTCTGTTACCATTAAGATTAGCTGCAGCACGTTGGTGAGGATC
>CM068955.1:150496400-150507915 GCA_035128595.1 Eptatretus atami | reverse complement strand
CTCTCTCCGAAGCAAAAAAGCTTACTCCTCCCACGGGACTCAGCACACGAACTCTGCACACGGGACTCCCCCACGAACAAAGAAGGATCTCCTCTTTATCCTTCCCACCCCCTCCGCCGCACCCGGCGTGACTCATGCCCTCATGATCCACCCCCCGCTCAACCACGGGTGGGAGGGAGTTGTTGACCGCTACTGAGCGATGAGCCTCCGGAATTGGAACGAGGGGTATTTTTGTTCGCGGCAATCAGTTGGCCTCCCCCTCATTGGACGAATTGACATTCCACCTTTGCAGGGCGGCGGACGGCCACTGAGGTGATGAGCCTCAGGATTGGTCTTATGCTGGTGGGAAAAAAATGTCGCCCATCCGTGATTGGGAGGACGGTCCGGTGACCTGACTGGAGAGGGAGCCAACGACACCCATCCCCCGTGCGTTGTCTGAGAAACCTAGACGGAAACAACCAGGGGTACACCTATTTCCCATATCCACCCTGGAGCGGGCATGTTAGGATTCCTCCCGGGTCGGCAGTTGCGTGTAACCGGCCCGCTGTCGATAATTGGAACTGTAAGTCATCAGTGGGCGATGGGAGGAGGAAACCTCACCCCTTACGCTGACACAGTTTGCACGTGGGCTGTAATATTTTGCGATGAGTGCGGAGAACGAAGAAGTTTGTGGTTGGGAGCAGAAGATTTAAGATGTTGAGAAAAAACATTTCTGAGCTTAGTTGAAAAAACCCGACACTGTGCTGGCGCACGGACACTTCATCAACCATTATAACATAGGGGAGGTTCTGAACTATCCACATTACTTATGGAAATAACTGAAACTATGGGACTCTGGAGCTGCGGTCTGTGTGCCAGAGCGCTTCTCCAATCCGAGTGTGAAACAATGCATGTCATCACAATGGTATGGCAGGACATGTTCAATGAGAAGGGAAAATTTGATATAATTTTCTGAAAACCATATCAACCGAATGAAGTAATTGACTTTGCATCGTTTATCAACTTCCCACGGGATCTGTGTTGGGTTGAATGATGACGTCATCAGTTGAAGCTCTTCTTCGCCTTGATTGGTTGGAGAATTAAATCCTTCCTTCTGAAACCACGGGACCAAATGTGTCCCGACAATCAGCGTCCTTAAAGGTTTGATCGGCTTAAAAAAAAAAAAAAATAAATAAAAAAACAACTTCCGAGCTGGTTCGTCATCGTGCCTTTCGATTAAGCAAGGATAACGCTCCTAGCGTAAACGCGTCATATCCGTGCTATTACGTATTTACACTCTATATCGGTGATATTGGACCGAAGACTAATATGTATTTACTGCTGATTTACGATTATTATCGTGGCTGTATTAACGAACAGTATTCTACAACTAAATCTATTTAACGAAATTTTACAATGCAGATAAAAATGAATAAATCTTTATATGAAGTGACAGCTGAACTTCGAAACTTTAAAGCAAATCTGCGATTTATAATTAAAAGTTCATGATATAGACGCTCTCAAGAACTGGCCACCCACGTTGCCTTCACTGTGAGGATCATGTTAAGCATGTGACTCCTAGTAGAAATTTGATGAAATAGTAAGAATTCCGTCTCAATGTATATTGAACAACGAGGTCCGTAGAATTGAGGTACCTCCGAGATATAATTAAGGATTAATAATTATTATTTTCAAAATTAATACTTCAAATCATAAATACTGTGTGCCGCAAATTGATAAAACCTCACTATCTCAATGTATTATTAATAAATTACCCCAAGTGTTAAATGGTTTCAGCTCGTCGGCTTCGATTCTTTCAATTGGAGCTGAAGCATTTAGTGTGGTCACGTTTGGGGTTAGAGCAAAGCGTTGGCTAGTTTCCATGCCGTAAAAGGGGGCATTGAGACCGACGGTGCTCTCGTGCGCCGAATTAAGCCCACTCCAGCGATTGATCACGTCGAGCTAATCAGACAGACAGGAACGCTGCAGCCTCAGCAGGGCTGAATGTTCCGTGCGCACGATCGAAACAAAACAGAAAAAAAAGCAAAGATTGAAAGTCATCAGGGGTGGGAGGAGAACATACTCCGGTAGTTGGATCAAAACGTGGGTATTTAGGTCTACATTGAAGATTGGCAATCGACCCTACCCCCATCGTGATCTGCCCATTGGCGTATTTCGGCTTCTACTTGTACCAAGGAACCCGTCGACTAACTTTATCCGGGCTGGCGATCTATATTCCGGGCAAATAGGATCGGTCGGGAGGTCCGACTTCATTCGACTGTGCGCCTCCGTCATGTAGTGCTCAGCGGTCGCTTACTGTTCTGCGGCCTCCTACCCTTTTTCTCAAAAAACCCCTCCAGGGCCACAAGCCAAATGCAGAGCACTCATAAATACCGGACTACTAAATTCATTAAAACTTAACAATATAAATATATAAATTCATAAATAAAAATAATATAATATTAATAATAAAAAAAAATATATAGAAACCATACAGGTATGATAAAAAAAAAAAATAATAATATATATATATTAATATTAATAATAACACAATACTTTATCATATTCGAGTAATCAATCTGGATGCCTGGCCAGTTAGGTGCGTCGCCCGTTACGTCACCGTGGCCGCACGTGCGTCGCCCTACGTGCAAAAAAAAAAAAAACAAAAAAAAAACTTTCAAACCGCGTGCCAGAAACCGCAAAAACCACACAAGGCCCACATCTTCCTTTCGCTTCTCAGCCCACTGGATCTCCTAGCAGATGTTGCGAGAATATCCTAATAGACGTGCAGTATCTCTGGTTACGTACCGAGAAAAAAAAATACAAAAAAACCAAAGCGACAACCCCATGCGACTCGGGAGGTCTGGCCCATGTCGTGCCCGAAGCTGCAGAAGGTCTCATGTCACACCTCGGCGGTCTTCTGTCGCCCATACACTCGGGGGCCACCTATGCCCACCCACTCGGCGGTCACGTGCCCACACTCGTGTGGAGGTCTCTGACTCACTACTCACGGAGTTTCAGTGACCCCATACCAGCGGATATCGTGTCCCTCAGCACTCAGGGGTCACAATGCCACACCCGGGAGTCTCGTGTACCACACCCGGGGCTCGTGTCCCACTCGGGGTCTCTGTCCCACTCTAGGAACGGTCTCTCATGCCACACTCGGGTCTCTTTCTCTTCACTCAGGGTCTCAGTGTCACCTTGGGTCACATAGCCCACCACTCGGGCGGTCACGTGCCCCAACACTCATGGTGTCTCGTGCACACATCGGCGGTCTCTGCCACACTTCAGGGTCTACGTGTCCACACTCGGGTCACATCCACACCCGGGTCGTTCGTTCACACTCGGAGTTCTCGTGTCCACACTCAGGGCCTCGTCGCCCACACTCGGGGTACATGCGGCCGTGCTCTTTCCCTCATCAGGGATTCGTGTCCACACCTGGTGGTCTTGCCACACCTGGCAGGTTCTCGTGCCCACCACTCGTGACTCTCCATTGCCCACACTGTGTCTTGTGCCCACACCTTGCTGTCTTGTGCCCACACTCAGGGTCTCGTGGCCACACCCCAGGTCTGTCTCGATGTCCACGCATTCCTGGGTTCTCGCTCTGATCCACACTCGGGGGTCTCATGCCACACTTGATTTGTCTATAGTGCCCACACTTTTGTCTTGTGCCCCACACGCTGGGGTACACATTGCCCAACTTACTCCAGGTGAGTCACGTGCCACACTTCCGGCGAGTTCATCGGCCCCACACTCGGGGTTCTCTTTGCCCTATCACTCAGTCGTGCTCGTGTCCACACTCGTGTGTTTGTCACATTTGCCAACAATCCGGGGTCTTCGCTGCTCCCACTACCTCGGGGCGGCGTTATTCACATCTCAGGTTCCATGGCACACTACTCGGGTCGGGTCTCTCTTCCCTTCACCTCGTGGTCCGGTCCACACCTGGGTGCTATGGCCTACCACCTGGATATGTCCTCGTGACCCACATCTCGGGGCTCCTCTCATGCCGCTACATTGTCTTGTGCCACAGCTTGTTCGTCCTTGTGCCACACTCGGGCGTCTTTCCGTGCCCACACCGGCAAGGGTTTCCCGTGTCCCACACTCATGGGTCTCGTGCTCACACTCGGGGCTACATCATGCCCGACACTTTTGTCTTGTCGCCCAAACACGTGTTGCTCTTGTGCCCACCACCTTGGCGGGTCTTGCGTTGCGCCACACTCGGACACTCTCGTGCGCACACCTGGGTTCCTGGTCTCGTGCGCCACACTTCGGAGTTTTATAGCCATCACTCGGTTGTGTCCGTGTCCACACTCGGGGTCTCGATGTCCACTAGCAACTCAGGTAGTGGTCTCGTGTCCAACACTTCGGGTCTCGTATCCACACTGGGTCTACGTTCGTCCGCACACTCTGGGGTTCTCATGTCCACACTCGGTTGGTCTCGTAATCCACACCCGGAGAGTGATTTGCCACTCTCGGGGGTTTTTTATTCCAGTCTGTCCCAACAACTCGGCCGGATCTCATGCCCCGCAATCTTCGAGTGTCTGCTGGTCCAACACTCCAATGCTGTACATCGCCCACACTCCAATGGGTCTTCATCCTCGTCCACACTCAGAGTCTCAAGTGCTCCTTACACTGGCGGTTCTCATTGCCCACACTCCGGGTACTCATGTCACACTCGGGGGCTCTCTCGCTCCACGACTCTGTGGTCTCGTGTTCCACACGTCGGCTCTGGGTCTCATGCCCTACATCTTGTTGTGCTGTGTCCACACTTTTGTCTTGTTGCCCACCCCTTGGGCGGTCAACATGCCCACACTCGGGTTTCACGTGCCCGACACTCGGTGTGAGGTCTCCGTGCCACACTCGGGGTCTCGTGCCCTACACTTCAGTGGCTCCGTAGGTCCACACTCGGCGGTCAACATGCCACACTCGGAGGCTCTGCGTGTCCTAACACCTGGTGTCTCCGTTGCCCACCACTCGGCGGTTCTCATTCCACACTACTCGAGTGTCTCGATTTCCACACGGGCTAGTTGTGCCCCACTACCACGGGCATCCAGTGTCCACACTCTGGGTATTCGATGCCCCCCTCAGAAGGTGGTCGTGTCCACACTCAGGGATCATGCCCACAATCTGGCGTTTCTCCTGTCCACACCAGGGAGTCTCGTGCCCACCACTCGGGGTCTCATGACCCAACATCGGGGACTCATGCCACACTCGAGGTCTTTCGTGCCCACACTCGGGTCTCGTGCCCACACTCGGGGTCTGCGTGTCCATTCTGGGACTATGTCAACACTCGGGATCGTGTCCACACTCGGGGTCTCCTGCCCACCACTCGTGCTCCTGCCCACATCTACAGTATTACAACATATTCAATTTACCTTTCAAAATGACGTTTCCGTTTCCAACATCGTAGACGATCCCCCAAATCAATGAGATCCACGCCTGGCGGCGACGCGGTCGCTCCCCCCCCACCGACCAAACCGGACCGCTCCTGAACGCGAGCCGCCAAGTCGAATCGTGCCACTTCGATCCCTGATCTGCCCGGGAATTAATATATAGATTCCTTGTGTTTGGTACACAGAAGCCGATCAGGAACGGGACCCCCACGGAAGCACAAGTGCCGGACGGATGTTGAACGTCACGTACGGATTCCAAGGACCCCGAACCTGGACTGAACCGGACCATGGACCTGCGGTTCGAGAGAGATCCCCCCCTCCTAGACTGGGACCGACATTTCCTCCACCGGATAGACCGTTCGTCCTTCCGCATGGTGTTGTTTGTGATTCTTCACTGGAGAGTCTCGGAGTTCTCGTGCATGTCGTGGCCATTACATTGGACAAAACTCAAAGATGATGGTTTTTATAATAATTAAATAATAATACATTTCATATTTAAAAGTGAGATTTGGGTTCAAAGTCGGTCCATTGGTTTAAAAAAACGAAGAGTGAAAGTTTCGTTTTTAATGATGTTTGTGGTTTCAGATTCCTGCTTGTGAAAAGTGAAAACTAACTTGATTGTGTTTCACGGCTGCACGAAGGTACGAGGAAGGGGAAGATCAAATTAAATGGAAGATTACGAAGTTATCATAAGGGAAGAACCCCCAACAAACCTTATCTATGGACCTGATACATGTACATTTGGGGCTGTTCACGACCATTTAACTTTAGTTTGCATCCCGGGGGATCACAGCTCCACTCGCCTACTTACAGCCACGGCCCACTTCAGCCACGCCCACTTAACTTTGCTTTTCTCACACTCCGCACCTGATTCGTGTCGTACTCTCCCTCGGCTCGTCTCCCATTCTGGTTTACTCTCTGTCTCTGTCTCTGTCTCCCTGTCGATGTCTGACGAAACTTTGTGGTTCCGATTTCGCGCCAGTGGTGATGCTGTGGACGCCCTTGCTTGCCGTTCCTGTGTTTCTCTCGCACCTGTGAAAAGTGAAACTCCCTTCTTGTGGTGAGAGGTGCAGGTTCCAAAACTTCCCGGTGAGAAGGGCGCGTGTGCTTGTTATGTGTTAGTAACGGTACCACAGGAACGATTCTCACGTCTACTAAACCACATCTCCTTATGTTTACCTTACTGTACATTCGACTCTTCGCGCACACTACGAATGGCAAGTGACCCGAGATTTTCGGGTTATGCGACCACGTTTTGTTGTGCAACCCACAGCAAACCAGACCGAGTAAAACTCCCTATTGGGGTCTAAACTACCTATTGGATGGAAAACCCAATTGCACTCTATCACGTCTTGGTGATGTTTAATTAGAGAACTCATGGAAGCCGTTTAAATGGCACGATTTATTGATGATTTCGAATCTCGGGATTGTGGGACACACTTGCGACACGTTCGACTCACAAAGGCAGGCCCTACAGACGAGATTGATTGAGAAGAAGGAGCAGAGATCGAGAGATGGATGAGTGAGAGAAGTAGTAGAGACTGTACTCGATTAGGGAGGAGAGGGCCGGAGAAAGTGTGATCTCCCCAGTCGAGACGAGAGAATGATGACTGATGGAGAGAAGTTATCTCTTAGAATGAGAGGAACCAACGTTACGGTGTCTTAAGTCCTTTCATGTAGTGGAGATGAGATGATATATATATATATATATATATTATTATATAGGTTATAGTATATATTAATATATTATATAGAAGAGACGAGAACGATCAGATCTGAGATATATTCACTTTTTTAATCGAATGAGAATTTGAGACCGAGTGATGACAAGATGAGCTGGATCATTGCTAGAATCTCGAGACTTGCATAACACATTTAGACTGACCTTCTGCACGTTTGAACGTTCGAACGCGTGGGTATTTTGAAGGGTCGGGATGATGATAGTGCGAGAACGACTTTCCATAGCTTTGAGATGGAGGCACGATCCGGAGCGGCTACTCGTACTGGGAAGTCTGATAATGATCTTTTGGGAGTTGAGCACGAGACGGGCGGAGAGAGAGAGAGAGGAAGAGATAATATATATATCTCTCCAGGTCGAGGGGTACAGTGCGCTAGGGAGTCGATTTCCACTCTTTCCCAACATAATTTCTTCGAAATGGTTGGCTACCAGCCATTTTTCGTGGCCCGGTTCCGCCATTTTCAGTGCCCCGTCGCCATTCTCGAGCTTCACGCTCCGCCATTTCGAACTTGTCCGCCATTCTCGAGCTTGTCCGCCTTCTAGTACCGCAGTGAGTCCGCACAATACCTATCTCTGAGCCCTCCAGATCGCCATTTACGAGATTTTGTCCACCCATTCGAGCTTCATCCACCATATTTGTGCCCTGTCCCCTTTCGTAGCCCAGTCGCCATTTTGAGCTCGTCCGCTACTAACAGAAGACAGGTGCATCTCCTCTCTTATAGGAAAGGACATTCAGGCACTCAGGTTAACCGACGGACAGCCTTCAGTTAACCCATAGGAGACCTTCCGTTTGGTTGACGAAACCTGAGCACCCACTGCGGAACACACACCGTGACGTATTACCCAGGTAAGGTTACCCCGTCGGTTTTCCTCCTATATGACATGGGGTTCCCGAAGGGGTCCCGATGATTAACTTTTTCCTCCAAACTTGATGGAATCCAATCGGAATTGCACAGACACACATGTCATGGCTCTCCCTCATTAAATCCCTGACAAATGTTCAGCTTCCTCAGGTCAACATTCCTCGCCGGGAGGAGTCTAGATGGTAATACCCAGGTTCCCTTACATAACCCACATTTACCCATCATACCCACTACCATACCCACATACCTAGATTACCCACATACCCATAATATTAACTCCGTTATGGAGAGGAAGATTGTCGATAAATCACAAAAACAGAAATAAAGAACGTTGTTTTCACTTGTACGCTGTATCCACCCTCGATGTTCATGACGTAGCTCGAAAACTTCGATTTCCACTTTCACAAAACACAATCTGAAAACACAAACAATCCGTTTTAAAAACGGAAACGTTCATCTTTGTATTTTATTTTAAATCATTGGACACGTGATTGGCGCGGAACCAACTTCCAGAGGTTACCACCGCCGATCTGCGGTTCGCTTGGGATATCTCCACAAACGCCTCGCTCGCGTCTTCACGTCAGGTTGAGCCCACGCGGTACCGTCCTGTCACCCGACACGACGGATGTGCTGGTCTGCTCCCATGACCCGAGATCTGAGAGCGAACACCCGGGTATCCCACGAGCGGACTCCAAATTGAGGATACGTGGTCGGTCCGGGAGGTGCGCGAGTTTCCGGTTAAGGACCGTGGATCCATGGTCGAGGTCACCGCCCGAAGCGGAGATATAAGGGGTCCAGAACCCCGGTACGTGGACGTTCCACTCCTTACCGAGAATTTGTGTCCTGTGCATGTCTCCGGTGCTGGGCTGTTACTACACAGGAACTCATTGACTGTTAGGTGGAAAAAATGTCCACGGATGTCTGGAAGCCGGGAGCGGAAAATTGAATGTGAATTGCGAGAATCATCCCATGAGCAGTGGTTACCCAAACACCGCTCCTCCTCCTCCCTTGTACATGTAATGATTATCATTTTTTATACCTTGGTCCACTTCACAAGTTCACTTTCATTCGATTCCTCTATTAAATCCTCGTTATACACAAACAACGGAAACTCTCTCTGGCTATGGACGCCAAAGACACTTTATTGGTGATGAGGGGACGACATACTGCAATGCTCTCCACGCTCAAGTGCACCTTGGGGTATCCTGGTAAGACGGACTGCCGCGAAGCAGGTTTACATTTACACAAGTGGGGACTATCCTTTAACAGTTTCCTCTAGTAGATATGAACACTAACGTGATGAGAAAGATCAAGGATACTTGGCTCATTGAGTGTATTTCCAAGGAAGGAGCTTATAGCTCATAAGAAACTACATGACAACCGATCTATTACCTAAGGACAATTATTAACATCACACCAGAGTTCAGCGTGTACAACTCTTGTATTAGCTCGTCCCTTTACTCTGACGAGACAACCTTATTTAAGGCCAAATTATGGCTTCAATATTTATTTTAAAGATGTGAAGGGCTGAACATTACTTACACTAAACCAGTCCGGCGCCACAAACATTTCATTAGGCGATGAAAGAAAACAGGAAGGAAAAATTTTGGAGAACCACGCCAGTTCATTGTACTCAGATATTACCGAGCGAGAAAAATCGGATAATTGTGCTCGTCAAGGAATGTGGATCGCGATCGTCTAGCGAAGTAGTCTAAGTGTCATTATAAGTTTGAGACCGAACAAATCATTTTTCACGAAATTTTACCTCAAGCTATGACCTCGAACCTTTTGACCTGTTGTGAGAACTGTATATTTGAAACAATTGTCATGGGATAGAATGTGTTTCGTTCGGTACGCAGACGGTGCATGTTTATCTGTTTTGGCTATAGGCAGAAAATATCATAAAAGATATACCTGGCTGTTGGTTTAAATTGGTCCGGAGTGGTACGGAGTCCCACGGAGACCAGGTCTGCAGGTTACCTTTGCACCCTCGTGGTGGTCTGGCTTGGGCGACCCACGATGCTCCTTTCCGCGCACAGCAGGCTAGTTCGTAGCGGTTTTCTTGGACGGTCGGAGCTGCTCGGGCCCTTCCGCTCCATGCTAGCAACGCCAGCTCTCGGCCTGGAGCTCTCTTCCGTCTCTCTCCTTGAAATTTCTAAATAACGCGCGGTGTGGGCGGACTTCCGCTCTCGGCTCATGTGCTCCTCTTACTCCGACGTTGGAAAGGCAGTAGCGTGTGCCATACCAGCTTGTTTGGGAGCATGGAAGTCGGAAGCTCCCCCGGACGCCTTCCGTTGTGTCGAGGGCTGAGCTTCTCTTTACTGCGCTCTCCCTCTGTAGCTCAGACGAAACGCGGCATTTGGGTGCAGCCTGCGTCCCCGGCTTGATGTGCGCTCCAATTTACCCCACGGCACGCTAGCGTAAGCAAACCGCGGGGTACAGTGGAGCTCGGGCCTTCCGCTGTGCCCGGCTGTGAGCTCTCTCGGCATCTCCTCCCCTCAGCGACGCGGCTTGCTTCTCGTGCGCCGACCCGCTCTCTCGCATGCTCTGCTTTCCCCGAGTCTCGGCATAGTGCACATGGTGACCATGGGTAATCATTAGCAGGACACGGTGGTGAACAACTTACTCCATTACTGCTTCAGATGCCACCTTTCCGGCAGCCCGACCTTGGAATGTCTGGATCAGCCGAAGCTACTCCTTCCGGACTCTGCAATTATACACTCATTTAATATCGAGTTAATCATAACCGCTCGTGTTAATGTGTGGAAAATGCGAGTGAGGTCGAAGAAAGAGCATGGCATAGACGCCTTCTCAGCAGCTATACGTTCTCCCTGTTCTTTCTTATTGACGCCCGGACTTGCCACGGCATGTTCTCCTCTTCGCCGTTCTGAGGTATCCTCTCGACTTAACCTCGCTTCCCCCATATCAGACTGTCGAAGATTATAGAAAGAGCCTTACACACTCCACATCTTTCAAGGACGTTGCAACTAATAGTGCACAGTCGACCTTCCACGAAGCTCTTGGACTTCACGGGACTTTCAGGCGAGACTCATCCACGACAACTCTATGACTCCCCATGACAACAAAGAAAAGATGTCCTCTTTATCCTTTGCACCCCTCCCCGCACCCGGCGTGACTCATGCCCTCGTGATCCACCCCCGCTCAACCACGGGTGGAGGGAGTTGTTGACGTCACGCAGGGTTCTTCTTCCTCTTCGCAGAAGAGGGGAGGACGTCTCCATTGTTCTTCCCTAACTATTAAATCGATCCGCAGCGCATCTAATCGATTTCAACATTAAACAATGAAGGTGAGCTACATTAGGGAACATGCACTTATCGACATAGCTGACTAAGGGAACCTGTATGTATGTGTGCGATTGAAGTTCCAAATTCGTAACACTTACCCCCTGCCCTTTTTACAGACCGTTCGCCGGATCGTCAAATTTCGTGTGACCAGCATGTGTAAGTTTTCCCCTTACGTGATAGATCTACCTTCGGATCCTGGAGTGCGACATTTCCTTTAAACGTGTCCCAAAAATAAAT
>CM068955.1:150477343-150490433 GCA_035128595.1 Eptatretus atami | reverse complement strand
GCCATTTTGCACTCCACTGCCCGTATCTCACCACGTGCAGGCGCCATTATGCCTCTTATGCCCAGACTTAGTGCCTTTTGCCTTTCCTAGAGGTCCAGCCCCATGCTCTGCATTCCACCCCGCATTGCCCGCATATCGCTCCTGAATGCTTGCATGTTCGCATCCATTTTGCTTTGTATATTTGTAGAGAGATCTACTGATTACATACTGCCAACATGGAGTCTGGAACAATGATGGGTCCTGCTTGTGAAGCCCATTTGTATGTACAATTCCCTAAACACGCCTGCCAATACCGTCAGTACACAGGTAGACTGTAAGTTAGAAAAACACTTTCAGTAAGTGTCTGTGGTTGTCCGGAGAAGAACCTTCAATTTAATTCGTCTTCACAGTACGACATGTGTGCTGTTATCATACGTACAAAATAGGTTCAATAGCATGTTTATTTCCAATGGTTAGATGCACGTTTTACTCTAGGTTGCAAAATCATGGCTACACTCATAGGTTGAAAGCGCTCGTTACTCGTACGTGTATAGCACGGTAGCCTCATTGGTTTCAAGGCAAGTTATCACGATAGTTCTAATGCCACGTTACTTCATACGATTTGTCACAAGCACGTTTAAACATAGGCTAAAGCTGACCGTTATCTGCATTCATGTTCAAAGCAACGTTACTGACTTTACAACTTGGGTTTCAGTATTGTTGCCATTACTTGACCGTGCTTCGACTTATGACTAACCCTACAAGTAACGTGTGTTCCGCCAGTGTTAAACGATGCAGGAACGTGCAAGTAACAGATGCAAGCGATGCGACCACGTGTGAGCCTTAGTCACGAGTACTTAATATTTTTCTAGCATGCTGTAAAGTCTTCACGACGCATTCGAATTCGGACTAGAGTATACTTGCCAGTACTTCTCAATTGATTTTGAGCATAATTCTTAACGTATTACTTCAACTTCCTATAGGTATTTGACGTGTGCCTAGCGTTGTAAACCCTGCTTTTTCATAGACATGGCATATCGCTGGCAAAGTCGTCAAGGTGTGTACTGCAAATGTTGACAATTCAAAATCTCGTGAGTTTTGAGCTTCAATTCGGCGTCCGCACAGTTCTCAACAGGCGGTATGCGCCAACGCAGTTGCGCCGGCGATACCGTATTAGTGCGCAAAGGGGTAAGTTAAACGCTATCGCTTGTCTTAGGTTTTGAACGGCCGATTCAGAAGGTAAGCATTCGTCTGGTAAAAGTTATGTTAAAACACCAACGAACGTTCTGTGGCCGCGTTCTAATATGTTATGCAAACGACAAACACGTTTTGAATACGCCAAAAACTAAAAAAAAAGCTCAAAATTTCAGCGTAGCGTCAAGCGTTTTAATCAATTTTTATACGTGCCATTGCTGGCTTAAAACGTCAAGGTTGTGACAGGTGCCCTAAAAATTGGGCTCTTCAAACCGCTCGCTTTGGAGACCGGAGGATCGGTAAACTTCCTGGGGGCAACTGGCATTCGTGATGTACTTCCGCAGTGCATTTGACGTGAATGACGGTCTTCCCTGGCAATTGCTTTTTGTTTACTTCTCATGGCACTGTTCCTGAATGTAAGATGTATGCCAATGTAACAAGCGGTGTCCAAAAGTCACTGTGCACCTCTGGAAAATTCCATGTAAACCAGAAAAGGCATGCCCATTGTTAATATGTAGAAATGGCCGATCGTGATGTTTGATGTGGGAACCCATTGTTTTTGGAGAAGGAAGGTGGGATTCAGATTCTGAGAGGTTTTCACCACTAAGACGGTCTGAGTTTGTTTTTGTTTTTTTGTGTAAGCATGCATTTCACAGGGCAGGAATTTGCCAAAAGCGGTTCCTGACAGTGATGTCTCGCTGCGTAACACTGTCCTGGTGTACGGGTGTTTTGCAAACGGGGTCATGTTGCAGATGCCCTATTCAATTCAGTTTATCGATGCATAGACAGCTCAATATATAATGTGGTGGTGCCGAAAGCGATAGACCAATGGAAAAATGTGTATTTGTACAGCGTGTTTCCATTGACGTACACAACGATGGATATAGAAGCTCACATCACAAATTTATCACTCCATGATCAAGAACTGATCTTTAAGGTTCATTATGCTATTAGTACAACCTGGAAGTATTCGCCGTTGCTTAGACGTTCGTGTCACAGAGATATACGATGTGGCGGGAGATACTCAAAGAGCGTACTGGATCTGACATAGCAAGGTTTAGGTGGGGGCCACGTCAGAGAGGGGTGCGAAAGGATAAACACGAATCGGTGAAGATAATCTTGGTCAAGTCCATTACCGAGACGATAAGTTCAGTGATTGCTTCAAGACTTGGAGCATAGGGGGAACTGACAGTGCGATAGCTTCAGAAACGTGTCGGGTTATGCGGAGTGCTAGCATGCGGTTCGGGTAAGTGGTACAGTTGGGGCATGTGCAATGCCAGAATTGACGCGTTGGATAATAGATGCCATAATATGGCTTTGATTACGAAGATTCATTTTTCACAGCGGATGATTTGGTCATTGGGTCATCGATATTCAATAATTGTACTGGCGAACTAAGAATTTCATCGTGATGGCGCAATGTGGGAACTCAAGGAGGAATGATCATGCGTCTAGACCGATGTCGCTCCTTATTTCAGTTGACTGCCAACGCATGAAGATAGGCTTATGAATCACTGTATATTTCAGTAGAGAGTTATTCACATAATTGTGGACGGATTTGGATAAAACTTGGTGGAACAGCGTTGGGGTGTGTGACCATGACAAATTGATTCGATGGTTTGGTGAAGATCCGATATTGGGCAATCTGGTACGACGAATTTTTTTTTCAACCACAGTGAATTATTAATATGGCATGATATTTCAAAAATGCTATTGGGAACCAGAATGTTTCCGTGGATCAGCATTATGTGGCGAGGTATGCGCTCTAACCGTGTTGCCATTCCAGTTACTGCAGATGAGACACTAATTTATGGAGTCACTTTTTTCTCAGATAAGATGAGGTTAGTTGCCATTTATCTGTCTATTTAAACAGCCGTATTTGGTCAGCAGAAAAGCCACACACGATATTGCAGTTTGCCATGAAAATCGCATATGTGATCTTAGTGTGTGTGTGCCATGTCAACGGAAGCCGAATATAATTTGGCCCCATATTTTCCACAGACGAATCAACTCGGAAGCTATTATGACATTCTTTACTCTCAATCAGGGCATGAATGAGAGAAGTGAGCAGTGCAATAATTTCCGACAGGACATTGCACTGCAACACATTACTCATGCTCCATAATGCTTGCTCCACGACATTTTTGCAGACAGATTAATTTCAAAGGACATGTGGCCAAAGAATGCCTGACTTTTCACCTCTGGATTTTAGTCCTCGTGGAGGATCTCTAGAGTCTTACTCACGTTGTGTTCTTCATCTCTTCTGTGATTTTTGTTTCACAGCCTACATTCATCGAAACTTCTGAAACTTGGCTATATATGTAAAGAATACCCTGCGCAGACAGTACCCATCTCCGATTTTGAAAATTCCTCCTAGAAAAAAGTTATGGACGTCAAATATCTCCGCTAATGGAATCGCCTAAAAATTATCTCCGAAACTAGCAAGCTTTTTGAATTCTGTTTGGGGAATCGAACAGGACATTAAGAGATGATTACCGCATATAGCATACACTATGACGTCGTACAATTTTATGACGTCATTCCTATTTTTGACATTTTTTGTTTCACAACCCAGAGTTTTCATCGATCTTCGTGAAACTTGCCATGTAATATGCAAAGCCCACGCGGCATAACCATCTCCGTTTGGATTCATCCTAGAAAAGTTGACGTCATAATTCACCGCTAATGAATCGCCTATACCATACTCCGAAACTAGGCAAGCTGTTGAATTTTGTTTGCGGGGATCAAGCCGGGCATTGCACAGATAATTTATCGCAAACCTGATACATCACAATGACGTCATATCTTTTTATGACGTCATCATTAAGAGGACGAGGATCTTAGCTCATTTGAGCTTGTTAATCTTTGGGAGCAATGAAAGGTGCTTTTATAAAGATAATCCCCACAGTCTTCAAGAACTCCAGGAAGCAATCAATGATTCCATCAGCAAATTTTCTAGGCTGAGTTGATGCGTGTCCTTCACCAAATATGCAAGATTGTGTCAATGCTTGTCTTCATGCATGTGGACACCAATTTTCAACACTTATGTTAGGTAAAATTTATTTCTTTAACCCATTATGCTCCAAGTATTTGAATTGGAACATTGGTGAAACTCCTTCCATGGTATGTTATGTAAATCCGTATTTTTGTAATGAACCCATTACGGAAATCCGCAATGAGCCTGTGGTTTCAGCGCCCACAGGCTCATCGCTGGACTTGGTATTCCAACGCTGGTGGTGTGGCAAAGGAGATTGACCATGTGCTCGTGGTCACTGGAAGATGATCCAGAACTGCAGGGTCTACCGAGTGCTCAGTTCCTCAATACAACCCACAGGCTTTTTGGTAGCAACTCTGAAGTTGCACCTTAAATCCAGGAGAATGGTATCATCCCAGCCGAGGCTGGATATTGGCAAGCTCAAAGATGAGAGGGTCGTTGAGGAATTTGCGAACAGTCTGAGTGGAGATTTGGGGGGTCTGGGTGCTTTGGCGAATCCTGAAAACTTGTGGAGTGCCTTCATGACCACCGTCCTTGATGTTGCCAGTGGATGTTCTGGAACTCACTGAGGGTCGAAGAAGAATTTTGTGTCTCAAGGGACACTGGATTACCATTGACCAGAGTTGCAGAGCCAGGCTTAATGGCAGAGCTGATCTGTTCAAGGGTTGAGGCGTAGAACTGTACGTACGCTGAAGGTGGACAAGGAGGCCGATGTTCGAGAATCTGAGGGGGTAGAGCATCACCTGTGCAAGTGATTCTCGTCCTGCTTTCAGGGAATTCACGCATTGCATTCCTCCAACCCTATCCCTTGGTGTACTGCAGTTAGAGCGGAGGATGGTGGGCTCTTGACAGAGCAGTCCGAAGTGAAGGCCCGCTGCGCCGGTTTACTTTGAGCGGCTGCACAAGGCTGATCCACCAGCTGTTGAGTTGGATGTAGGATGTTACAATCCCTATTACTAACCCCAATCAACTGTGGTCCACCTTCGTTTGTGGAAACACAGGCTGCGGTGAACCTGTTGAAATGGGGTAAAGCTCTTGGGATTTGTGGCATCCATGCTGAACTCTCAAGGCTGGTGGAAATGCTGTATTCATATCATTGCATGCAGTTCTGTGCTCTGTCTGGAATACAGGCCTCATCCCAACTGACTGGAAGAGGGCCTTGTTGTCCCGATCTGAAAAGGGAAGGGTGATCGCCAGGACTGCAACAACGACCGAGGGGTGACGCTGCTCTCAGTGCCGGGCAAGGTCTTTGCTCGGATAATTATGGATCGGTTTTGCCACCATCTGCTTGAGCACCAGTGACCGGAGCAGTCAGGCTTTACACAAAGAGGTCAACGATTGACTGTATCCTTGCTCTTCAGGTCCTCACTGAACGCAGACAAGAGTTTCGGCAGGGGCTGCTTGCAGCCTATGTTGACTCTCTGCAAAGCATTCGATTCAGTGAATCGGGTTGCCCTCTGGAGGATTCTTGGTCTTCATGGGTGCCCCAAAACTGATCAATCTGATGTCTGAACTCTACTCTGGTACTGAGTGCTGTGAGATGTGGTGATACCATCTCTGACTTATTTCAGTTGTTGATGAGTTTGTCAGGGGTGTGTATTGGCCCCCACACTTTTCAGTGCTTGTATGGACTGGATTCTGGGGAGGATGTCTGAGAGATCAAGTTGCGGTGCATCATTTGGGAATGTCAAGATCTCCAACACTTGATTTCACAGATGATGCAGTCATCTTTGCTGAGACTTTAGATATCCTTTTGGGGTCCCGCAAGGTGCTGAATGAGGAGTCAGAGCTGCTGGGATTGGGTTTCTTGGGTCAAAACTAGACATATGCAGAAGTAGCATTTTCAAGGGGAGTGACCAGGTCTGATTCCACATTGATGATCTGAGATGAGGCTGTTGAAGAAAGGAATGATTTTATGTCAACTGCGATGATGGATTCCACGTCCTTGCTGATGATTGGCAGTACAGTGAATTGATTGAGCTGTAGTTAAGGGAGATTCATTTTTGCACCTTTTTATGTAATGCTGTGATGTTGGCTGATGTCCAATTTCCCAGGTGGATATCGGAGACCAGTCCTGAAGATTTTTACTTTTTTTTAACTAAAAAAATGTGAATACGCAGAGCGCAAATGTCGAAGGAGGTCACACTTTATAACCTGCGAATACATGGGGTCTGTAAATGATGAATCCCTGAATAGCTGGGTCCAACAGTATTTTTAAAACTCATTTGTTTGTTACAACTGGCAATTTTTCCTTTGTACACGTGGCAGGTGTGCGTTTACTGAACTCCTGCTGAGGGGGTGGTTAGAATTGATAATTCCGTTCATCTCTTTTTTAGAGGAACATGACCAATTTTAACCTCCCTTGGGGATTTGCCATTGAAGCCATGCCAAAATGGTTTCTCATGTGCTAAATCTGTAATGTTTATTGTAAGATAACCGTTTATTAGAAGAAGGTACGGATGACAAAAACATGGAATCCCAGGACAAAAACATAGACGGACATGGAAATGGGTGGAGAAACAAGTAAATAATGTGCACTTGTGATCCGATACAACAAAACCCACTTGATGCAGGAAATATAATCTAATCAAAAGGCTATGAGCGCACAACAGAAGGTTCCAGGTGAGATGTTTTGGGCAGACATTATGGCATTAACGAGTCCAGTATCTGTCAAGTAAAAACGTGCAGAAACCCAAGGTGGGAGTGAATGCTCTCATTTATACTGGAGTAAGGGTGATTCCTGTAAACCACCTCATTTACATGAGGCGTGAGTTTAAAGGGGTAGTGAATGCTCTGGTTTACACTGGAGCGAGGGAGATTCTGGTAAACCACATTACATGATGTGTGACATCGCCCCACCCCCTTTAATAAACACTTGTATTAAAAGTCTTGCAAAGGTATGTGCTATTCAGTATTCATTTATTTTATGATGACTAAATGCGGCACAAGTGTTCCAACTAACTGAAAATAATCTTCCCAACAATGGGTTTTCAGGTGAAATAAAAAAGGCCTTCTTCCCCAAATAATCACTCGTTTGCATTGTTTGTTTGTTTGTTTGTTTTTTTTGTTACAATTTGGACAGGATCACCCCTAAAATACATATTTTGACATTTTCAATTTTTTTCAGGGAGCATGCCCCCAGACCCCCCCCCCCCCCCCCCCGTAAGGAGTCGTTTTGCTCGTTATTTTCTTTTTTCAAAAATGCTGCAGTTTCACACCCATGGAAATATTTATGGAAAACTTTTTGGATGATTTAGACACAAATAGAACAAAAATTATACTTATTTGGAAATAATGCAAAAATAACAAGAGAAGAGCAATCGGAGATTGCAGACCCTCACCAGGACTTCTTTTGAGTGGTGCATTTTTATAGGTATTAGGGTAAATCCAATATGACTACCAAACCATGTGAACCAATGACATATGTGTGAACCTTTTGTTCTTCAGGACAGGCGGTCATACGTGTAAGTTTTGCCTCGATCTGTTCAGCCACTTCACAGAAGATTTTTGAAGGTTAAAAATAAACAATATGGCTGCCGAATCATGTGACAGATGTCATGAATTTTTTTTCTGTGGACCATTTTATCCCTAGATGACCCTCAAAAATTTTCATACTGATCGGATGTGGCGTTCTACATATGCAATTATAATGTCATAATGAGGGCACCGATGATGCCATAAAAAATCACTCATTCCTCATGAGGAGTAACTTGCTATGTGCCAAGTTTCAATTTTTTCCTTTGTGTTGGTTTCAGAGATACAAGTCCAAAGTTTTTTCCAAAATGACTGCCACACCATGTGACATATGATGTCATAATTATCATTAAAACATTCTCAATAGTCGTCGCATCTAATGGTGAAAATTTTGTCTCAATCTGACAAGCGGTTGCGGAGAAAAACACCAATGTTCTGTGCGGTCAAACAGACAAATGGACCCAAATGCAACACCCTCCTTCTGCGAGTTTGCAGAACATCTTACCCCACGCAGTGTTCAGGTATATAATTCAATTGAAATATGATAAATGATTTTATGGTAGTTTTTATTTATTTATTTGAAATAATAAAAAAAAATTGGGAAGTTTAGAGCTGTTGTGCAATCTTATAACCATCTTGTATAACATACTGCAAAAACTAGATTTTTGGAAGCCATAAGAGGTGATTTTGTGTTCACATTGTGAAGTGTGTAGTTGTATTTAAATCTGGTTTTTTGTTTGTTTTTTAAATGAATAAGCACGAACACAAATATCAGTGACCACTTGTACCATGCAAGTGGTACAAAAGTGCTTGGGGAAGAATTGGACTGTAGTGTCATCCACTGGACGAGGAACATGCCTTCCACGGCTTCAGCGACACAATGTACCCGCCAAGGAAATGAGTCAAGACCATCCTGTGATTAAATTTCCTCAACAAACATATGTCTGGAAGATGCAGAGGTGACTTCAATGAAGACATCTGACAAGTTAATTTGAGTCATCTGCTTTTATACAGATGCCGGAGGAAGGAGATGTGAAATGGTGTTTTTCGGAGCAGTCTGAAGAGGAGGGAAACAGTGGGTTTGGCAGATTGTTGGAGAAGTGGAAATGGATGTAGGGTAGTATTAGGAATGTAGACGAGCAGAAAGTGGCTGGAGATTTTCTGGGAGCGGTGGCATAATCTTTAGTGGGGGGAGGGGCAGCTGTAGGAGGTGGACAGATGTGGCAGGCACGGAGGCGAACACGAAGCATCGAGATGGAACGCATATGGAAGGGATGTAATCAGGTGAAAGCAGTTGTAACCACTTGAGCTGCATTTCTGTCATCAAAAGTTCCAGTGCACATCAAACAGCAATGGCTAGGATTGAATGGTGGGACTTTTATAAGGCCTGAAAGAAAATGACACCCTCTCAGAACACATGTCGGTATTTTGTCCAAAAATATAATTTCATACTTATTCATACAAGTGGTGGGAAAAAAACAAGAATATAATTTGCACTTTGTATGCTTTGGTGGTGCTGCTGGTCACAGAAGGAGAATGCCATCCTGAAATCTCACCTGTTCACCGTCGGGAAAAGAAACGTATATGCTCTGATCTTTTTGTTCACAAAATGATCATCCTAGAATGTGAGCACGGCTATATAAAACTTGTATTTTTGGAAACGGAAGGATTTGGAGAATATTTTATCATCAGTTTCAGTGGAGGCACTTTGTATTCCCTTAATGTGAGTGATAGGAAATTTGTCTCTGCCTTCTCAACCAATCTCCCTTCCACACTCTGCATTTCACCCTTCCCTCCCATTGATCTCTCATTCCAAAAAAGTCGGCATTTCATAAGGTGCACATTTGCTGTTTGTTGTGAAGGCAATTCCATTGATGAACTGAATTCCAAGTGTAGTTAAATTTGCAGCATGATGTGCAGGAGCATTGCTCCATTGTTGATTATTTTCCTCGTATTGTTTAGAATAATTCCTCATATTTTGATCATGAATGTTTCTCAGATTCTAAAAAAAAAAATTATCTGGTTGTCTGCTGTTTTCCAGAATATTGACATTACAAACTTCAGCAGTAGCTGGAATGATGGATTGGCCTTCTGTTCTCTCCTGCACACCTACCTGCCTGCACACATTCCCTATGCAGAACTTAGCAACCAGGATAAGGTACTGGCAAGCCTCAACACTGCATGGCATTCCATCACCGAACCACATGACCTTATTTCTGTTTCTCCTCCTTTGGACAGAGTTCAGAGATGTAGAGTAAAGCCTTTCAATGGTTTCTCAAGTCTCCATGGTAGATTTGATCTGCACCTCCTGTAAATGTGTATTTTTAGGCAATGATGGGAGATGTGCAATATTTCACTTCAGCACAGTCATGATTACGTAACTAACTCTTAAACTTACACTTATGTAGGAGATAGCCATATCTCCCATGAGGTGTTATCTCTACCACTGAAAGAGGACAGAGGTTGTTTCACCCCTGTTTGTCTATCTTTCTATGTCTTTTTGTTTTTGTTTCTTTGTCTGTGTTTGTCCTTTTTTAATGTCTGTCTGTTATTTCATGTTGTTGATTTTGCCGAATTTGGAAACGATTTTAATATCTCTGCCAATTGACAATTTTTGGCTCAGCTTGGATCCGGGACAAAGGGAATAACAAAACAAAGGAAAACGGAAGAAATAACGTCCATCGGCTTTGAACAGCTGTGCACTTAATTACTGGATGCATCATCTCTTCATTTGATTGTGTTCATTGTCATGTTTCTAGAGCTGAGGTTTGTTGTGCGTAACATCTCTGATCGCCTTCCTCCCATGACATTCTGCCATTAACATGTAAAGGGCATTTTCATATCGGCTTCAGGTTGAGAATAGCAAGGGGTTGCAGTTGTTTAATCAGGCGTAATGTTGATCTTACAATGTGGTTCAAACTGCACTTGTACCTTTGCAGAAGCGGAACTTTACCTTGGCATTCAAGCTGCTGAGAGTGTTGGGATCAAGTCCACATTGGTGAGTCACACATAAGTGATTTGACAAAATGTGTGTTGTTTTATTTGAAGTCATTTGCTGTTTGAGATTAAAGTAGATTGTTTCCTGGAACCACAGAAACCTCTTTTGTGCTTTTTTATTATTATCAAAGGACAATGTGGGCCATGCAAAAATGACACTAAAACTGATTGTGTGACAGGAATGATATAGAAAATTAATAACAGTGCTTCCAAACCAACATTTCATTTGTAAGGAAACAATAGCTGAAAAGGAAGAGGGCAACTTATCGGGGCTTTGCGAACTGTTTTGAATTGGTATTTAGACTTTGTTAGAATGTGATTGTTGGGATTATATTTCAAGTTGAAGAAACCTCTTGCTGTGAGGATTGCTTGTGAAAATTTGGTTTGCCAAGTTTGTCAGTCAGTGTATGTATGTATGTATATATGTGTGTATATATATATATATATAATATATATATATATATATATATACACATATATATGTATGTATAGGTATATATAGGTTACGAATTTGGAATTCAATTGCACACAACATACAGGTTCCTTAGTCAGCTTTTTTCAATAAGTGCTTGTTCCCTAGATAGCTCACCTTCCATTGTTTAAATGTTTTGAAATCGATTAGATGCGCTGCGATCGATTTAATAGTTAGGAACGAAACAATGGAGACGTCCTCCCCTCTTCTGCAAAGAGGAAGAAGAACCCTGCCATCCCGTGACGTCAACAACTCCCTCCACCCGTGGTTGAGCGGGGGGTGGATCACGAGGGCATGAGTCACGCCGGGTGCGGGGGAGGGGGTGGAAGGATAAAGAGGAGATGCTTTCTTTGTTCGTGGGGGAGTCCCGTGGCAGAGTTCGTGTGCTGAGTCCCGTGGAGGAGTAAGCTTTTTGCTTCGGAGAGAGCAGTCGTTCAGCAGGCCATCGGTCCTGCTGGCTTGCTTGGCTTGAGCCTTCGGAAGCTTTTTGCTTCGCTGCTCAGTGAGCTTCGGCGCTGCTTTGTTTTGGAAGGAACTTGAGCCGGTTGTTCGGCTCGAGCTGCGAGTGGAGGCTTCTTCCTCTTCTCCTCTTCTCTCTTCTTCCTCTTCTTCTTGTTCGTGGAGCTTTTTTGTTCTCCATTTTGTTTCCCGGCTTGGTGCGACGCATCAGCCTCTTCTTGGAGTTGGATCCTCGGGAAGCGACGCATCGACAGGAAGGATCGGCGCCTCGTCTCACCGGCACGTGTTGAGAAGCGCGGGAGGATTCGCGGGAGCTGGAAGGAACGCGGCTCACGCGATTTGGATCCAGCTCGCTCTCGCTGGAGCCCGGGACCGGACAAGTTGAAGACCACACGAGGTGGAGAGGTTCGAGTTAGGCTCTGAGTTTCAGCTCACCTGTCCTCCGAGCTGGAACTCGTGATTAAAGGCCTCAGCCACCATTTTCTTGTGTGTGTGTGTGTGTGCGTACGTGTGTCCGTGGCCCGTCTAATCAGTAGGAACTGCTGTTAAGTGTAAATGACTGTACATAATAAGTAGACGGTTGTAGTTCTTTGTCGTGCTTTTGTTGCTTGTATAATTGCATACGTGTTTTGCCTTATTTAATTGCATACGTGTTTCATTATAATAAAATGTCCTTGTGTGAATGTAACCTGCTCGTTGCGTCCATTCCCTCATTGACTGACATTTCGTGTGTTGGGAGTTAGAAAGCCGTTGGTTTGCCGTAATAGGGGAACATTTGGACCGACGGTTCTCGGCGATTACGCCGCTCGGAATCGCGCACAGGACAAGCTCGCCTCGGCGGTTTGTTCCGTACGAGTTCCGTCGAGGGTGGAATACCCCGGTAGTTGGATCACATGGGTATTTAGGTAAATTGAAGATGGCAATCGACCCTACCCCACGTGATCTGCCCATTGGCGTATTCCGTTCTTGTACAAGGACCCGTCGTCGGAGTTATCCGGGCGGCGATCTATATTCCGGGCGATCGGTCGGGCCGACTCGACTTGCGGCTCCGTTCAGAGCGGTCGGTTGGCGGCCGACGCTGGCCCCGTAACATTTGGTGTCAGAAGTGGCATTCGGCCCCCTCCGCCTCCGTAGCAAAATTCACGGAGTCGGATCAGGGTATACGGAGCAAACCCCCCCCCCCCCGTGTCCCCAAATTACGAGCGTTATAAATTTTATTCCTGCAACGTAAAATGTTCAGCCAAGGCGAGCAGGGGCAGGAGGGATTAGGAATGGATTTGGAAATGTTAGAATCTATGGCTCAGGACGAAATGACTATGCAGGTTGACTATTCCCCGCAAATAAATGCAGAGTCCGCAATGGGCGCAGCGGCAGGGCCGCGGTGTATGAACCCCCCTCCCCTCCTCCGTCAAAATCCCTCCTCTGCCCGTCAGATCCGCGCCCGGTAATGGCGAACCGACTGCCATGTGTATTTGACGTAAGAGACATGTTTCGAGGCGTTGATGGGAAAAATGGATACA
>CM068955.1:150458170-150473022 GCA_035128595.1 Eptatretus atami | reverse complement strand
ATATATATATATACACACATATATACATACATACATACACTGACTGACAAACTTGGCAAACCAAATTTTCACAAGCAATCCTCACAGCAAGAGGTTCTTCAACTTGAAATATAATCCCAACAATCACATTCTAACAAAGTCTAAATACCAATTCAAAACAGTTCGCAAAGCCCCGATAAGTTGCCCTCTTCCTTTTCAGCTATTGTTTCCTTACAAATGAAAATGTTGGTTTGGAAGCACTGTTATTAATTTTCTATATCATTCCTGTCACACAATCAGTTTTAGTGTCATTTTTGCATGGCCCACATTGTCCTTTGATAATAATAAAAAAGCACAAAAGAGGTTTCTGTGGTTCCAGGAAACAATCTACTTTAATCTCAAACCAGCAAATGACTTCAAATAAAACAACACACATTTTGTCAAATCACTTATGTGTGACTCACCAATGTGGACTTGATCCCAACACTCTCAGCAGCTTGAAATGCCAAGGTAAAGTTCCGCTTCTGCAAAGGTACAAGTGCAGTTTGAAACCACATTGGTAAGATCAACATTACGCCTGATTAAACAACTGCAACCCCTTGCTATTCTCAACCCTGAAGCCGATATGAAAATGCCCTTTACATGTTAATGGCAGAATGTCATGGGAGGAAGGCGATCAGAGATGTTACGCACAAACAAACCTCAGCTCTAGAAACATGACAATGAACACAATCAAATGAAGGAGATGATGCATCCAGTAATTAAGTGCACAGCTGTTCAAAGCCGATGACGTATTTTCTTCCGTTTCCCTTTTGTTGTTATTCCCTTTGTCCCGGATCCAAGCTGAGCCAAAAATTGTCAATTGGCAGAGATATTAAAATCGGTTTCCAAATTTCGGCAAAATCAACAACATGAAATAACAGACAGACATTAAAAAAGGACAAACACAGACAAAGAAACAAAAACAAAAAAGACATAGAAAGATAGACAAACAGGGGTGAAAACAACCTCTGTCCTCTTTCAGTGGTAGAGATAACACCTCATGGGAGATATGGCTATCTCCTACATAAGTGTAAGTTTAAGGAGTTAGTTACGTAATCATGACTGTGCTGAAGTGAAATATTGCACATCTCCCATCATTGCCTAAAAATACACATTTACAGGAGGTGCAGATCAAATCTACCATGGAGACTTGAGAAACCATTGAAAGGCTTTACCTACATCTCTGAACTCTGTCCAAAAGGAGGAGAAACAGAAATAAGGTCATGTGGTTCGGTGATGGAATGCCATGCAGTGTTGAGGCTTGCCAGTACCTTATCCTGGTTGCTAAGTTCTGCATAGGGAATGTGTGCAGGCAGGTAGGTGTGCAGGAGAGAACAGAAGGCCAATCCATCATTCCAGCTACTGCTGAAGTTTGTAATGTCAATATTCTGGAAAACAGCAGACAACCAGATAATTTTTTTTTTTTTAGAATCTGAGAAACATTCATGATCAAAAATATGAGGAATATTCTAAACAATACGAGGAAAATAATCAACAATGGAGCAATGCTCCTGCACATCATGCTGCAAATTTAACTACACTTGGAAATTCAGTTCATCAATGGAATTGCCTTCACAACAAACAGCAAATGTGCACCTTATGACAATGCCGACTTTTTTGGAATGAGAGATCAATGGGAGGGGAAGGGTGAAATGCAGAGTGTGGAAGGGAGATTGGTTGAGAAGGCAGAGACAAATTTCCTATCACTCACATTAAAGGGAATACAAAGTGCCTCCACTGAAACTGATGATAAAATATTCTCCAAATCCTTCCGTTTCCAAAAATACAAGTTATATAGCCGTGCTCACATTCTAGGATGATACATTTTGTGAACAAAAAGTCATCAGAGCATATACGTTTCTTTTCCCGACGGTGAACAGGTGAGATTTCAGGATGGCATTCTCCTTCTGTGACCAGCAGCCACCACCAAAGCATACAAAGTGCAAATTATATTCTTGTTTTTTTCCCACCACTTGTATGAATAAGTATGAAATTATATTTTTGGACAAAATACCGACATGGTGTTCTGAGAGGGTGTCATTTTCTTTCAGGCCTTATAAAAGTCCCACCATTCAATCCTAGCCATGCTGTTTGATGATGCACTGGAACTTTGATGACAGAAATGCAGCTCAAGTGGTTACAACTGCTTTCACCTGATTACCATCCCTTCCATATGCGTTTCCATCTCGATGCCTTCGTGTTCCGCCTCCGTGCCTCGCCACATCTGTCCACCTCCTACAGCTGCCCCTCCCCCCACTAAAGATATGCCACCGGTCCCAGAAAATCTCCAGCCCACTTTCTGCTCGTCTACATTCCTAAATACTACCCTACATCCATTTCCACTTCTCCAACAATCTGCCAACCCCACTGTTTCCCTCCTCTTCAGACTGCTCCGAAACACCGTTTCACATCTCCTTCCTCCGGCATCTGTATAAAAGCAGATGACTCAAATTAACTTGTCAGATGTCTTCATTGAAGTCACCTCTGCATCTTCCAGACATAATGTTTGTTGGAGGAAATTTAATCACAGGATGGTCTTGACTCATTTCCTTGGCGGGTACATTGTGTCGCTGAAGCCGTGGAAGGCATGTTCCTCGTCCAGTGGATGACACTACAGTCCAATTCTTCCCCAAGCACTTTTGTACCACTTGCATGGTACAAGTGGTCACTGATATTTGTTGTTCGTGCTTATTCATTTAAAAAACAAACAAAAAAACCAGTATTTAAATACAACTACACACTTCAACAATGTGAACACAAAATCACCTCCTTATGGCTTCCAAAAATCTAGTTTTGCATTATGTTATACAAGATGGTTATAAGATTGCACAACAGCTCTAAACTTCCCAATTATTTTTTTATTATTTCAAATAAATAAATAAAAACTACCATTAAAATCATTATCATATTTCAATTGAATTATATACCTGAACACTGCGTGGGGTAAGGTGTTCTGCAAACTCGCAGAAGGAGAGGGTGTTGCATTTGGGTCCATTTGTCTGTTTGACCGAACATTGGTGTTTTTCTCCGCAACCGCTTGTCAGATTGAGACAAAATTTTCACCATTGGATGCGACGACTACTTGAGAATGTTTTAATGATAATTATGACATCATATGTCACATGGTGTGGCAGTCATTTTGGAAAAACTTTGGACTTGTATCTCTGAAACCACACAAAGGAAAAAATTGAAACTTGGCACATAGCAAGTACTCCTCATGAGGAATGAGTGATTTTTTTATGGCATCATCGGTGCCCTCATTATGACATTATAATTGCATATGTAGAACGCCACATCCGATCAGTATGAAAATTTTTGAGGGTCATCTAGGGATAAAATGGTCCACAGAAAAAAAATTCATGACATCTGTCACATGATTCGGCAGCCATATTGTTTATTTTTAACCTTCAAAAATCTTCTGTGAAGTGGCTGAACAGATCGAGGCAAAACTTTACACGTATGACCGCCTGTCCCTGAAGAACAAAAGGTTCACACATATGTCATTGGTCACATGGTTTGGTAGTCATATTGGATTTACCCTAATACCTATAAAAATGCACCACTCAAAAGAAGTCCTGGTGAGGGTCTGCAATCTCCGATTGCTCTTCTCTTGTTATTTTTGCATTATTTCCAAAATAAGTATAATTTTTGTTCTATTTGTGTCTAAATCATCCAAAAAAGTTTTCCATAAATATTTCCATGGGTGAAACTGCAGCATTTTTGAAAAAAGGAAAATAACGAGCAAAACGACTCCTTACGGGGGGGGGGGGGGGGGGGGTCTGGGGGCATGCTCCCTGAAAAAATTGAAAAATGTTCAAAATATGTATTTTAGGGGTGATCCTGTCCAAATTGTAACAAAAAAAAACAAACAAACAAACAAACAATGCAAACGAGTGATATTTGGGGAAGAAGGCCTTTTTTATTTCACCTGAAAACCCATTGTTGGGAAGATTATTTTCAGTTAGTTGGAACACTGGTGCCGCATTTAGTCATCATAAAATAAATGAATACTGAATAGCACATACCTTTGCAAGACTTTTAATACAAGTGTTTATTAAAGGGGGTGGGGCGATGTCACACATCATGTAATGGTGGTTTACCAGAATCTCCCTCGCTCCAGTGTAAACCAGAGCATTCACTACCCCTTTAAACTCACGCCTCATGTAAATGAGTGGTTTACAGGAATCACCCTTACTCCAGTATAAATGAGAGCATTCACTCCCACCTTGGGTTTTCTGCACGTTTTTTACTTGACAGATACTGGACTCGTTAATGCCATAATGTCTGCCCAAAACATCTCACCTGGAACCTTCTGTTGTGCGCTCATAGCCTTTTGATTAGATTATATTTCCTGCATCAAGTGGGGTTTTGTTGTATCGGATCACAAGTGCACTTTATTTACTTGTTTCTCCACCCATTTCCATGTCCGTCTATGTTTTGTCCTGGGATTCCATGTTTTTGTCATCCCGTACCTTCTTCTAATAAACGGTTATCTTACAATAAACATTACAGATTTAGCACATGAGAAACCATTTTGGCATGGCTTCAATGGCAAATCCCCAAGGGAGGTTAAAATTGGTCATGTTCTCTAAAAAGAGATGAACAGAATTATCAATTCTAACCACCCCCTCCTGCAGGAGTTCAGTAAACGCACACCATGCCACGTGACAAAAGAAAAGTTGCCAGTTGTAACAAACAAATGAGTTTTAAAATACTGTTGGACCCAGCTATTCAGGGATTCATCATTTACAGACCCCATGTATTCGCAGGTTATAAAGTGTGACCTCCTTCGACATTTGCGCTCTGCGTATTCACATTTTTTTAGTTAAAAAAAAGTAAAAATCTTCAGGATTGGTCTCCGATATCCACCTGGGAAATTGGACATCAGCCAACATCACAGCATTACATAAAAAGGTGCAAAAATGAATCTCCCTTAACTACAGCTCAATCAATTCACTGTACTGCCAATCATCAGCAAGGACGTGGAATCCATCATCGCAGTTGACATAAAATCATTCCTTTTCTTCAACAGCCTCATCTCAGATCATCAATGTGGAATCAGACCTGGTCACTCCACCTTGAAAATGCTACTTCTGCATATGTCTTAGTTTTGACCCAAGAAACCCAGAATCCCAGCAGCTCTGACTCCTCATTCAGCACCTTGCGGGACCCCAAAAGGATATCTAAAGTCTCAGCAAAGATGACTGCATCATCTGTGAAATCAAGGTTGGAGATCTTGACATTCCCAAATGATGCACCGCATCTTGATCTCTCAGACATCCTCCCCAGAATCCAGTCCATACAAGCACTGAAAAGTGTGGGGGCCAATACACACCCCTGACAAACTCCATCAACAACTGCAAATAAGTCAGAGATGGTATCACCACATCTCACAGCACTCAGTACCAGAGTAGAGTTCAGACATCAGATTGATCAGTTTTGGTGGCACCCCATGAAGACCAAGAATCCTCCAGAGGGCAACCCGATTCACTGAATCGAATGCTTTGCAGAGATCAACATAGGCTGCAAGCAGCCCCTGCCGAAACTCTTGTCTGCGTTCAGTGAGGACCTGAAGAGCAAGGATACAGTCAATCGTTGACCTCTTTGGTGTAAAGCCTGACTGCTCCGGTCACTGGTGCTCAAGCAGATGGTGGCAAAACCGATCCATAATTATCCGAGCAAAGACCTTGCCCGGCACTGAGAGCAGCGTCACCCCTCGGTCGTTGTTGCAGTCCTGGCGATCACCCTTCCCTTTTCAGATCGGGACAACAAGGCCCCTCTTCCAGTCAGTTGGGATGAGGCCTGTATTCCAGACAGAGCACAGAACTGCATGCAATGATATGAATACAGCATTTCCACCAGCCTTGAGAAGTTCAGCATGGATGCCACAAATCCCAAGAGCTTTACCCCATTTCAACAGGTTCACCGCAGCCTGTGTTTCCACAAACGAAGTGGACCAACAGTTGATTGGAGGGTTAGTAATAGGGATTGTAACATCCTACATCCAACTCAACAGCTGGTGGATCAGCCTTGTGCAGCCGCTCAAAGTAACCGGCGCAGCGGGCCTTCACTTCGGACTGCTCTGTCAAGAGCCCACCATCCTCCGCTCTAACTGCAGTACACCAAGGGATAGGGTTGGAGGAATGCAATGCGTGAATTCCCCTGAAAGCAGGACGAGAATCACTTGACCACAGGTGATGCTCTACCCCCTCAGATTCCTCGAACATCAGCCTCCTTGTCCACCTTCAGCGTACGTACAGTTCTACGCCTCAACCCCTTGAACAGATCAGCTCTGCCATTAAGCCTGGCTCTGCAACTCTGGTCAATGGTATCCAGTGTCCCTTGAGACACAAAATTCTTCTTCGACCCTCAGTGAGTTCCAAGACATCCACTGGCAACATCAAGGACGGTGGTCATGAAGGCACTCCACAAGTTTTCAGGATTCGCCAAAGCACCCAGACCCCCCAAATCTCCACTCAGACTGTTCGCAAATTCCTCAACGACCCTCTCATCTTTGAGCTTGCCAATATCCAGCCTCGGCTGGGATGATACCATTCTCCTGGATTTAAGGTGCAACTTCAGAGTTGCTACAAAAAGCCTGTGGTTGGTATTGAGGAACTGAGCACTCGGGTAGACCCTGCAGTTCTGGATCATCTTCCAGTGACCAACGAGCACATGGTCAATCTCCTTTGCCACACCACCAGCATTGGAATACCAAGTCCAGCGATGAGCCTGTGGGCGCTGAAACCCACAGGCTCATTGCGGATTTCCGTATGGGTCATTACAAAAATACGGATTTACATAACATACCATGGAAGGAGTTTCACCAATGTTTCCAATTCAAAATACTTGGAGCATAAATGGGTTAAGAAATAAATTTTACCTAAACAATAAGTGTTGAAAATGGTGTCCACATGCATGAAGACAAGCATTGACACAATCTTGCATATTTGTGAAGACACGCATCAACTCAGCCTGAGAAATATTGCTGATGGAATCATTGATTGCTTCCTGGAGTTCTTGAAGACTGTGGGGATTATCTTTTATAAAAGCACCTTTCATTGCTCCCAAAGATAACAAGCTCAAATGAGCTAAGATCCTCGTCCTCTTAATGATGACGTCATAAAAACGAATATGACGTCATTGTGAGTATCAGGTTTGCGATAAATTATCTGTGCTAATGCCCGCTTGATCCCCGCAAACAAAATTCAAACAGCTTGCCTAGTTTCGGAGATAATGGTATAGGCGATTTCCATTAGCGGCGATAGTATGACGTCAACTTTTTTCAGGATGAATTTCCAAAATCGGAGATGGTACTGCCTGCGCGTGGGCTTTCTGCATATACATGGCAAGTTTCACGAAGATCCGATGAAAACTCTGGGTTTGAAACAAAAAATGTCAAAAAATAGGAATGACGTCATAAAAATTGATACGACGTCATAGTGATTGCATCATATGTGCGGTAATTCATCTCTGCTAATGCCTGTTCGATTCCCGCAACAGAATTCAAAAAGCTTGCCTAGTTTCGGAGATATTTTTTTAGGCGATTTCCATTAGCGGAGATATTTTGACGTCATAACTTTTTTTCTAGGAGGATTTTCAAAATCGGAGATGGTTACTGTCTGCGCAGGGTATTTTTACATATATATGCCAAGTTTCAGAAAGTTTCGATGAAAACTGTAGGCTGTGAAACAAAAAAGTTCCACAAGAAGAAGATGAAGAACAACAACGTGAGTAAGACTTAGAGATCCTCCACGAGGACTAAAAATCCAGAGGTGAAAAGTCAGGGCATCTCTTTGGCCACATGTCCTTTGAAATTAATCTGTCTGCAAACATGTCGTGGAGCAGCATCATGGAGCCATGAGTAATGTGTGCAGTGGCAATGTCCTGTCGGAAATATATGCACTGCTCACTTCATCTTCATTCAGCTGCCTGATTGAAGAGTAAAGAAATGTCATAATAGCATTCCGAGTTGATCGTCTGGTGGAAAAATATGGGGCAAATTATATCCGCTTCCGTGACATGGCACACCACACACTAAGCATCACATCATGCCGATTTTCATGCAAACTGCAATATCGTGTGTGGCTTTTCTGCTGACCAAATACGGCTGTTTACATAGACAGATAAATGGAACTAAGCCTCATCTTATCTGAGAAAAAAGTGACTTCCATAATAGTGTCTCCATTTGCAGTAACTGGAAGGGCACACGGTAGAGCGCATACCTCAGCCACATAATGCCTGATCCACGAGAACATATCTGGCCCAATACATTTTTGAAATATCATGCCATATTAATAATCATTTTGAAAATTAAATAATTCTCGTATCCAGATGCCAATTCGGATCTTCACCAAAATCGAATCAATTTGTCATGGTCACACACCCAACCTGTCCACCAAGTTTTATCCAAATCCGTCCACAAGTTTTTGAGATATCGCACGATATATCAGTTTAGCCCTATCTCTCAATGGTGAAGAATCACTGAAAAAATTATCGGGTCCGGACTCGGATCTTGACCAAAATTGAATCAATTCTTCCTTGTCGCACCCAATCTGCCCACTAAATTTTGTCCAGATCCATGTACAACTTTTTGAGATATCCTGCACACACACAGACAAACAGGGGTGAGAACATGACTTCCGCTTGAAACTAAAGGCAGTAAATGGAACGCTTGATGCAGTCCCTTTCTTGCAGTTCATGCGCAGCTGTTACTTTGTCCAGATGGAGGTGCAGACGTTTCTTCACCGATTTGTGTGTACTGTTAATGGGAAACACCTGCCTGCTGTGACAACTTACCAACCGATTTTCTCAGGTTTCTTCACATCCAAACCAAAATATCATTAACTTTCTCATCTGATAACACTGAAAGCCTGCCAGGTCATGAGGCATCTGCAACTGAACCCGTTTTGCAACACCCGTACACCAGGACAGTGTTACGCGGAACATCACTGTCAGGAACCGCTTTTGCAAATTCCTGCCCTGTGAAATGCATGCTACACCAAAAAACAAAAACAAACTCAAACCGTCTTAGGTGGTAAAACCATCTCAGAACTGAATCCACTTCCTTCTCAAAAACAACTGGCTTCCCCACATCAAACATCACGTCGGCCATTTCTACATATTAACAATGGGGCTGCTTTTCATGGTTTACATGGAATTTTCAGAGGTGCACAGTGACTTTTGGGACACGCTGTACATTGGCATACATCTTACATCAGAAAGTGCCATGAGAAGTAAACAAAAAGCATTGCCAGGAAGACCGTCATCACGTCAAATGCACTGGGAATACATCACGAATGCCAGTTGCCCACCAGGAATTTACCGATCCTCGGGCGAGCGGTGAAGAGCCAATTTTACACAAGCCTCAAACCTATCCGTGTGCAAAGTATTACATTCACCATTTAACGACACTTTCAAGGACATGTAAAGAGTGCCCGTTTCAAAAGCAAGCCATTAAAGATTCATGCAAACAAGTTGGGAATTACCATGTTTCGTTCATTTAACAGTAAAACCAAGTGTCCAGTGTTTTCTCTTGTAGGAAACAGATGAATTTAAGAACCAGATTTGTCCAAAAAGAGTGTCCCACTTCACACTGTATCTATTGAGAGACCCAGGCCTAGAAATACATTTTAAGCATGACAACAGCTAAATTGCATTATTTCAGGCTATTTAGGGGTGATAAGGTCTTTAAAAGATCAGATAAGTAGTTCAGTGGTGTTCTGAAAGTCAGGTTTTCAAAACACACAGAAGTGAAGTGGGAATCGAGCCATTTTGGATGGTGAAGAATTCCTTCTGATGGGTTTTGTGTTCAACAATGTGTTGGGTTTGAGGGTAGAGAAGTAGCAGCCAAAACCCAAATCCTATTCAGGTTGCTCATGATGACTCCATCTTTGTCTATTTGGGTTCCTCCTGATACTGTTGTGGTGCCGGGTTCGGTGGCGAGGAACGGCCGCCAGGTGGAGCAGTAGAGCCGTCTCCCACCGAACACCCGGAATTGCAGGTCGTAACCTTCGGACAACTCCGAAGGTCACGGGTCACTTTAGGACCGTGCTCGCCAATTCTCTGATGGCGTGAGGTAGGGTGAATAGCCAAATTTCAATATACCGAAGTACCCACGTCGTCAAATTATAGGGGAAGTCACACCCTCAACTGGGTCGAACCTGGTCGGTCTTGCGACCACGGTCCGGTGTAACCGAGCGGAATTACCAAAGAAAAAAATTACCAAAAGGAATTACCAAAAAATTACCCAATCGGCTTACTGGTTCTCAAGCACGAACCGTGCTGGGTCAATAATAGAAACCACAACAACGAGCTGGTACATTGAACAATTGGGGGGTTTATTTATAATGGGGCAGGGGAGCACAAAAAGAGCAGAGTTAAACCGACTATCAAGAAGGAATGCAAGTAATGTACAAGGCACTTAAACAATTGCTACTTATAGACTGGGCCCACAGACACACACACCCAAAATAAATGGTGGCCGTGGCCTTTATTTGGCCCTTCAGCTCGGGAGGGAAGGCGAGCTGAGGGCAAGAGTCTGCACTTGCACCTGTCCGCCTCGTGCGGTAACATCGATCTTGTGTGGTGGTGGGACTCAAACCCGCGCCGATATACCAGGCACCAAGCACCAGGGACGAGGGATAGAGCGACGGACGCCAGCCAGCATGAAGGCGGACGAGGCGAGAGACGATGAGGCGACAGGCGATCAAGGCCGAAAAAGCTTCCACGGATCAGACGACACCAGGCAAGGCAGTCCCAAACAGCATCATCGCCCCGACCGTTCTTCGTTCCTCTCGTGAGGTGGGAGGGATTTCTTCCCTGGCCACTCGCCTCCTGATTGGACAGTTGCGTCGTGCGATTCGCTGGCCATCCTTCATTGGACAGGCCCACGGTAGGCGAGGCAACTCCCACCCTTCTGGGTGGAGTCCTGATCTGAGGCGATTGTAGCTCCGCCTACCTCCTCACCTAAGACCACGTGCGTAATGGCGACGGGGTTGAGTGAGGGATGGTGCCGCTGTTGTTGTTGTTGTTGTAAAAAACCCTGACTAAAAAAATAAACCCGCAGCACACACATGAAATTCCCATTAGACATAAGGGACGGGACCCTAACTATAAACACATACTTATCGAAATAACTGAACTGCGGGGGCTGCTGACTGTCTGTAGGAGGCTTCCAAATCCGTAACAATACTACATTGCTATATTTGGTCAGTTATTTGATTGTCAAATTTGGCAAGAAAACTTGCAGACTTAATCACTACCTTTTCAAGAAAGGGTGAGACAAGTGCATCGGACAGAGCAGCTCCACATACCTGATAACCCTCAGTTTTCTTTTGACACCACTTCAGAAGCGCATTTCGTTTAGAACCTCCAAACTCATGAGATAGGGCCACCAAGGGGTCTTTTCTCTCCTCGCTATGGGGAACAAAAATGCACAAAAATGAGGATTTCATGCAGACAAACTATTGCAATGATCAAACAACTCGTCATGAGCATTAGGTGTTGCAGCAAGTGATAAGACACGACTGCAGTGCTTTACTTAGATTAATACACCTACATCCACTGCAGTGTTCGCCAATCAATCAAAGATGAAATGAAGAAATGTTATAAGTTATTAGATGTTCTACATTCTACAAGGTGACCTCATCATTGAAAATCCATATAAATCAATTGTCCTGTGGACAACTTATAGCCATTTTCAGTGCATTTCACGGTATACACACGTACACACGTACACACACACACGTACAATTTGCCACCCCCCGCTCGCCTGGGATGGACAAGACCGAGGGCCACGTCAAATACATCAGTTTCGAAGGTAGTGAAGATCGAGCCAAAAACGGCAGCTTCGTGGGACTTGTTGACCCCGTGCTGCCAGGATAGAAGACCTGAGCTTTGGCAGATTCCCTCAAGCAAAGTTCCGACTGGTGACGACAAGAGAGACCGAGTTTTGTGGAATCGAGAACCACGCTGAATACGACTTTGATGGGTGTGAGAACCGAGCCGAGGATGGCAGCTTTGGTGAGTCAGAGGGCAGCAAATGTGACACCCGGGGTTGCACTGCTCAACATGTGTTCGGGACGCAGCCCAGCCTTGCAGCTTGTTGGGTTCTGTGACCCCATCATGCTGAGAACAAAAACCTGAGCTTTAGCGACTCCCTTTTTGCCAATCTCCGCTCACATGGGACCGAGTTCCATGAGATCCATGACCATGCCGAATAAAACGACTCACGGGAGGGAGAATTGAGCAGGGGATGGCAGCTTTGATGGGGCAGTGGGCCGCGTGGTGGGTGCCTGGAGTTGCGTCGATTGACATGCATTTGGGACATGGCCTGGTGCCCTGGCCTGGCCTTGCAGATTGTTGTGTTTTGCCGACTATTCAGTCAAGGAAGGATGAGACCGAAACCAGGCATACCTCGGAGGCCAAACAGGAGGTCAGGCAGATCTACATTCTCACCACTTTGGGGATGCGGGGGAAACAGAGCATGAATAATTAGACGGCTTGGTCCACAAGTCACGATTCCTTGCTGGGGTGAAGATGGATGCTTCAGTACTGGGGAAGGCTCCGTTCAGTCTTAGAGACTCGCGAGTGGAGATGACGATCGGTGGAGGAGGCACGCACACACGCACACACGCGAATCGTGATTCACACATACACATGCACAATTGTAATTTATACACATATTAATATGTGATCATACACATATAATACGTGATATTACAAATATTATATGCACACAACACACACTAAACAAGGTCCTGATTAATGCTGGGGATGGGGTGGGGGGTGGGGGTGGAGGAGGAAATCAATAACTCCTCCTTGACAGACTTAAGCTCCCTAAAAAGCATCTTCTCTGATGCAACCACCTGTTTTTGACATGAACCATACATCACAAAAGCACAACTATTTTTCAAAGCAAAGATTATAGATTTTTGAAAGATAGCAGATAATTATATACACAACACAAAAACATGGTCAATTTGTTATCCTACTACACAAAATAAGGCAATTCTCTGTATATGTGTGCATCCAGTGGATATTGATTGGCCCTGATTTTTGTTTTTTTTATGACTGTCGGACTTTGCATATGTGGTGTGGGTACCCAGGGTCAGGACATGGGCATGACCACACTCCCCCCAGCCATGCGAGGGTGGGGAGCAGAGTTGTGATTTTCACTTGGATGGTTTGGGTTAATCTCCACCAAATTTTGTATGCATGCTGGCTTCCCAAAGGCAACGGGTATTTACATGTTTTCTAAATGAACAAGTAAATTATTATCATGCAGCGATACAATTTTAAAAAGTGCAAATAATATTGTGAATGTTGACATTTAAGAGACCGGTTCCAAGTTAAGATCACTTTTAGGGCAGAGACTGAGCGTGTTGGACAATTGTTCATACGTGGGTCCTTGCAGTTCATCAAAGTTGAGATTTCCAGACCAGATCCGTCATGTCTGTTATCGTTTCACCCCTGTGTTGTAAATTGTGTTTCATCCAATATCCATGTCAAAACCCGACCTAGTTTGTGTGTATTATCAAATTAATGTCCTCGTGAGCTTCTGGACTGTCCCCCTATCACAAGGTGTCAGCTTGTGAGCGTACCCATTCGGTCTCTGATCTGACACATGCCTCATTTGGTTTTTCTTTATCCAAAGTATTCTCCTTTAACACTACTCAACTTTCTATTTTATTTCCCCCTCTTCACGTCAACAAAGATAATTATACGTAAAATATCATGAACTCATTCTGCCTATTTCCTTCCTTCGTTCATTAATTCATTCTCAATACCTCCAAATTGTACTAACAATCCTCCTAATTGAGCTGATTTGTTTCCTACTGTAAAAAGCCTTCAATAACTTTTTAAAATGCTTCATTTACCGAATCTCTCCGTCAGGAACACCCCGTGTGTTGTTCTTCATCTCGATCAACCACTTCTTCACACAGTTTCCTTCCCAAACCTATCAAACTCTCAAACGCGGTCCATCGACTGTCCCTCTGTACCGACAGCAAGACTTTCCTCCAAGCTTTCAACAACCCCTCATTTCGCCGCTCTCAGGATATAGTAGAGTTCCCACAATAGGGTCCCGTGACCGTTTTTCCGGGACCAAGGTTTGAAGGTTGATTTTAGTCAATTTGAGGGTGCTGATTAAAATTAGCTGGGGTGAACCTCGTGAAAATGTGGGCTAACTCGGCCAGATGCGAAAATTCAAAATGGCCGCCATGCTACTTTTGTATTTTGTATGCATGCTGGCTTCATATTTTGTATGCATGCTGAAAAGTTATATTTCATATTTTGTGACTTAACCCTTAAATATAACAATCTGGAATGGTAATATATGACATCCTTGACCTTCAAAACATATATTTTGACCCAAAAATCATAAAAATCGGACATGTAGAACCAAAGATATGCAATTTTTGATATACTGGAAGTAGCATGGCGGCCATTTTGAATTTTTGCATCTGGCCGAGTTAGCCCACATTTTCACGAGGTTCACCCCAGCTCATTTTAATCAGCACCCTCAAATTGACTAAAATCAACCTTCAAACCTTGGTCCCGGAAAAACGGTCACGGGACCCTATTGTGGGAACTCTACTATATCTGTCTTAATGTATTTGAATTGGGGATCATGAGTAGTCCAGCCTGCAGAGGTCGTGTACACGTGAACGTGAACCAACCTTCACATCCATTAACGACCAGACAACGATGAACTCCCGTTCACCACCACAAATATTGCAAAACCCATCAACGTCAGTACCCTCCCACTCATCTCTTAAGGCCCTGCCTGTCACACCTTGACGTTTTAGCCAGCGTATGCCGACGTATGA
>CM068955.1:150423340-150443905 GCA_035128595.1 Eptatretus atami | reverse complement strand
CCCCCCCTCTTCCAAATCACCACCCCCCTCCACCCTCAGAATTTTCCATGTAGTGAAAAAGAAATAGGCAAATGTTACAAATAATTTGTTTAACAAAAAACAACAATTTTCGAAGTACCAAACAGCTGTCATAAGGAAATTAAGTATCTAAATTTACAAAGAGAATACGCGCAACTGCATGCTGCGTACTGGAAGCGAATACCATGTCTCCGGACATGGTATATTCAAAGCACCCTTGTCTCCGAATTTTTTCACTGTCTTTTCTAGATGTTTGAGGATATCTTTCTTGCAGTGGCCAATGGGCCTTTTGTCACATGCTTTGGTAACAGTGATATTGAAGATCACTTTACCAGTTCGGGGTGTTCAAAAATTACGTAAGTAACGACGTAAGTTTTCAAACACTCAGGATGTAAATTGTACACAAGTTAAATTAAATTACGCCAGGAAAATTACATTTTCACAGATTCTGTCTCACACAGTAAATTTTATGTGTGAGACATAATCCATGGCGATGCTCACCATAACAGTCAGGAGGTGCATCTGATGTATAAATGACGAATATGGTCATTATTGGTGAGATCTTTATCGGTATGCCGTCCTGATGAGGGCAAATAAGCCCGAAATCCAGATCGGCGGCTCCGTTCGATGATTAACTGATGTTGAAATTGTAATCTTTGTCTGTATGACAGTTGCCGGGCCAAGGCCTCTGGGTTGGAGGTGACGCTTTGGTGTGGGATGACATCCAATGGAGATGGGGGAGTGCTCGACACATTCCATGTATTTCGATTTACCTGCCGATCACATCACGTGCCTTCTGGTTGAATGTTTTGCATTAGCGGGAACAATTGTCTGGGTGGCAGATGGAAGGTTGTCTTTGCGGATTATGCGGTTTTACCATGTGAGACATAATCCATGGCCCCATCACAGTCAGAAGTAGTTCTGATTGTATGTACGTACGTACGTACGTAGGTAAACGCACGCACCCCATCAGATGTGAATTGTTGCTCCCAGTTGGCCAGCTCAATGACAGAAGACGCCATTTGCATTTTGACACCTTCATCCTTACCCCGTTGAGAATCCCGTGCGGGCACAGGCAACTTGCTGCTTTTAAGTTACACAAACAAACACACACCTTTTAAAACAAATGAACCATACTTTTTAACACAAATGAATGATTCTTCACCTTGAATGTGAAGTTCACCAAAGCTGGGCCTTTTGTCTGCTAAAGAGGCCATGGGTTTTGTGGCAGTTCCAGATGGACCCGAAATGGAGTGTCTCTGCAGGAAGGGGGAAGAAGGTGAAATAGTTTCTTTTTTTACAGAAGAGAAAGGAGGAGACGTCGAAGTGACACGGTTGACCAAACAATGACATTTTAAAACTGCGTCGGCACCAAGTAGAGCACATGGTCGATTGTCACGAAACTGCGTCAAACAGGTTTTGGGGCTCTACTGCTCTTAATATATTAGTTATAATAACATATATATGCTGTATGTATATGTTTTGATCACACCTTTCAGGGGATACCTAGTTATATATGTTTTTGATGAACACTGAAAACTAGGAGTAATAATGTGTCATATTTTAGGTATTTAAATTTTTTTTTTTGCAATAATTATTATAAATTGCATTTTATAAGTGCATCAGGGTATGTTAGGCATCCAAATAAAAGAAGAATATGTCTTCTTATTAATTACGAACACAGCCATTACACAAATCAACCCCAACAAAACAAGTTCTGTGAGGGTCCTGCATCTCTGATTGGCTTTCTCGTTTGTTTTTGTTTTTGCAACAAGATTTGAATCAGAATTGGTGGAGAATGTATCTTCGCATAAAGTGTGTTTAATCACCATGACTTTGTCTGGTGACTATGCAACATTGTTTGATTTGGAATTTATGGTGTGTATTATCGATCCAGCTTGATTTTAGTTGGGTGAGTTGTGTAACTGCTATGGCCATCACCAGTGGTGTCCCTTTTATGGAATGAAACAAAGGCACTTGATATTGGAATAGTTGCTCAAGGCAACCGCAGGACACGTCATGGGTTTGCCTCGCCTAATGCGGTTGTGCAGCTTCATCCATTTGGCGTCGCCTGATTGGCATACTTGACATAATTGACTATTTGTTGTTTTGCACAGCTGACGGTTTAACTATGTGTGACACGTCTTTAACCACTCTTAGCTTTCATTCATATTCCCTACTTATTTTTCCTCTTCCAACACAATCTCAGAAGCATCAGCTCATTTATGAGAAAATTTTATTCATTTTCCATTGCTTAATTGCTAACCTAGCTCTGCAAGTGTTTGCAGTATATTTCACACATCATCATTATGAGGACTGATAATCCCTTTTTTTCCTTTTTCCTTTGTTTTAAACTTTCTTTTTTCATTTAACACCTCTGACTTTTATCTGTGAGGAGGCATGCTGTTTTTATTTGGAATTATCCTTTATGGCCTTTGTGATATTGTATCTTGCATGAATGTGACAGCACCTCCAGTCCTTCACCATGGATGTCAACAAGAGACAAGTTTGTATAGCTGTTCACTCTCAAGCTGCATGCCTCCACTGGGGGGGGGCGAAGGGGGGGGGGGGGGTTTCGAGGTTTACCACGAGGGGAAGCACTTGGGTCCCTTTTTTACACCTGGTCCTGAGACTTGCCGGTGCAGAGTTATCTGTGAAGCAACCACAACGCGATTGGCACTGCCAAATCCGGGCAGGGTTACACTACTTCGCTGGTCAGTTACCTGTGGAGAGCCGTGTCAATTGGGTCCATGCCCTCAGCGCCCACCAAGATTATACTACACAGCGATACAGTGAGTGTGTGCTGGTTAATGATGAATTAACGGGGCAGAAGTTCCCGGCTAAGCTAATGTGGCAGACCATACTAGACCAATGAAGGAAAAGACGAAACGGGCTGGGTTCAGGTCAATGTGGAACAGTAAAGGGTTTATTCACATGCACGTACAGCAGGTGAAAGCCAGGATTCATGGGTACAACAAAAGAGCAGACAATTATGTATAAAAAAGAAAGACAGAGCAGAGCTAACCGATATCAAGAACTTCTGCAATCTTAACTTGTATTCACATTACAGGCACCATCAGACACACCTCCGAAGAAATTAGAGCTAGCCCAGAATTGAAGCAATTGAGGTGTAATCGACCTTGTTTGTACCTGGTGTGGTCATTAGCCCATGCAACCCAATCGCTTAGGAGGGGAGGAGGGAAGAAAACTGGGTGTCTACGGTGCATGAGTGAGAGGTGAGCATGTGAGGTGCAAGAGAAGCGCCATATGTTGTTCTGTCCTCCGTGTCTGGGTGGGCACGGGGTTTACCGGGCAGGGCCCATTCCGGGCGAGCATGGTTTTGGCCCAGTCGGGCACGTTGTGTGATGAGTGATATTAAAGTTGATTTCAACCTATCAAGATTGGTGTTTGGCCGTGGTGCTCGTTAACCTTTCCCGTTAACCTTTGTGGCATGGTGGAGCGTCGGGATACGATTCACTCCACTCTTCATCCTGGAGCCTGCGATCGGCAGAACGTCATGTTACGAGAGCCATCTTTGAACCCCAATCGCACCTCACAAGAAGGTGAGCGGCCAACCAGCTCGTTCTGTAGCTGTGTCATGAACTAGTTTGTGCAACGTGCCCATCATCAAAATGGCTACCACACACCGTGCACCAAAGCAGTGAGTGTCACTCAGAAAGAGTGAAACCGGTAAACTCATTTGAATGTTGGGAGACACAATTCCTTATATTTTATCGGCTCGCATCCCAACTTTACTCCCTTCCTCACCGAGGCGCTCACCTGAGAGAAGAAAGAGCAGAGCGTTCCTCTTTCGTGCACTTTGGACGATGGTGAGAGCGTCCCCGTTGAGCGCCGTCGCACTGCCCAACAGAAAGTCACCGTACTGGAACTTATGCTGGGTCAGATTGCAAACTACTGCCCTGTGATATCCCGCAACACCATAGTCAGAAACTCCTAAAGGTAAACTAAACGGTAATTTCAGCATATTTTGAGTTTCTCAATGTAAGAAAATAAATACCCCACGTTTATTAATGTGCTTACAACCTTCGAAATCACGCGAAGTCATCAGCGACCCAAACCTGCTCTTTAAACTGGGCCCTGTTCAGCCTCCACAACGCAAGGCCGTCTACCACAAAATGCGCATGACAAGCGTGTGAATAACACACAAATTTGATGACCTGGAAAACCTTGGAGTCTTTGCTCCCTGAGACATGGGATTACTGTGGAATATCTGAATCCCTCATTCTTGATCAAGAAGCCAGTGCCGGTTTTCGCTTAGGTCACGGCCTTTGCTGATGTGGGCCGGTACAGTAAGCCCAAACCCTCTCTATGCAACGTCGATTCAATCCTGCGCAAAATTTCTCAGTGGAAGTATCTTAATTGCAACTGACCTTACGAGTGCCTTTTACCAAATTCCATTATCTCGCCAGTCCATGAAGTATGCGGTGTAGGCCACACCTTCTGTGGAATACGTGTGTATACCAGATCTGCTATGGGAATCCTGGATCAGAGACAGACTCGAAGAACTCATGTGCCGCGTCCTTGATGATCTCTTAGAGAAGGGACTGTCGCCTAAACTCGCTGGACGACCTCTATTGCGGTGGGGACACAGTGGACGAGCTCCTCCAAAACTGGAGATGGTTTTATTATGCTCTGTATAAATGCCGACTCGCCTCTCTGCTACGAAAACAGTTATATGTCCTAAGAGCACCACCATCTTAGGATGGATCTGGTCTGTGGTACTATCCAGGCCAGCCCACTTGTGTGGCTACGCCTCTCCACTTGTTCAGCTCCTTAGCCGGTCAGGGAATGAGATCCTTTATCGGGCATATAAGTTCTCGCTCGTGTTTATTCCCAACTGCCACTGTTCTTATCCCCCTTGGTTGATGCTGTGGCTGGATGCAATCACTGAACAGAGTTGTGTGGACTGATGAGTTACATGCCTGCCTTCCACAGAGCCAAGGCGCTCTTACTTCGAACCATAACGTTACTCTTCTCTCGTCCTAGTGATCAGCTATGGATTGTGACAGATGGTTCCATTAAAAAACACAGTATCAGATCGACTCTGTACATCACACGCAATGGTAGATCTCACCTTGCGGGTTTCTTTAGCGCGAAAGTTACGCGGACGCCAACCTACCTGGTTGCCACGTGAGGTGAGCCCTTTCCATCACTGCATCGGTAAAAACGCTTCAGTCCGTTCATTATCCAGTCGAAACATCATGCATCCATCCTCACCGATAGCAAGCCATGCGTACAAGCTTATGAGAAGCTCTGTCATGGTGAGTTTTCAGCAAAGCCCTCGTATATCCACATCTTGTCAGCCGTTATCAAGTGACCGTACGGCACCTCGCAGGATCGCCCAACACCCCATCTGATTTTTGGCCTGCCGCAAATGCACCAGACTGCACCGACACCTCCAGTCAAATTTGTACCTTCATAAGACGCGAGGAGGAGGCCGTAGTCCTGCATGTGTCAGCCCAAGACATCATTTCCGGCCGTACCAAACTGCTCTTTACCAACAGAACTGCTTGAAAGGCAGTCCAGGCAGAGTGTGCAGACCTAAGGGACTCATGCCCCTTGGTTCAGGGCACCCGCCCATCAAAGAAAGCAACCAACATCAAGGACGTCAGGCGATACCTCCAGGTCGCTTCAGTTTCCAATGATGTCTAGTTGTAGTCCGTCGGGATAAGACCTTGTCTCGGCATGTGAGTGCATCATTGTCTCACGTCAGGTGGTCAATGGCTTACTTACAGCGTTACACATTCAAACTTGATCAATTTGAGTCGCCTCAACTCAGTTCCGTGATTCACCGCCTATTTTTACGCTCTTGACTTGGACAGAGCAATCGACTAAGTAACCTTGAGGTGCCACCAGTGTGCTGCATTGCCGCAGCACACCCCACACCATTATCAGCAGTCCATTGGAGACCCCCCGTGCTGTTGTGTATCTTTCGCAGCAGATATCATCAAACGTAATCACCCAGCTAATTCTTATATTGCGAGAATGTACCACTTCCTTCACTACATCGTGTATTGTGGAGAACGAACAACACATCACTCTCCGCGATAACTTGATCCGCTTATGCATAGAGCTCCGGCCATTGGTTGGACCTCCTGCTGTCATCCGCACCGATCGGCCTCCGGCTTCACATGTCTGGTCCACGATGAGCTTCCTCGGCACCATCGGATGTGCATTGAAATTGGTCGTATTAAAAATCCCATCGCCGAGAAGGCAGTTCGTGAGTGTGAAGACTAACTCCTACGACAGGAGCTATGGGAGGACCAGTAACCCCACTAACCCTCGCACTGGCCACCGCCAGTATGAATTCCGAATTCGTGCACTGGATAGCATCTCTCAGCCCGAGAAATGTGGTGCCAGCGGGATCAGTTCACCAATCTGCAAATCCCTTTCTCGGACCTACAAATGATCACAGCTCAACACCACCTTCGCTCCATAAACCACCCCATAGTGAGAAGTCTAAGGCACCATGGGGTCTTTGGAGGCCAATGTGTCAGTGGAAGTCGGCAATTTGGTCTATGTGTACTCCGTCCGCAACAAGTCATGTGCAAGAAACTGCTACCTCGTCTCTGCCACGATGGACCCGGGTGCACAATACGCAAGTTTGTGGGGTCCAATTGAGGAGTGCAGCTTATCGGGTCAAAAAGTCTGAATGCTACAAAAGTCCCGGACTACCGAAAGGATAACGCTTCCACTCCCTCGCAATCGGGTGCATGGTGGTTCACTGCATACGAGGACTTTTTCTTCAACCAGCAACAAAACCACCAGATCCCCCATTCTCCCTATGAGTTGTCTTCACCCGCTAACAGTGCTGAATCTATTGCCAATCCGATCAGCCAAGTACAAGATCCTGGTTCTGGTACATCGCCGAAACTTAACACCCATGGACCTGATTGCTCCCAATCTATTGAGACCATCCGTGACACCTGTGAGGATCATCCAACGGTGTCCCACAACTGAATGTAACCAAGACGCTCCAATTGTCTGCACTACCAGCACAAACACTTCAAATATTATATTTGGATGCTTAGAACCATATTGTGGTCACAATGCTCGCATAATACTGTCATGGGGCAGAATATCCCGAGACCGGAGGCAGTCTACAAGGTGATGGTCTCAGCATACCTGACTATGAGTGCATGATTCTGTGACCTCCACATGTTAGGTGAACTTTTAAGTATTTTTGTTTAAGCTTATGTACTCTTCCCCAGATTTGTTGTCAATTACTGTCACCTACTTTCGTTATATATAACACCGAGAATGATAGATAGATAAGCGTGAAAACGAAAGAAAAAGATGAAAAAAAGTGGTTATGCCATTATGTTGTTCTGTCCTCTGTGTCTGGGTGGGTACAGGGTTACGTGCAGGGGCATTCTGGTGAGCATGGTTTTGGCCCAGTCGGGTACGTTGTGTGATGAGTGATATTAAGTTGATTTCAACTCATCAAGATTGGTGTTTGGCCGTTGTGCTCCGCTGGGAATCCCGTTAACCTTTGTGGCGAAGTGTGAAGAGGTATTATTTGGTTGCTCTTTCAGTGATGTGGCCACAGTGGACGAGACAACAGATGGGGAGAAAGATGCGTGAGAGCTTAACGGTTGTGTAAGAAAGTCTGCAAATGAGTGATTACTGCGGAGCGCCGATGACCCAGTGAGACTCGGCAAACTCCCAGCAACGACTCTGCGCTGCTCGTCTGGATTGTTCACGCGCTGCCCTCTCGGCTCGGCTGTCGTTCGGCAAGACTGATGGACAACGACACTCAGCTCGAAAGACTGGGTCCAAAAGACGAAGACCCTGATTCGCCCTCTTTTTATAGAGCCCGGCTGAAAGAAGAGACAGAATTCGGATCAAGAGACCCTGTAAACATTTCTGCGTGTCCCTTGGTGTGTAGATGCCACCCCGAGAGGTAGCCCTGCCTAACCAGACTCGGAGCCGAAAATGGACTCAGTCACTCTCAGGCTTTGTCATGCAATGGGGTCCATAATTTATATGGGTACGGGTTTTTGGGAGCGCTGTCTGACCACGAACATGCGCTGGACTCCACCGAATGCTGTTCGTTAGCGGAGTGCAGAGCTATCCAGACGTCACAGGGCACATTCATGCTTTGAGCTACACGCCAAAGTATTTTGGCTCACATGCGCCCGCTATGTTCTCCATTCCCCGACATCCCATTGGCCGTCGTGAGCATCCAGGGAGCTGATGGCAGTTGCGGCGGTCATAGTGAGTGGGGGAAGCGCTGTGGCGTCTGCGTAAGGATGTTGGAGCATTTTTTGTGGCTGAGGCGATTGTGCATTTGTGGTGAAGAGGTCGGACATAGGTTGTTTGTGGATTTTTGGGAAGCGATGTAGCAATCATGGTGAGCGTTGTAGCATCGTGGTGAGCATGGGGAGGGTCTGAGGTGAGGTTCGCTTTGTTAATGGTGCGCCGTTTGAACGTGGAAATGGCATATGTATGCAAATGAGGCTGCGGTGATATTTGTTACTCCTGCTCCACGGGTAATGTCACTGATCTGACGTGTGTGCATGCATGTTGGGGCTTGTGTGTGAAAATGAAATAAGTGAAAGAATAGGGCTTGACCTAACTAAAAGCCCTACCAACACATCTTGTCCCATTTACCAACTAGACATATGGAAGGGCTAACTGAATGAATACTAACAAGATAACTGTTTTGGGATCACTATATGTTGAATGCCATTGTCTTGGGGAGTGCCAGCTTCGCAGAACCACAACAATATTATAATGAGCGTTTCCTTATGAGGAACTTCAATCAGGAAAAGGCATCAGGCCAATCAAGCTGTGCACGATTGTCAACCTATGATTAGTTGTCCATGTTCTATCCTCTTTAATGCTTAGCCTCAAGCAAGGAAGCAGCACACACTGTGGTTTAAGTCTTTATTATGACTATGCTGCGGTCTAGTTCGAACCACCGACCTCCCAGGCTCAGACCGAACTCTCTGACCATTGCACACCGATTCTGGTCTAAAGGAACAGCCATTCTCTTGTTGCTTTTGCAAAGTTTGAAGCCACAAAGCGAAATTTACGTATTTCTTCACCCCCTTTGCTCTTCCTTGGATATTTTGTTCTCCTTCAATGTGTTTGAAGGGTGAGCCGTTGACATGACCACACTCTTCAGTTGTTGATGTGATGCCACCTGTGACTTGAATGTTCGATGCCGTCGGAGAAGACTCGTTGCAGGTAATGCAAGTAAAATGAGGGTTAGGTGCTTGGAGGCCTGCCTTCCGTTCTGACAAAATGTCCTGTGAGCCACGGTTCCCTTGAGCCACACTGAATCTCATCCCACTCTGCATCCTCCTCCGTTCCCCTCCCCCATAATGGAGGATGATGGCCAACATGTACAGATGATTCTGAAACATTGGGTCATGACAAACATGGGCCAGAAGCTGCATAGATAGTCCCTGTCCTTGGTAGCCAAAGTGACCACAGCTGTTTCTTTCACTTGGTTGTTAAAGAGTTGCAGTTTCTGTGAGAGTGCCTCAAGGTTGATGTGGACCTTTTTATTTTAATCGTGTAAATATTATTTTAATGCCAAAGTTTTGTGCATCGGTCCTTTGAGCCGTCTACCCCGACAAGTTTTGCAGGAAGTGTCATCAACTGGGGAAAAACAATCTGGGTGAAACGAAGATGATGATGATTATAAAATAATGTGTGCTGTGGACCAGAGATCGCAATACATGAAGTTCCTTTAAAGGAGAACATCAACCAACTGAAAATACAGGACCCAACGTTTTGTTTTTAAATGGTGCAGGATATATTTTAATGGTATTTAATTAATGTGAAATTTTGAGCATTCTCACATGTAACCAACTGTTGTTACATAGCTGACATTAAACTTGTTGAACAGCTTCCTTCCCGTACACCAGAGCTGGCGCCGTGTTGCACCCTGTCTGGCCCAACGTGTCATAAAGATCCCTGTAGAGTCTAACTGCGTGCCCATAGACGCCATCACACAATCACGGAGATTGCATTCACACACTACGAAGCTTAACTTTCTCCCCTCTACCTGCCTCGTCACATGGACGGTCTTCCCACCGGAGTGGCGCGACATCCACACTGGTGCGATGTCCTTCCAGGCCATTATCACCAAACATGTCCCTGCGGAATTTTTCCACTGAGCCTTTGTCTGTGCAGGTCCCATGATTGGCTGCCTTGCTGCTTGTGGGAGGTGCAATCCTTTGGGCCGTCCTGCCCATAGGGTGGCCCCAATAAAAATATATGGCCGCAAACCCCTCTTCGGGCCATATAGCGCATCCCGCTGCGATGACTTGTGGTGCACCAGCCAGACGGATCAGGATCAGTCATTTTGAAGCATGAAGCGCTTCCTTTGTGCCTTGTTTCCACAAGTCCTCACCGAGCCAAAGATAATGATGGCTCTGCGCAACATGAACTGGTTAAGTGGTTGAGTGAACGACTGCAGCCAGCCAGTTCTTGATGAATTGTCTGATTCTACGATCAGGCTCATTCACCTTTGCCAAAACAATACGTGAACTCGAGTTAGACAGAAATGTTGTCACCAGGTGCTCATTTGACATATTGAGCAGCAGTCCTAAGTGCCAATCATGAACCAGGTCTGAGGAGAAATTGCCACCAAGCGATTCTTCATTTATTTTAGACTGTGGTATTCCACTCTCAGAGTGAAAATCTCAACACTGTCAGCAGACTTAGAGGAAAGGTCCAAATTGGCATTTAGTTGATCAACTTCCTACATGGCTTATCGTTTCAGGGTTGCACCTGCCTTTATCTGCAAAAGCACAGATGAGACCAAAGTGAGAGCCTCACTATTGAGAAAGGGTTCTTTTTTTCTTTTTTCATCTGATCAGGTTGTGCCATTACATTGCCTTGATTGATGATCGTGTTGAAGGCAACACACCAAGGAGCATGTCCTTTAACATCGTTCTTTTTAAATGGAAACGCTACGCGCAATATGAACATCGATGCGAACAAGCACGTGGAATCCTCCTTTGATCCAAATCTTTTGTTGGAAAATCAACCTACACACACTCTACATGGCGTAGCTAGTGGGGTGCTACTCTCCACACGGGCTGGTGCCCAGAGTCACATTTGTCACTTGCTATTTCTGTGAATCTAAAGCTCTCAAAATTATTGGAAACTTGTGATGAGGCCAAAGCAGAGGGTCTGTTGCTTTCACATGCAGGCAGGTCGGTGGACTCTCTTTGCATTATCGATTCTCCAACATTGTTCCCCCGCTATCTCAGTCCACTGACTCTCCCCAACAACTTGAGGATAAACTTCCAAAATCCAGCTTTACTGAACAGCTCAACTCTTTTATTCTTTCCTTATTCTGTCTATGGAGTCACCTTCCAGAGGCTGTTCTGTCTCACTCTTACCTCCATGACCTCAAGCATGCAGTGCTTGTTTGCCTTAAAAGATGAACTTCTTGTGAGATTGAACTATCATGTCTGTTTTCAGTTGGAGACACTCCTACTTTAAATTCAAACGTTTGTTGTGTCCAGATTCCTGAAAGTCCCTGTTGTGTAAGGACCTGAAAGTCCTTGTAGTGGCCATCTTGTTTATCCTGGGTTTTTCCTTCCTCTCCACCCCTCTTGTCTCCTGCTCCCCTTGTTATATGTTCTGTGTGTTGGCCATCATATGAGCCTCAAAATGTATGCAAAAAAAATTAAAAGAAAAACTGATGTGCCTGGAAACTTAGAACCTGTGAGTTGTTGATGCCTTCTACCAGCTGCTTATGCATCTTGGTGCATGTCGGTGGGTTGTCAAAGCTAGTTAGTTTACATTAATGAGGCGCTGTAATGACATGACTTTCTGCTTTAATCCTTAATTGACCCCTTTACAAGAGTGAAGCTCATCGATAAGTAAGGTTAAATTGACAATGGGCAACAAATGAGCGCACAAACAAAGGAATAAACAACACGGGAAAGGAATATGGAGAGAGTGAGGGAGATGCATTCATTACTGTTGCAGTGCTTTGGAGCACGAATTGTCATTATAGAAAAAGGTGAACATTTAATTATACAGCTGCCCAGTGTTGGTTTGTTTGTAGCCTTATTGAACTTCTTCAGCAGAGGTCCCAGTTATTTATTTCCACGTTTGTTTGTTTTTGTTGTTGTTTTTTTTTGTTCCATTCCCAAATTTACTGCTGATTTGATTTGTAAAAATAATATTGTTTCTCATTTTCTCAATATTCATGATGTTAACTTAACCCTGCTATGTGCAGCTGACCTCGGAGATGCAGTTAGAAAAGGAACAGCACAAGAAGGCAGTGAATGCTGTTGAGCAGTTGCAAGAAGATGGCAAGGAGAAGGAGACTGAGGTTGGTGATATGAAGGAGACCATCTTCGAGCTGGAAGATGAAGTGGAGCAGCATAGAGCTGTCAAGCTTCATGACAACCTTGTCATCTCAGACCTTGAGAGTGAGAATAATTGTGAAACTATGATAATATAATAATAATAATAATAATAAATGGGATTTCGTATTAAACTACCGTTCTGCACAAGATTCTTTCAACATGGTTTTTTTTTTCCTCCTCTTCTCACTTGCCATTTCACACAGGACTTATTGTCTTCCAAAATTGCTTCTTGTTTTTTATTTTTTCCCCCACCCCAGATGCTGTAAGAAGTTGCAAGATCAGACACGGGACTACGAAAAGGAGATAAAAGTGCTAAAGCGCAAACTCAGGGTGAGTGAGTGAGTGTGTCTGTACCTGTCTGTGCCTGTCTGTTCCTGTGTTGGTTAGTTGTTATCTCGATATGCGGTTTCAGAAGGTGGAGTGAAGGAAGAGAACACTGGTGAGGGAATGTAAAAAGTAGAGACCTGAGAAGGGACATTTTAATCCACTTTGGTCAGCATGGAAGAGGCAGGATGGTGAGAAGAAGAGTTCTAATAATGTATTTACTTTTACTTTTTTTTATTGTTATTCGGGTAGGTGGTATGTGGTTGAAGGAGAGGAAAACTAGAAGAGAAGAAAGAGAAGTGCACAGAGAGATGAAGAATAAAGGCTGTAAGGGTTAATGACTGAGGCCTACGTTGATATGATGGCACTGTTGGGAACTCCACATTAAATTGACACAAAGCACAAAATTAGGCACGAGCTTGAGATGGAAATGGACATGTGATACAATCAACAGTGCTGATTACAATCTGCAATATTTAGTTGAGAAACGGATTCCTTAGCTTTTGGAGATCATTCTCTCGCAGCAGAAATAATGACTTGTACACACAGAGGAAGTCGGGAATGGAAACTCAATTATTTCATTCTATTCTATCACTGGCATTCTTTATATTCTGAGGTTCCATTTGCATTTTTGTTTGGTGAAACTGAAGATATTTGATTCTTCTTCCTCCATTTCTTCCCTGTAGTTTATTTTTCATGTGCCAACTCTTCCTTAGTTCCTCCTCCTTTGTTGATGGCGATTAACTTAATGAACTCGAGGTACTTGAACAATGTCTCGCTGCTTGTGTGATGGTGTTTCTTGATGAGCTTTGGTGCCTGTCCCTTTGCTTGGCTGTTGGCAGGATGAGTCTGAGGAATGGCGTCAGTTCCAGACAGACTTGCAAACTGCTGTGGTTATTGCCAATGAGATAAAGCTGAGGCTCAGGAAGAATAGATGAGCTTAAGCGTTTCCTTCAGGAGGCACAAGAGAAAAATGAACAGCTATGCAAAGACATGGAGGAGCTGAAGGCACAAAGGTTGGCTATGCCACTTTCACTCTTTCACTTTCTTTTCTCTTCTCTCTCTCTCTCTCTCTCTCTCTCTCTCTCTCTCTCTCTCTCTCTCTCTCTCTCTCTCTCTCTCTCTCTCTCTCTCTCTCTCTCTCTCCTTGATTGTTATTTGTTCATTTCATCTAATGAGTCATAAAAACCCATACTAAACAGGTACCAGCAAGAATGGAACATCAAGTTTCCTGCTGGTGCAACTCTCTTTCTATCCTTGATGTAGTATAAATCCCATTTCCCTTGCCCTTCCCACTCATGCAAAGTATTGCACCTCACTACTTCACATCATTCCAGCTGGCAGCAAGAAGAGCATGGGCGAATGATAAACTATGCGACGGCTGTGGAGCGTGATCTTGCAACCTTGCGACAGGGTCTTGGCCTCGGTCGACGCTCCTCGCTCTCCGCCGAACCCTCACCCACTGTTAAGACACTAATAAAGTCATTTGACACTGCCTCTCAAGGTGATTTGCGTGTTCTTACCTTTAATAACTACCATAGATCCAATGTATGTCATGTTTAATTTGCTTTACCACAGACAGTGACAAATTATTTTTATCATTACTGTTCTGTGCCTGTTCCTGGTTTGTGGTGTGCAGTTTCCCGTAGTCAAAGTGGTACAGTGACAGCACGGACCCCTCTTGGTCCCACCAGTGTCAAAATCCCCCATCGGCAACTGTGTCGCCAATGCAGGTAGGGACTTGTGGTGTAAACAACTTCTCCATATTGACCAAAATTAATTGTACATGCATTTTCAGATTGTCATGGAAACAGATTGTGAGATTTAGGTTTGGGCTGCAAGTAATTTGTCAAACTGGAACGGCACTTGGTGGAGCGCATACCTCTGCCAGGCTGAACAGTTTACATTTTGTATACCATTGATCGGCCGGATCTGGATCCTGACTGAACCAAAATTGAATTGACTGTTCTTGTCACTTAACCAACTCGCCTACCTTGTTCATCTGAATCCGTCCACAACTTCTTGAAACATCGTGCTATCTATCGTTTTTGGCCCCATCTTCACCATCATTTAAAAATCAAAAAATTGCCTTATCTGGATCTTCACCAAAATCTAATCCTTTCGTCCTTGTCAGACATCCAACCTGTCCACCAAATTTCGTCCGAATTCGTCCACAACTTTTTCACATATCCTGTTAACAGACAGGGGTGAAAACATAACCTCTGTCCACCATTGGTGGCAGAGGAAATACTTTACAAATGCTGCACTTGTTAGCATTGTTACTTACTAGTACGTGCCCGTAAAAAAAAAAAATTAATAAATAAATATTCAAACCGCGAGCAACAAACACCAACCACACAGGCCGTTTCTTCGCTCTCGCGTGCCGTACGTGCGTGGCCCGGAAGTTCGCATATTATTCGCAGTTACGATTATTCTCATTTAGTTTTAATACCCAATTATTCAATTAGCGCCAACGTATTCCTTTTCGCAATGTCGTGGCAAGGAAAAACAAAAGAGAAGTGAAGAGAGAGAAAAAAAATTTACTTCCTGGTTCGGAGCACACCAGCACTCTGATGTTACCGAAATTTATGCACCGTCTAATGAAAACGATCATAACTTGGGGCATTGTGTTTATCTATAAATGCGCATAAGAAATCGAGAAATTATTAGAATACACGAAGTCATCATTATCCGGAAGCCCGTACGTTGTAACCCGTAATGGGGAACGCGGCTGAGGTTCCCTTCCCATCGGCCACGCCCACGCACCAACGTGTCTTGTCATTGGTTTGGTAAATAAATGGCCATAACTTGGAAGCACTTGTCCGATTAATATCAAACTTGAAAAGGCACATCCTCAGGTCCCCAGCAATATACCTGGCAAGTTTCAATTAGATCGGACCAGTGGTTGTCGAGAAACAGCGGTCACAGACACATACACACACAGACACACAGAACACAACACACACACACACACACACACACACACACACACACCACACACACACACACACACACACACACACACACACATTGCTGGAATTATAGATAGATGAGTATATTTCACAGCTTGGACTAATGAGCAGGGTTTTTTAATCGCTTCCATGTTCTTTATTTTGTCCGCTTGCATTTTGGAATGCTTTCGAGTTACTTCCACCAAAGGTGGACGAGGGTTACATTTTCACCCATCTGTCTGTCTGTCTGTGAACAGGTTATGTCAAAAGTTGCGGATTAATTCAGACGAAATTTGGTGGAGTGGTTGTGTGTGTGACAAGGGTGAAATGATTATATTTTGGTGCCGATCTGGATACTGATCCGAATACTCAAATTTTTTTTCAGTGATTCTTCACCATTGAGTGATCGGGATAAAACTGATATGTAGCACGATATCTCAAACAGTTATGGACATATTCAGATGAAACTTCGTGGACACATTGGGTGTGTGACGAGGCAAATATATTCGATTTTGGTGAAGATCTGGATCTGGATATGAGAATGTAAAAATTTTTTTTAAAGTTTTTCTTCACCATTGAGCTATGGTACCAAAAATGAGATCGAGCACGATATGTCAAAAAGTTGTTGACGAGTTATTACAAAACAAGATGGATGAGTTATTTCGGTGACAAGAACGAGCCAATTTGATTTGGGTTCACGTCCAGATCCAGATCTGACCCATCAGTGGGTTACAAAATGTAAATTGTTCCGTCTGACATATGTATGGTGTCGATTGTCACGAAACTGCGCCTTTTAGGGTCCAGAGGACATCTGCACCAAATTAAGGCTATAATTATAAGTTTCTATGGTCTTCAGAAACATGTTGAGGGATCCATGGGAGAATTTGGGCACCTTAACTCCGAAATTGAAATTTTCACAATGCATTTGAATTATGTGTGGTGACTGCTTGAAACCATGAGTATGCATCTAATTAATCACACTAAGAAGCAGTTCTTCTGTGTAATATATAACTGACCTATTATATATCAGTTTTTTGTCTATATACAATAAGTATGTGCTTGCGATTCAGTAATAAATGTGACTGAGAAACGGTTTTGTTTAAAAGTAGAACATAATTGCATTTTGTGTTATTAAAAATCAATTTGTTTTTATAAACATGACCTTATATCAGTTCTCACCATTACCGGGGCAGTTCAGTGTTCATAAATATAGTGGGGAGAACAAGTATTTGATACACTGCCGATTTTGCAGGTTTTCCCACTTACAAAACACGTAGAGGTCTGAATTTTTATCATAGGTACACTTCAACTGTGAAAGACGGAATCTAAAACAAAAATCCTGAAAATCACATTGTATGATTTTTAATAATTAATTTGCATTTTATTGATGAAATAAGTATTTGATACATCAGAAAAACAGAACTTAATATTTGGTACAGAAACCTTTGTTTGCAATTACAGAGATCAGACGTTTCCTATAGTTTCTTACCAGGTTTGCAACAGACTGCAGCAGGGATTTTGGCCCACTCCTCCATACAGATCTTCTCAGATCCTTCAGGTTCCGGGGCTGTCGCTGGGCAACACAGACTTTCAGCTCCCTCCAAAGATTTTCTATTGGGTTCAGGTCTGGAGACTGGCTAGGCCACTCCAGGACTTGAGATGCTTCTTACGGAGCCACTCGTTAGTTGCCCTGGCTGTGTGTTTCGGGTCGTTGTCATGCTGGAAGCCAGCCAGCCCATCTTCAATGCTCTTGTTGAGGGAAGGAGGTTGTTGGCCAAGATCTCGCGATACATGGCCCCATCCATCCTCCCTCAATACGGTGCAGTCATCCTGTCCCCTTTGCAGAAAAGCATCCCCAAAGAATGATGTTTCCACCTCCATGCTTCACGGTTGGGATGGTGTTCTTGGGTTTGTACTCATCCTTCTTCTTCCTCCAAACACGCGAGTGGAGTTTAAACCAAAAAGCTCTATTTTGGTGTCATCAGACCACATGACCTTCTCCCATTCCTCCTCTGGATCATCCAGATGGTCATTGGCAAACTTCAGACGGGCCTGGACATGCGCTGGCTTGAGCAGAGGGACCTTGCGTGCGCTGCAGATTTTAATCCATGACGGTGTAGTGTGTTACTTATGGTTTTATTGATACTGTGGTCCCAGCTCTCTTCAGGTCATTGACCAGGTCCTGCTGTGTAGTTCTGGGCTGATCCTCACCTTTCTCATGATCATTGAGGCTCCACGAGGTGAGATCTTGCATGGAGCCCAGACTGAGTGAGATTGACTGTTATCTTGAACTTCTTCCATTTTCTAATAATTGCGCCAACAGTTGTTTCCTTCTCACCAAACTGCTTGCCTATTGTCCTGTAGCCATCCCAGCCTTGTGCAAGTCTACAATTTTGTCCCTGATGTCCTTAGACAGCTCTCTGGTCTTGCCCATTGTGGAGAGGTTGAGTCTGATTGATTGAGTGTGGACAGCTGTCTTTTATGCAGATAACGAGTTCAAACAGGTGCAGTTAATACAGGTAATGAGTGGAGAATGGGAGGGTTCTTAGGCCTAGGTCACATTTGCCACGGCGGCCGTGGGGTCTCCAAAATCTACGGCCCTAGCAATTATACGGCGGCCGCAGTATTTCCACGGTCACACGATGTAGCAGTCACATATGTTTTTATTTTTCGGGGAGCCGCACGGCGTATTTAGGCCTAAGTCACATTTGCCACGGCGGCCGTAGGGTCTCCAAAATCTACGGCCACTAGCAATTACGGCGGCCGCAGTTTTCCACGGTCACACAATGTAGCAGTCACATATGTTTTTATTTTTCGGGGAGCCGCACGGCGTATTTATAAATTGTGGAGACCGAAAACGTGGGGTTGCCGTACGGTCTTTGATTTGATGTCGCACGGTGACCTTAGGGCGTTCCTGCGGCGGCCATAGAATTTTCAAGGCAGACGCAAGTGCCCCAAGGCGACCGCAGGGGGCCTAAGGCGAATGTGCGGCCAGACGGACGGTAACGAATGGGTTAATTATTTGTTTTTTTTTCGGCTTGTCGAATTGCTACGGCGAATGTAGAAATGAAAAAAGTTGTAACTCCACGTTATAATTCCACGGCGACCTTACGGCTGTAAAATATAGCCAAACGGCGTAGGGCACCCTGAGGCCACCGCAGAAACTCTGCAGCCGCCGCACGTTTCTGTCAATTCAGAGGGCGTACGGCCCCGTATCCTCGCCGTAGAGCAAATGTGACTTAGGCCTTAGGTCTTAGAAATTGTGGAGACCGAAACGTGGGTTTGCCGTACGGTCTTTGATTTGATGTCGCACGGTGACCTTAAGGGGGCCCTGCGGCGGCCATAGAATTTTCAAGGCAGACGCAAGGTAGCCTCAAGGTGCCCGCAAGGCGGCCGCAGGGGGCCCTAAGGCGAACGTGCGGCCAGACGGACGGTAATGAATGGGTTAATTTATTATTTTTTTTTACGAGTTTTTTTTTTTCGGATTGTCGAATTGCTACGGCGAACGTAGAAATGAAAAAGTTATAACTCCGCGTTATAATTCACCGGCGACCTTACGACCTGTAAAATATAGCCAAACGGCGTAGGGCCACCCTGAGGCCACCGCAGAAACTCTGCGCGCCACACCGTTTCTGTCAATTCAGGGGCGTACGGCCGCCGTATCCTCGCGTAGAGCAAATGTGACTTAGGCCTTAAAGACAAAACTAACAGGTCTGTGAGAGCCGGAATTCTTACTGGTTGGTAGGTGATCAAATACTTATTTCATGCAATAAAATGCAAATTAATTATTTAAAAATCATACAATGTGATTTTCAGGATTTTTGTTTTAGATTCCTCTTTCACAGTTGAAGTGTACCTATGATAAAAATTACAGACCTCTACGTGCTTTGTAAGTGGGAAAACCTGCAAAATCAGCAGTGTATCAAATACTTTGTTCTCCCCACTGTAAATACATCTTAGGCTATCTAGAAGAGTCTGGGTGGTCAAGTAAAGTATGATTGTGCATACAGGACATCAATATTTAAGTTGGAGTAGATATATTAATGCATATTCATGGTTTCATTTGGATTTATATCGGTTATTTTCTCTGTAAAATAGAGTAACTTAGAATTGAGAATACTGATGCACCATAACATATTACAAGGTATTTATATGCTTATCCAACACTCTATCCTCTCTACTAAGAAGGTGTATGTGGCAAATGAGTAAACATTTTTTTTCATTAATACATTAAGGCATACTCATGGTTTCAAATTTAATGATAAATGATTGACACAAATGTTCCTGAAAATAACAAACATTTAATTTGAGGCATGTAAAATCATGAATACAAGCACAAGTACCACATCTGTGTGGGAAGGCCTTAGTATCTTGAAATAATGAACATATGCTCTGAGAAATGATGTATACTCATGGTTTCGTGCATATCCATGGTTTCAGGTTAGGCAGAAATTGCAATAAATGGAAGGGTGATGCATCCACAGATTTGAAATTAAGCATATATTAAGGGTGATTTATTACCCTTATGGTAACTTATATCTCTCTAATGTTTTAATCCCTGGACACAGTGAATAATAAAAGGCATACTCATGGCTTCAGTAGAAACTGCCCCAAATCAGGTTTATCTCACAATTTATTTTATTATCAAGTATTTCTATTCAAAACATGGTTTATGCAAATTGCCTTAACTATTTTGCAAAGTTTACTGTGATAGAACTGTTTTATAGGTATATTCTATGTAGGATTAGTGCACAGAAAAGAGTGCATACTCATGGTTTCACATAAATTCCCCATCATAAAAATGTTTGCCAAAATTTAGGGTCTATACCAACATATTCATGTTTGTGTCAACATAAACACACATATATGGCATCATAATTATATTCTATTTGGATGCCTAAATACCG
>CM068955.1:150377616-150390717 GCA_035128595.1 Eptatretus atami | reverse complement strand
ATAAGTTGAAAAATCTCATGCAACAGATAAGAAAAAATTTGTTCCCCAGTGATCTGTGTGCCAGGTTTGAACAATACTGGTAAATGCATTTCCAGGGTTTACAACTAAAATGGCTGCCAGTCAGCCATCTTTGATCGAATAGTGAAACAAAATGATGGGCATATGTATATGATCATGTATTGTCTTTGTGCAAAGTTTGAACAAATTCAGTCGATACATATCCGAGATATGGCTGCAGGTGGACGACACAGACAGACGGATGGACGAGACCCAATCCATAAGCACCCATTTCGGACCAAGTCCAATGGGGGTGAATAATATAAAATAGGTCCAACACTTGCAGAAGAGTACGCCAAACAACAAAGAGCGATGAGTGCCTCACCATGTAAGTTTTTAAAAAACAAACGAACAGTAAGACTCAAAAAAAACTTACAAAGCTCGTTAAACTCGTAAAATCACGAGACCAAAAGGAATAAGCTTTGTTTCCTTTGCCAAAGGAATCAAAGCAGTAATCCGATTTCAAAGATGCTAAAACAACCAACGAGAAGTTGATGCGAACAGGCAAAGCTCATAGGAGGAAATGAAAGGCAGAAACACATCACATGGCAATGGAATGATATCAAGGATGATTCAGCGTCATCCCTCCGAGTTTAGCAATCTTCACCAGGACCTAATGTCATGCTAATGAGTTGACTAAGCAACTAAACGATGGTGAAAATAACTCGGGTCCCCCAGACTCAGGACTGGAAAGGAAGGGTAGTGTTAAGAATTAAACTTTTCCCTCGAACTGCAATTATAGATATTACAATTAAACTTGCAAAAAATAAATAAATTAAATTAAAAAGCCTCTTTTTTTCATCTCCTTGATAATTTATGGTAACTTGGCCCCCTGTGGTTACGTCACGTGCAGCATGGTAAAAACTTCACTGTATAACCCACACATGAGTGTAGCCCACAGTTAGAATTTTTGGAACTTTTTTAATGTATAACCCACAGGTTATTTGCGTGAATACACAGTCGATGCTCTCCTTCCTCAGTGGCGGTTTTCACGCATCATCACACATACATAATCCTTATCTCACGTTCAATTATCGAACCACACATACATTACCCAAAATGACCTCTGAATATATAGACACCACATCTTGCACATGACATTACAATAAGTCCCTTTGGATTCCCACAAAATTGAGCCGAAAATCAACAAATTCCTCAGACACGTACACACACATAAAAAGGAAGGAGACAACCAACAACCCCCAACATACAGAAAAAAAAGATTGGAGATTTCATAAGTGTTTGCTTTTTCACAACTTCCCAAACTTGTTTTATGAGCTTTTGCTTCAGTTTTGAATGGACACAGTGAATGTGGAGCAAACAAAAATATGAAACCAGACCTGCTGCAGATCTTGAAGTTCTTGCAGAGTTGCTTGCAGCTCTTCAGATATGCTATGCTGACTCTCTTCCATCTGGTGGATCTTCTCAGTCAAACACGCCACAGACGCTTCACACGGACTCTGTGCACCACCTACCGCACCACCACCCCCCTCTGACTCTGAAGAAGCATCTAAAGCATCATCACTTGAGGCACCAGCCAATGTTGGAAACTCACTTGCTTCACTGTCCAGGTTGTCCACAGAGCTACTCAAACGCTCTGCATCGACCAAGGGACTCCCATCTGGATTCAGCAAGTCCTCAGTGGAGCCACGTGAGGAACCTTCACGTGATGATGCAACGGCAGTCCCTACAGACGCAGGCTGGCAAACAACCCCGTCACCATCTGGCCCACTACCTGAGCTGCCTTGTCTTTCGTCCGATAATGTACCAGCACTCTGAGCGGCTATGACTGCCGCTGCAGCTGCTGCGAGGCCAGCTCCTGTGGCACCAAGTCCGAGGCCTGGATGCTGCAACGAAAATCCAAGTGCGTTCAGCTGCTCCTTCAACATCACATTTTCACTCTTGAGTTGGCTTAACTCACCACATATTGCACGGTTCTGTTCCATGAGGTGCGCAAGTGCTGCAGTGACGTCACAAGCTTTCCCTCCTTCCACAACATCCATTGCTGCATCCACATCTCCTACCACACTATGCTCACCATCACAAACATCCTTGCACCCTGGTGATTCAGGCTCAACCCTGAGACCTAGCTGTGCTTGCATAGCACATAGCTGTCCCTTGAGCATTCCAATCTCTGTGTCCTTGCTCTCAGCCAAGGCCAGCAAGCCCTTCACACGTGCTTCCAGTGCTGCTCTTTCCCAAGCTGTACCACCACCACCATCCACCTGGGACTGGCACATACAAGATTGTTACAAAACATTCTTCCACATTTACGAGTACAAGCAGTTACCATGTGGAAAATCATTGAATGGGCACTGTGTCCTCCTCCTAGAGAAGATGGTGGCATGATGAGTTTATAAAAGGATGGTGGCACTTAATAGCAGCTCATTTCTTAGAGGTCCACAAAACAGCTTTCAACTTCAAACAAAAGCTGAGATTCATATGGAAGAAAATCATTAGTTTAATCTGTGAGCAAATTTAGATGAGCAATGGTTGGCAAAATTTTACTTGACAAACTTTGCAGCACAAAATTAAGTAAAAATTACACAAATATTCATTACTTTGGTTCGCGATGTGAAACGGCCAGTGCTCGTCTCAGTGTTCTCTGGATGCCGACTTCGTGAGGAGCGCCGTGCGTAGGTTTCATGTCCTGCAATTGAACCGGTTGCCTTCCTGCTCGCAGTTTGCCTTGTACGCTCTTTTGTCTTGTCCCGCAGCACTGGATCTTTAGACACACTGCCTCGCTTCTGTGTCACTGGCATACCAGAATGGTTGCACAACATTTCTGATTAGGATCCCTATGTGATGGGCAAAGATGACACTCAGCCACAAACCTCAATAAGAAATCAAATGTTCGCAGAAAAGGAAAATTATGCAAATATCGACCAAAACCTGCACTCTGTTTTTGTACAAGTACAGGAACCCAGAATGAAGAGTGGTACATAGATCATGCACAGGACCAAATACACTAAATGACAGAAAATGGTGGCAAAGTTGTGGGAGAAGCAGACGTGGAATGGGTAGACAAAGTGAGAAGAATAAAAGATAGAACAGCACATCATTGTGTATGGTAGCGAGCAATCACTGACAGTGGGGAGAAAATAAAAATTGGAGTAACACAGGGTGAATATTCAAGCGAGACAAAAAAAATGAGATGATGGAATAACAAGAAAGTGGACGCTTGCACTTAACAGGGTAGTGAGATACAAGAATGAAGATGTAAGAGGATAACGCAAGTTTATCATCACCACGACCAGAAGGGAAGATTTGCCATTGGCAGAAATGAGGGTCAGAATGTTCGCAGATTGAGTCAGTCCCATGCAGTCAAAGAAGTCCTTTGCTGAAGTTCCATGGCTGGTGAGAGAGTAACCAACACCCAGCCAATTGCCGTGGTGGTGACGATTGAAATTACCACTTTTGAGGAAGAGAGAGTTTGGATAAGTGGTGAAAAGTTTGTTCATGCTGGACGAGAGAGCGAGATGTAAATGGAGTTGTCATTGTTTGGAGGATGGTACAACACAGAGACAAACAAGAGGTGGGAGCAGAAGGGAAGTCACACCCAAAGTCACTCCTGGGAGTTGGGAGGATTTTTTTGGTTTTTTTTTTTTAACGTTGAAGGCTCCAGTCACGAAATAAAAGACTACATAAATAAAAGACTAAATAAATCGACGAAATATACAGTCCAGTAAAGACTAAATAGTCCTCATCGAGGCCAGACCTTAAATAAAGAAAAATAAAAGAGAGAATGCAAAGTGAGGAATGAAAATGAGTGAATAAGAAGCAAGACCAGCAATCCTGACACAGAGAGTGCAATATGGTTCCGGGCACCACTTTAACGCTCCCAAGTCATAACGGTAGTACTACCGTGAGCGGTTGCTCTCCACAACCTACTACCTAAAAAGTGGCTGGTGTAAGAACAGTACACAGACAATGCGAAATAGAGTTTCTGATGAAACGAGCAACTCTGACACCAAGACGGGATTCAGGCCTATCAAACTGGAGAAGACAATAGCCAGGGAGAGACATTCCGAAGTCAGAGATGTCGTGCAGGAGGAAGGATTCCCTTAACAGATGCTGTCCAGTTTACAAGCAGCGGCCTGGATTGAGAGATATCAGGTTGGAGGGGAGGCCTCGGATGTTTGAGCTACATTCCGTTAGGGATGGGGAGGAAGCACTATTGCCTGGGTGCATGAATGTGGAAACAGAGTGGTACAGCTAGGGGATGGTGTGGGGCAGAGGGGAAGCTGAGACGGTGCGGGGAGACAGGGGGGAAGCTGGGACGGTGCAGGGGGACAGAGGGGAAGCTGGGACAGTGCGGGGGGACAGAGGAGAAGCTGGGACGGTGATGGCCGCAAGGGAAGCTGGCAGGGTGAAGAAGAAATCAGCCTTGTGATGAAGAAGAAGAAGAAGAAGAAGAAGAAGAAGAAGAAGGAGAGGATTGAGGGTGATGAACAAGCGAGGTGTTCCTGACAGATAAATAAGGAAAGTGAAGCATTTTTAAATGTTATTAAAAGCTTTTAAAGTAAGAAGCAATTCATTCAATCAAGATTCAGTTTGGAAGTATTTAGAATAGAAAGCGATAAAAAAAGAACACAGGAGGGAAAGAAATGCAAGCAGAATCAGTTCATTATATTTTTTTGGAGTGAAATTAAAAATAACAAGTCTGGAGACGGCGATGGTTCACGAGCAATGTACACGGTTCGCCTTTTATGTTTTTTACCTTCGAGGGGACGCCACGGGCAAACTGGCGGGAATCGAAAAACGTAAAGGATGAAAATTGTAGTACTCGAAGAGCACTACAAATCGACCACGAATTGCGAAATCCTAAACGTAGTTCGCTTTTTAATTTTTTTATGGCGGAATCGGGAAAAACGTAAATGATGAAAGTTGTAGTACTCGAAGAGCACTACTTGCATACCAACTTTCATTCGAAACAGTTGAAACCCAAGGAGCTCGATGCCATTATTTATTTTTTTTGACATTTTCTAAGTTCGTGACCTTGTGACCTTGACACGAAATAAAAATCGAGCTCCGTGGGGCTATGCAGGTCAGTGGGCTATGCAGGTGCCAACCAAATACCGAAACCCCTCCAGATTCGACAAACCCCCTCGGAGAAGATGTAACTTGAAACCAGCTACCCCTAAAAACACATGTTTTTGGGCGTGGCTCGCCACATAATGGGCGCAGCATGCCCATTCTCAGGAAACACAACTAGATCATGAATAAACCTCCCACCCAAATTTATCAGGATCGGATCAAAATCCACGGAGCTATCTCGTAAAACAGAAACCACAACCCATAACGAATATAGTGGTCACTTACTGACTCGTGAACCAAAAATAAAAGAAGTATTTTTGAAGCGAGGAGGGGAAAGGAGATAAAGTTGAGGTGACAAAGGATAATCCTTGGGAGAACAAAAGCATAATGAGGGACACAGCATCAGAGCAGAGATGGGATTTGAATGACTAATGGTTGAGGTCTGGGAGACGAGGCCTGACACTCAGACACAAATGCAACAATACACCCCAACAAGGTATGGTTAAACACGGAAAATTGGACAAAAACACAAATCAAATGGAAGACCAAGAAGGAACCTGGAGAAGTAAAGAGTAAAGATGGAGTCATTAGGAGGAACCGAGATAGGATTTGGGTTAACCCTCAAACCCACCCAGGTACAAATTTCAGCAAGAATTCACCTCTCCTTAGGGAGACGGATAACGAAAGAGAGAAATAGAAAGCAAAAGAAATGAAAGAATGAATACAGAGAATTGTGAAAAAAAATGAGAAAGAAATGAGAAAGAAACAAAACAAAGATGTCAGGAAGAACCCGGAAGAATAGAATTTCAGCACTATCCTGAGACTCAAACGCAGAAACATGAACAAGCTACCAGAGGTCCATCAGTGGGGAAGCACAGTCCACACAGCATCAGGATATGGTGCAAACATAATCAAATGGAAGACAAAGAAGGAACCCAAAAGAGTATTCGGACTCCATTGAAGAGAGCAACACAGACTTGATGAAGCTGAAGAGAGCAGCACGTTGACGAAGAGCAACACAGAACAAAAACTATGAGGGCACTCGGTAGAGTGCATACCTCCGCATGTAGTGCCTGATCACAAGAAAGTATCGTTCCATTACATTTTTGAAATATCGTGCTATACAGTACTGCATCGTTTTTGGCCTGATCTCTCAATGGTGAAGAATCACAAAAAGATCAGATCCAGATTTGAGATCTTCACCAAAATTGAATCAATTCTTCTCTCCTCTTCAGCAATATACACACACACACTCCTTTACCCTCGGTGGCGGAGGTAAAAATAACAAAAACGACACGACAGATTTGGTCCAAAAAACAATGAGCTTGGATGAACTGGAAATAGGAACTGCACGATCCCATGTCCAACGCGTTCACACCCGGAACCGGAAGTTCTACATCCGATATGCCTTTGCCTTTCAATTTAGGCAAATTTCACTCATATTGTCACAGAAAGGACTGTTAAATGAATCTACCCATTTCAAATCAGCCACTGAAAAATGTTCAGTCACTTGATTTTCTCGGTCTCATAATCAGTCATGACCTCTGCTGAGCTGAACATATAGCAAAGCTGGCCTCCAAAGCCAGCCACAGACTGACATCCTCAGTCATTCTAATTCATTCCTTGAAAAATCAGAACTACTTCCAACATACAATCCTTTGTCCAAACTCAATGGAGTACTGCTCTCCACGATGGGCAGGCACCGTATAGTCATGTCTCTGTCTCTGTCTCTGTCTCTGTCTCTGTCTCTGTCTCTCTCTCTCTCTCCTGGATACCATGGATTCCAATCTTTTCAACATCATTCAACCTCTTCAACGAATATGCAGAAGCACAAGGCCTGTTGCTCTCAACACAGACAGATGAGTGGCCTGTTTTTCATCACTTCTCCTCCAATTCAGCTCTGTATGCTCTTGCAGGCTACCAACTCTCCCCAGCTCCTGGAACGTAATGCATTCTGCTGTAACCAAAAACTGGTTAAACACCCCCCCCCCCAATATCAGGCTTACTGACCACCTCCACTCTCTTATCCCATTTGTGTGAACTGTCTTCCAGATTATGTTCAATCCCAGACTTCCTCTAGGACTTTTGAGTTGATGATATACCACTGTCCCATGGCATTCCTATCCCTACCCACAATATTTTCTCATCCCCATTAACCCAACCTACTTCCTTGTAAGGTGGCCATTGCCTCCCCTCCATATCTCTCATCTTTCCCTTATATCCATTGCTTGTGCCCACCTTTTGCCTCACCGCCCCACTGTCGGTTGGCATGCCTTTTTTGCCCTTTATCTCCTCATGCTTCCATGAGCTGACATTTTGTATTCAAAAAGTAAAAATCACAAATGTTTTGAAATTTCAGTGAACATGTTGCTGAAAAAAAAACCTTAATGGTGTGTGTGTGTGTGTGTTGTAGTACTAATATTTCAGTGTACAGTACATTAGGCCTTGTAGGATGCACATAATTGTAGTACGTGTGCCTGACCCATGCAGTGAGTATATTGAGTGGTGCATGTACACTGCTTGTGGGCCATTTACAACCATGGGAGGTTGGGGGTGGGGCAGAGTCGGACAAGATATAAAGTGGTTGACGCCACAAACCTTTGTGCAGAGATAGAGAAGACTTCCACCTTATTATATTTTGTACCCCGCCCCCCAAACCCCCGTCCCTTCCATTCTTCACAATCCCATGCTCGATGATAATTGTTTTATTAGTGCAGAAGTTATCCTGATATAAACTCTATGATGTCGAGTTAGTCCTGCTGTGATTGAAATTGGCAATGCCATGCGGTGCCGATTTGAAGGTTAACGTTACAACAAAATTGCATTCAAACACAAACACACAAAATGGCTGGTTCAGTTCAGCTATTTCCAGTCACCTACATCTAAGTAAACAGAATCGGTCAAACGTCATGCTCTAACACTTTGTGCAATTCAGTGGCAGCACTTCAAGTGGTGTAGCCCACCCAAACTTTTGGCAGTATCTTTATCGACCTCTCCCCTCCCCAAATCCATTAATTTCATTGGGAGAACAGGAACAGTATTCAGATAAGGTGCGACAACAACAGCAGCAGCAGCAGAATCCTGTCACTGGTTACAAAAACCTTCCTGATACGGAAGATTCCCACTCTACATCACCCTACCCTCCCCCCCCCCCCAACTCCAACCCCATTTCCAAAGAAATAGTAATGAGTCTCCTCAACTTCTGAGGATGTAATATCAAAGCAAGGAGTGTTGTAGCACGAGTCAAAAGTTTCACTTCTGCATACATGGCAAGTTGGCAGGGATGGAAAACGGATCGGCAGAAATCAAAAACGTTTTTATTTTATTTGTTTGGCTTTTTTACCAGATGTGGTAAAAACACTATTTGAGAGGTTATTAGCAACACAAAATACATCAGAATACCGAGGTAATCGTTTATGACGAGGTGGACTTGTGGCTGTTCAGAACTCACTCCAAGTGTTTACTTGCAGTCTAACTGTAGAATCAGCTCGACGATCGGAAAGCACCAAACGAGCGGAGGTCAATCAAACTTTCTGACATGGCCAGGAACTGATGGATGACGAGACACTTAGCGTGACTGTGCCCGATATTGTATTCCCTACGGGGTTTTTTTTGGATCTTTCTGCCAAGATACTTCGGTGAATCAAACTTACGACACGTCATTTTGCAAAATAAGTTGGTTTTGTATGTGATGAGAGAAAGCAGGCAGGGTGACCTCATCCGATAAGCGTCCTCGGAAATCGGTCTCATTCTTACGACCCTGTAGGAAGATACGTTCCTTTTCAGCAGGCCAAGTACTTGCTGAACCACCGTAAAGGCAGCATCCAAATTGTGGTTCTGTCTGCCCTTCTCATCAACTTTCCGTCGAATATGGATTTTGTCGATGCCAAAACAGTTCCGCGGGTTTTTGGAAACAAAAAACGGGCCAAACCCCCGCATAAAGTTGGATCACTCGCCATATAAAATTTTGCATCCTCAGAGAAACACCCTTTGCCGCTGCACTCTCACTAACAGCCAGCATAATCTGTAATAAAGGTTAAAGTGTAGAGCTTACAATGTCACACTTCACTTTTTCAAGCGAAGCAACATGTGTCGAATAAATGAAGTTTTATGCTGTTTGGCCGATGTATTTTCGGCATCTTTATAAATGAGGTGCATGCTCAATGCAGGACCTCAGAACAAAAGCAAAAAAATTACAATCATAATAATAATGTGAAATTGCACGCAATAATAAAAAGTCAGCAATTCCAGCTTTCTTCAGAAAGAAAAAGGAAAAGGAAAAGGGAAAAGAAAAGATAAACTCTCATTTATCAAAAAACAAAACATTTCGGCATTCTGGTGTGCACAATTGTCTCAACACGATGTGTGGGGCAATATTGTATATATATATATATATATATATATGTATATATTTTCCCCTGAAGCCTCTACTTACATTCATCGTAATCTTGAAAACATTCTGCTTTCCTGAAGTCCTGGACTCAGTGTGGTCAGTAACAACCTTCAAAAGGCACTTACAGCACAAATCTGCTTCTCGCTCTATCTCAGTACATTGTTGGGTTTGACGACAGAGCAGCCTGGCATGAACAGCCTGCCTAATGATAAGCCTTGCGACACCTGTTCTTTGACGCTGCTCTCAAAATAGCACCAGCACTCCTGAAGCCAATTAAAGCATTCCAAGGCATTTTCTCAAACTTCAGAACCTCAAGGTGCCAATTTGAAAAGCAATACACTATAGCATCAATTCAAAGAACAATGTCTGGGAAATAAAGCCCCTCGAAGCAGGAACAAAACAAAAACAGCAATCCTCTCTGTCAAATCTTAGTCTAAGGTGACCAGTTCAATCTTCAGTCATCGTGCAGAGGGTTATGGTTTCCAAAAAGAGCATTTAATAGCATAGCCGAAGCCACCAAGATAACATCTGCCCCAAGTGCTGTGATCCTTCAACAGGTTTGTATCCTCTCACTTAACAATACAAGTTAACAATACACTATTATGAGCAATCAAAACTATTCATCTATTAAAATGCATGACAATCCATTTGTCTTCTCTATTAAGAGAAATGTGCAAAATGGAACAAAATACAAATATTAACCAATTACTCATTCTAAAGATCTTCTTACGAACTACCTTACCATCCATTAATCGACTGAAGAACTCACCTCACCTGACATTGGATTCAACTTGTGAAAAATAAAAAATTTTTAAAAAATGCTCAAAAACAACCAGCATAAAATTTGAGGTGAAGGTGTGTGCTGTGCAAATCAAAGAAAAGTGTATAAAAAAACCACAAATATGTTGCAATGACGTGCAAGTTTCACACGACACGATGTAGGGCTGAAAAGAAATGTGTAGCAACAACTGTTGAGCAGCTCGTAACAGCGAAACACAGCACAAGTTAGTGAAATCAATTCACATTCCATTTCATGGGAACCTCACGAGGGTGCAGACACCACAGGCTGCCTTAAAATCACGATACAAATCATGGTATGAGAGATGCACTTAAGGGTATCCAAAACGAGCAGATAAGATCCCACAAAAAAGATGAGATTTCTGGGGAACACATTAGGTCAGGTCAGGTCAGGTCAGGGAGCATGTGCCGGAGCAGCACCTCGCTGCATCCACTTTCCGCCAGTACTCCAGGGGCCTCCGTCTGGCCATCCCAAGGCAGATGCCTGGCCCAACCCAATCTCCTTGAGATGCTGAACAACCTGGTGCAACCACAAGGCACGTGGTCAGCCCATTGGCCTCCGCCATTCACGAGGCTCCCTCGCTGAGAAAATCTGGTGAGCAGGATCAGCATCAGGAAAACGTCCATGTGCGCCTGTCCCTGTGCGCGTGCACCCGTCCGCGTATGCCCGTCCTCGTCCGCCCGGCCCCATGTGCGTTTGTGTGTCCGTCGCCCACTATGAGCCTGAGATCATGTTAAAACAAGTATGATCGCACTGTGGACACAACCTGAGACAAAATCCGGTGCCGGGCCAATCGGGAAACGTGCATTTACAGCACTCTTAAAACATCAACTCAACACCTCTTATCCATGGCAGCCTCCACCACGGTGATATCAGACCGAGCTGATTCTTCACACGGTAACGGATTGTTTAAGCCTAATATGGGGCCGTTTAAAAAAATTACATAATGCCAGAGTCCTGTGCATGTTGACAGGCTTGATTAAACCTCACTAATAATTTTTATTCGACATATGATTCGATTTTTCGGGGTCCATCATTGTAACACTCAAACTCGAACCAAAGAAAGCCAAAGGAAATCTGACGCAACAAACTCAGGCAGTGTATAATCAGCAGAGGCCTACAGGCCTGACGTCTTAAGCCCACCAGAAAACCAAGATGGTGGCCACATTATTTTGTCTGGGTGGCATGGTGGGTGGTGTCCGGCAGCTGTCTGACCAATGAGTGCACATTTCAAAATTCGACCCCCATCAAGAACCACAACAACAGAAAGAACCAGAGAGTTGGTGTCAAAGCCACCCAATGCTCACCTGTTTATACATTTATCGTTTTTAAAAGACTAGTCCTAATAAATTTTTTATAAAGCATTGCAGTGAAGTCTGATCCAAATAATTTTAAAGCAATATAGTGTATTTGTGTATATTCGTAGTATCAGTAAAGAAACATAGTGTGGTAGATAAAAACATTAGAAAGGAAATAACTTGCACCGAAAACTTAAACATTTTCACGCTCAACGCGGGGGTATGCTATAGCTCTCTGTTTTTCGAACAAGGCGAGCTAAAAACAACACGGAGCTCTTGTCGACTTGCGACACATCGCAGGTGAAAAAAAAAAGAAAAAGAAAAAGAAAGAGAAAAGTGCCTCACACAAAAGAAAGTCTTTGCTTTTGTATCAGCACCAACAGCAGAACTTTGAAAAGATTTTCGCGTTCCACTCGTGGATGTCCCAGGTTGATTTACCCCAGATCCTCCTGGAAGGTCATCTCGACTTTGGCTCTGCAAATAAAAATTTAAAAAAATTACGACTTAAATTTCAGGAAGAACTAGAACGCCACTCGATAGAGCGCATATCTCCGACAAGCTGAACAGTTTACGTTTCATATCGCACTAAGAGGCCAGATCTGCATCCGGACCTCAACCAAAATCTAATCGGCTTGTTCTTGTCACCAACCCAACTCATCCACCTAGTTTTGTCATAATCCGTCCACAACTTTGTGATAATACCATGCGATATATCATTTTTGATTCCATCTCTCATGGTGAAGAATCACTTTTAAATTTTTGGATCATCAGGATCTTCACCAAAATCAAACAATTTGTCCTCATTACACACCCAACCTGTCAATAAAATTTCGTTCAAATCCATCGCAAACTTTTTGAGATATTCTGCTCACAGACAAACAAAGAAACAAGCAGACAGACAGGCAGGGGTGAAAACAACCTCCGCCAACCTTCAATAGAAGAGGTAACGAATGAGTTTAACAAAAATTGAAGTAGAAATGGCAATGGAAGCATCACTGAAGTCACAGCCGAAGACAGACACGCTGGTTCTTGGACCCTAATCCACCTTTTAAAATTGTTCATCCTCATCCATCCTTCAACTGCTTGCAAGTGAAAATCAGGGATCACCATTTGATTTCTCTGCTTTACCATTTCAAACCGAGGTGCCACAAGAGATTGAACTCTAACACTGCACACATTGCAAAAATCTATTTAAGTCTGTCTTCACCTCCCTGCACAATATTACCCAAATCTGTTCATACTGAAACTGGAGGAGTATTGAAACCCGAGTTCATGATCTCATAAAGTCACGCTTGGATTCCTGCTACTCACTGTTAGCAAGCTTCCCGGCTTCTTCTCTTAAGCCCTTAAAATGTAGTCAGAATAATTAAGCCAAGCTCGAAGTTCAAGCTCACAAGTTTAATCACATCACTCCAATTCACAAAACACTTCACTGGGCTCACAGGACAGCAATGGATAGATTTTACCATTTTGCTGATAACCTTCATTGACGACATAACAAAAAACCTCTGCACTGA
>CM068955.1:150349516-150361280 GCA_035128595.1 Eptatretus atami | reverse complement strand
GTGTACATTGCAATGCAAATAAATATCCGGAGACATCAGCATTCATGGCTTGACATTTCGAGCGTCTCTGGGAGGTGTATATTTGAGGTGTTGCTAATCGCGTGGTCAAACTAGCCGTTTCTTAACAAACGTTTCGTTGGAGTGCTTGCTTGAGTGCTTAAGCCACTTGGGAGCACTCCCAAGCCGCTTGGTTGTTCGTTGTGGTAAAAGTATCCATGCTTTCTCGGGAACATCGATTAAACAGACGTACGTTTCCGCTGTGTTGGACCTGCGATGCCGTGCGGTTGTTGCCTCGGGAGGTGTCTCATCCACTGAAAATGCAATTTTTTTTTTTCAGGATATCGCTTGTTTAACCTTTTGTGTGATCTCTAGAGAATCCACCCCTCACTTCTACATCAATACATAAATAAAACAAAATAAGGTCCATCCGACCACTTGTTTGCTGTGATCTGGCTGTGAAGGCAGAGAGCAGAGATCGACATTTTGTGTTCTGTGCCTCAATATATTTTTCGTAAAAAACTGTATTACGTGTGTGTGTGTGTGTGTGTGATATGTCGTTGATGTGGTAGCTGCATATGTGTGGTTTCAGAATGTGGAATGGAGTCCTCTCAGTGTGGGCTGAAAGTATCCACCTTCATTTCAGTAATGGGTCACGATTCATGGACCAAGCTGTGAAGTTTTCTGTTCTCCAAATCTTGTGATGTCATGACCACCCTGTCCGATAGCGCTACACTCACAAAAAGTCCCCCACGGCCTTCCATCGTCGTTGCTGAGCCCCGGATGCTGCTATGTACCGAGAACCCACTTGCTCGAGTTTGTTATTTGCAGCTCCGTATTGTAAATGCCCAGAGAGGATAGTTAATATTAATATACTATTATATCGTAGTGAGTGGGTCTCTCTTCACATTACTCCTCTCTCTTCTAGCGATTTGTCACTATGATGAACAGGCATTCGATAATATGAGTGAGGAAAGTGAAAACAACAACTTTATCATGAAGAAATCATTGCGGCCTGTTCCAAGTCAAGGTAAGGTAAGGTTGAGCAGGCCAAAAAACATGGCAACTTCAGACAGGAGCGAGGTTCCCCAGAAAACGCCTTAAGACCCAGAGAGCGAGGTGGCCGAGGATCGCCTGATGAAGGATATAATTAAATAAGGCCCTTAGTTATCTTTAAAAGGGGTGTTTTCATTAACCCAAACACTCAATTTTTACTCTTGCACTCCCTTGGAGTTTTCTTAGTGTGCATGCAAAGTTTCAGGTTGCTAGGTTTTATAGTTTTGGAGTTATGGAGGAGACACACTGACACACAGACAGACAGACACACAGAGACACAGACACTCAGACCCTTTTATTAGCATAGATGCATGAAGGAGGATCAGTGCTAATCAAGTATGTTGACGATTTGCGAATATGTTCACCGACAAAGGAGGCGTGCGAACAGGACACTACCGTCCTTTGTACCTTGAACTGTAATACAATGATTAATTTCAGTGATGCATTAACAAAGGTTGTCAAGGAATTTCACTCGCAGGTGAAACAAGCCTTTCTGGAGCCAGCAGCGGAGAAGTTCCACGACTTCCAGCCCAGTGACTTTGTATATGTCAAGGTGTTCAAGCGGAAAAAACGCTTTTCGACCACGCTGGACAGGACCTAATCAGGTTCTATTGGTTACCCACACAGCTGTCAAGTGTGAGGGCAAGTCATCATGGATTCATGCATGTCATTGCAAGAGAGCATACAGGACAACATATGGAGATTCAAAAGAGACTGCAGATGGGAAAGATATTACCAACACTTCATGACGTGCTTAGTAGTGTCAATAGCAACTGCTTTCATAATCTTCATGACATCTATGATAATGGACAGGATGAGCCTTGACAAAACGGGGAAGGTCATGACATGCTGAACAGGCAACCACACGAACAAGCTAGGGTAGAGACAAGGAATAGCCCATGGGAGAGCTAGAGGAACAAAGGGAGGTAAACCTTTGGAACACTTGCACGAGCAAGGAATAGATGGGATAAACACTCATTTGACCTTTTCATATAATTATGCACCCTGTGCAACACGGGATGGAGGGGACGTAAGCACTGCACGCCCACGATCACACCTGAAACAAGGCACAGTGTTACATGAAGGGATAACTGGACACCCACTGAACACTTTCTTACCAATATCTTTGCAGCATGCTAAAAGTATTGTTGCGGTTCTCGGAACCGCATGCATACAACAGATAAGTGTCCCAAGACAGTTATTCCATTATTATAAGTGCAGATAGTCCCTTTCCTTTTGTCTAGTGGGATAACTGGGGCGTGCGTTGCGATGATCTCATAGCTAGGTTTGCTTACATCATTTTCTTCTTCATTTCGTCCCTACTCTTCTTTTTGTCTGATTATTCCTGAGGTAAATCAGCCACGTGTGCCTTCGCTGTAAGGAGGGGCCTCGTGGAGGCCAGCGCGTGCGGCGCCGCTGTGAGGAAACTGCAGTGCAGAGCCCTCGTTCCCAAGCGAGCCCTAAACCCAACATGTGCAGAGTCATATAGTGCGCTTAGCAGTGCGGGATTATCGACTCGAGCTTCCGATGATCTGGGGAAGATTGCCGGTTGCATTAAAAAGGCATATGAATGAATACCTCTTAAGAGGCTGCACGAATGGTGTTTTTCACAACACAGGAGAAACAGCCAGCACGACGCCCACGCTGCACGAAACGCGTACGGAGGCCGATAAAGACGACTCCATGCCATGTTTGGCGGGATACGAGTGTGCGGAGTAGAAGCGGCTCGTTCCTTTTCAACCTCAATATCCGACACATATTTGTGTTCGCCCCGCACACACACTAGCAGAGTCGTGCGAACACGAGCGCTGGCCACGTGCGTAATGGCCGAACCGCGAGCCCTGTATGGAATGTGCTCGAAGGCAGACACGTACGCCGCTCACGAAACATACATGGATGTATCCATAACGATGTACCTTTGGCCCTCGCTGGCAGCAGCGGATTCTCCACGGATGGTAAACGTCTTCTCGTCTATACGGCCAGCGAAGCTGCAATCGAGCCGGGGAATGTACAGTGCGGGCCACGTTGGCGCGCGGAGCAGGTGCGTTGATCGGCGCTAGTCGGGTGCCCGAGCGGGCATGCGGGACCCTCGGCCGGTCGCCAGGGCACGGTCCGGGGTTTTGCAGGACGATTTGCGTGCCAATTTCGAGGTGGGCAATTCATGTCATGTCGTGGGGTCGGAGAGGAGTATTGCCGCTGTCTGGGATGGCCTTGCCGGAAACAAAGTGAGGCGGTTTCCGGCCAAAGTTCGCAGGCCATGTGAGGGGTCGGGGCCAATCGGAGCGCCCGATTCAGGTGATGACGTTTCAATTTGGGGTGGCCCCTCCCCCCGCGCGGCAGGTACTATAAAGGTCGGAGCGGTCCCTCCACCTTGTTCTCTTTTTTCTCTTTCGCCTGCTCGATCTGGCCTTGCCCTCGTCCCTCAGCACGACCCGCCTCCTGCTGTCTGGACTCCGCCTCCTCGTCTCCACCCACATGACGTCAACCCCACCCGCCTACCTGGTCCCGCCTACCACTCCATCCACGCACCCTGGACTCCACCCCTTCTTCCACGAACCCCTCCTTCCCGAACACGGTCTCCACACGCTCTGCTGAAGCCAGAGACGCGCGCTAGCTGTCGGGTGCCACACTACGAGAGCACCCCCCCCCCCCCCCCCACGAAACTTATTGGTGGTGCGTCATGCTATCAAGCACAAAGGTACCAAGAACGCAGCCTCAACTCCTTTCCCTTTCTGGTTCAAAACTTCCTCTTCATCAGGTTGTGTGTGTGTGTGTGTGTGGGTGTGTGTGTGTGTGTGTGTGTGTGTGTGTGTGTGGTGGTGTGTGTGTGTGTGTGTGTGTGTGGTTGTCCTGGTGCCTGTCTGCTTAAGTAAGACTGCAGAAGATCGTTATTATTATTTTCGCGTTAAGTCTGCTGTGTGTCCCCTGTTTATTTGCTGCACCACACCTCTCTCCCTATCTCTGCACAACACACCCAATAAATCCTGATCGTACCACATACCTTTCCTCGCCCATTGTTAATAAATTATAATTAGGAATGTTCCCTGCTCGTTTTTGTCTTTTCTTCCATTGATCCTGCATGGTCCGAATCCTAGTTTAGCCAGGACTTTATTCCCAACGATCCGTTCCTTTTAGCCGGTACGTCCTTGGCAGTGTCGCTCGCCTGCATCCGATCCGGAAAAGTGATCCAATCCGGTAGAGTGAACCGGTTCGGACAAGGCGTACCGAGGGCGGTTCCCCGGTAATTAAACCACGTGATTAATTAGGCAACCCGATTAACCCATAGAGGGAGGACCCTTGGTCACGCGGTTGAGTTATTGGCGTCCACAGTCGGTTAAGCGACCCGTCACGGAATTATCCATGTGCGACGGCCTACAATTCCAGGGAGTCTGGTGGGAACCGAGATAGCTTCCCCACCGAGTGGTCTTCTCACCGACCCCGCCCACAACAGTATGAACAAGAGCAAGTGTTGGGTCTGCTCACAGCTCCCCACTCATCCAAGCATGAACTGTCCCTCTTGGCAATCCCGTTCTCAGAAGGAGATATACAGTAATCCCCTGTTTCTCATGGGGGTTACGTTCAAACCTCCCCGCGCTAAGTGAAAATCCGCGATGAATGGAGCCTCCCCAAAAAATCGACTCGTCTGGTCTGGTCGGTTTGGGAGTGATTGGGTTTGAGGTGCCTGAGATCGACTAGTCTGGTCTGGTCGGTTTGGCAGTGATTGGGTTTGAGGTGCCGGAGATCGACTAGTCTGGTCTGGTCGGTTTGAGGTGCTGGGTATGAGCAGTGCTCGTCCAACGGCGGCAAACCTTTTTCCTTCCCGAAGCATATATCGAGCACCTTTACCTTAACCTTCTCCTGGAGCGTCCCAGGACCTTCCTCTGGCGCTTCGGTTCCTTGCCAGAAGCCTTAGAAGGTGAGGGCGTTTGGCGGCATCGTGGGCTTGGAGAAAAAACGTTGAAAATATTCGAAGTTCACAAGCGAAACTTTTTCTCGTGCGTTGTGTGACTGGTCGAGCGCCACGCGTTATAATTTATTGCTTAAATAATTTATTATTTATATATTATTACCATGATGTACCAGGGGAATCCGCAGAAAAAATTAGTTACGTTCCAAGGGAAACCCGCGATGAACGGGGGCGCGATAGGTGAACCGCGATGAAGCGGGGGTTGACTGTATGTGGGTTCCTGGTTCGTAGACAGAGTAACCCAGTCCTATCCAGAGTAGAAAAGAAAAACGAAACAGTGTAGGGGAAAGCACGAGAAGTAAGTACAATAAAAGGAAAAGAGGATGCTGTGGTCAGGGAAATTGGTGCAAACAAATATGCGAGCGGGATATGGTCAAGGATTTAACAACATACCATATGTAGCCTGTGTCTCATGAGATTTAATGCAAAATTTTGATGGGACAGAAGTCGTACATAATATATAGATGGTCCTTTATGAACATAATTGCTCAGGTAATTATAAAATTTAAATAATAATAGCGTTTAGGTGACTTTAGTCTCAAAGTATGCACACTCCACTGAACTTTCTGGCCTGTGTTTGAATCTCAGCTCAGTTATAAAGTGTAATCCTGTTTCACAGGAAAAGCAATACATAAATGTGTGTGCCATCCCTCAGATGGATGTTGGAAAGATGTTCCATCTCCTGGCATTAGTTTGTGGATGGTGGGGATTACGACTATAATAAAAACAGAGCATCGTGATGGCTGGTGAGCGAGGTGTGAAGCGATGTTCTGCCCAGTGCGCTGAATGTCAAAATGAACAGATTCACAGAAGCTCGGATAAATGGCGGCAGTAACTATGAGGATCCCATGGATGATGATGTCGTTTGCAGGGAGTAGGCAAGTTATCTCTGGCATTATAAAATTGACGAAGTGAAAAAAAAGAGGTCAATTTCCCATGTTGGGGGGGGGGGGAGGTAGCTACACTCTGAGCTGAGCAAGCAATTAGTCTTCCAATGTGATTTTAGTTGTATTTGGAAAGAAATACGGTATATTGAGTACTGATTTTGACCTAATTTGATCAAGGTCAAGAGGTTGTGGTGTATTTTTCAAAGACTGGGGAAAAGTAGCTGTATTATTTTTTGCAGAACATTGCATTTATAAAAGGTGTTTTTTTTTGGTTTTGTTTTTCCTTTCCTTTTGACACGTTTCCTGTGGTGACTTTGTACACCTGCTGGGGGACCTGTAGTATCGCTCCGCAGCATGGTTGATTTCATGGATTCGGGTTTTTTTCCTCAGATGTAAAACTTTTATGTTAGCAGAGGGTGATTGGAGATTGGCAAGTAATTAAGAGTAAGGGCATTCTGCATTAAAGTATGCACAAATGTGAATTACATTTTGGCGATTTGATACATCCAAATTCACATTCGAATAACCGCTTTGACTCAAAATTATACATGCCAATGTTACACAATGGCGATATGTATGGACGGGTTACAAAAGTCAGTCAATTTGATTGGTTTAAAGTGGATTCTTTCATCTTAGTTTGTGGAATGGAAATCTAATGAATTTTATGAACACTATATATTTGTTTTTACCAAGGAATGGATTAGATTTAGAGTGGGTTTTTTTTCTTTAAAAAAAAAATTAAGGGGAAAAAATAAAATAAAACAAGGACAGCAGAGAGGTTAGCAGTGTTGATGGATGGATGTTACAACGTCCGCATTTTGTATCGTTTTAATCGTGTTGTCAATGTTTTTTTCCCAAGTGAGGAAGCATTGCCAGAGCCAGCTATTGCTGATTTTCATGGTTTCCAGCCTGGAGACTTTTTTTTATTAAGTTTCCAAAAAATAAAATGAAATAAAATAAAAGGAGGGGCACTCTCCAACTGGGGTAGGCAGAACCTCATCGAGTCTTGCTGGCTACTCATGCAGCGGTGAAGAGCCAGGGCAAGTCAGCATGAAGGGCCATGTAAAAAAGGGCCAAGAACTGTCATCTCACACTTGCTCAGGTCCTGTTCTTTGCCGCATGCGGTGCTGTGCTTACGTTGCTAAATTGTACTGTGAGTTTTAAACCAGATAAGCATGCAGATATATGACGATTGTACATGCTGTCACACACACTAATGGCATGAATGCTTCACATTCAACCACATGCATCATTGTTGTCAAATGAACATTGAACTGCTTCATAGAAGCAGGAATACTCCTGGCCAATAGGGCCAAGGAAATGTAACCCATACCAATTCTTGTGTATATTTGTCAAGAAAATGATTTCCACACGCCTGCACCACTCATTACATTAACCATCACATGCATCCCCTCATGGTAATCGACCGACGCAAGAGGAAAGCATTTTATAAGGATATTCAGATAAGGTAAAATTTATAACACCTTTCCGAGACTGTACTTGTGAGATTTATGAATATGGCTAGATATTATTGGAAACGTAGTTAACATGCTATAGGACCTCGTGATTAACAAGTACTATAGGTAAGGGAAAATTTAATGATGAATGACAGATGGTGTTTGTATTTCAAGGGAAAAATGAATCACATACACTCAGCTATTTAGTGCCTGCTTCATTAATATTCAGAGAAAACTTCAAGTTGATGATAGATGCAATTATGTGGAAATACCAGGGGAACAAAAAAACAATTGGATGTAATGTTGTGCTTAGTGTTGTAGAGAAAATAATTTGTAAATGATGGACTGAATGTTCAAACATTTAAGGTGTCAAACGAAAATTGTTTAATAGCCGTTAATGGCATTAAGTAAGGGCTTTAAGGTGCGTATGAACTGTTAAATTGAATCATTTTACCCACTGTGTTTGAAATTTTAACTTTGTATTTGTCTGTTTTAGAGGAATGAAAGTGGTCGTGACAATGCTTCCGGACAAACTGGGAAGAAGTCAAATACATGAAGAAGTCGAAGACCCTGAGATCTAATTCACATGTCATTGGATTCCCTAAAGTTTGCCTTGACTTGAAGACTGCTCACAAGAAGGGAGATGATGCATTCACCACCTTTTGTAAGCACCGACTGCAGGGAATTGAGACTGACTCAACTACACATGAAGGAAAAGGAAGTTAAATCATTCACTGATGCAGGGAACAAGGCATCGACAAAGGGGAAGGGTAAAGAAATAGTTTGAAAAGTGACCAGAACTTCTTGCCAGACTTGTCATCATAGGTAGAGGCTGCAAAATTGTGAAGAACATATCACATCACATTGTTTGGGCCCACATTCATGGCTATCCCTACACAAGATGGAAGCTTGTAAAGACTACAAGGCAAGGCTGCTGCTGCTTTACCATGAATCAGCCCTTGAAGTATCGCCAAAGGTTGAGACACCAAGCGGGAGTGTTTAGATTGTGGATGGGATGGCCATGCTGCAACAAATGAACCCAAAGTACATGACACAGAACATCGTCAACTTGTTGACACGAATCTCCACCAATTGTTGAATGTGCTTACACTCGTGGTTCAACTGCAGGAAACTTTGTGACAGACAGATATCAACTGTCAGCATCAACAATGCAGAGCACAAACGAAGAGCAGCAAGGGGCTCCAGAAAAATCAAGATTGAAAAGCCAACCAACCAATCCCAAAACAATGGAAATGTTCCCGTCACATCGTTACAACAAGTAGCAGTTGCTTAAATTCCTGTTCAAGATGTTGAGCAAATGCGATGTTGGAAGCTTGAAAGGTGCAACAGTAACCGTGGCTCAGGAGAACTCTGCCATGCAATCATTCCGCAAGATGAAACGGTTCTTGTAAGACATCTAAGAGCTGTACTGTTCATACGAAAAGATGGGCACAAGGATGTTCTTACATGCCAGCTACATTTCCAAATCTGCTCGCAACAGTACCATTATCATGGGTCCTAACACGGATGTGCTCGTCTTCGGCATCGCATTAACTTCAGGTCTTGGCAGATCCAAGCTATATTTCCACACTGGGAAAGATGAGAATCTGCAGCCTATTCTTCTCCAGGCTATTGCACAACATCTTGGAGATGACATAACCAAGTCACTGGTTGGCCTCCACTGCTTCACTGGATGTGACTATCAGTTCATTAATGGTAAAGGCAAAACAAAGGCTGTCAAACTGATTAGGGACAACCAACATTGTGTTTGGCATTTCAATCTCTCAGGGAATCGTCCAAAGTAATGAATACATGCTGTCAGACCTGAAAGTATTTGCCTGTAAAATATATGGTCATCAGGAATACTCAAATGTGAATGATGCCAGATATGCAATGTTCTCCTTGGTGACCACGGCAGGAAATGTTTCGTCACCAAATTGAGGACGGCTTGCACAAGCATATTCAGCGAGCCAATTTCCACCATTTACAAGCGTAGCTGAGAAGGCACCACAAATATTCCACCACCTGTTGAACAGAGATGGAAGCTGATAAATGATGCAGTTCCTGTCCTGGGAATTGACTGGATGCAGATGCAATCAACTCATAAAAAGCATCCTTGAACATTCATCCTGGGCATGCAAGAATTGTAAGTGCAGAGTGGGGAGGCAGATGACAAATGCTGCATGTCTTCAGGCATTCCGTGCAAGAGAACGATGCTCATGCCATACATGTGAGAATAGAGATCTACAGGGCTTTCAGAAAGCATTCACACCCCTTCACTTTTGGTCACATTTTGTTGTGTTACAGCCTGAATTTAAAATGGATTAAATTAAGATTTTCTGTCACTGATATACGCATAATACCCCATAATGACAGTGGAATTTCTTTTTATTTTTTCAAAATTTATTTAAAAAAAAGCTGAAATGTCTTGCATCAATAAGCATTTCAAATAGTATACTACGACACTCCAAATTGAGCTCAGGTGCATCCAATTTCCTTTGATCATCCTTGAGATGCCTCAACAACTTGATTGGAGTCCACCTGGGCCAATTCAATTGATTGGACATTATTTAGAAAGAACACACCTACAACAAAAACACAACAAAACAAGAAAAAGAGCAATCAGAGATTGCAAACCCTCGCTATGACGCCTTTTGAGTGGTGTATTTTTGTAGGTTTTAGGGGGATCCAATATGGCTGCAAAACCATGTGATCAATGACATCATATGTGTGAACCTTTTGTTCTTCATGGTCATATGTGTAAAGTTTCGACTCGATCTATTCAGCCATTTCAGAGATTTTTGAAGGTATAAAAAAAAAAATACAATTTGGCGCGAATCACGTGACCAATGACGTCTTAAAATATTTTTCTTTCTGTGTACCATTTTATCGCTAGATGACCCTCAAAATTTTCATACCGTTGCATGTGGTGTTCAAAATAGCAATTAAGACGTCATAATGAGGGCACCCATGATGTCATTTAAAAAAAATAAAAAAAATTTTTTAAAAAATATCACATTCCCCATGAGTACTTGCTACCTGCCAAGTTTCAATTTTTCCTTGGTGCGGTTTCAGAGATACAGAGGTCCAAAGTTTTTCCGTTTTTCCAATATGGCTGCCACACACACATGACCTATGACGTCATAATTATCATTAAAAGATTCTACATGAGTAGTCGCACCAATGGTGAAATATCGTCTCAATCCAACAAGCGGTTGCGGAGAAAACACGAAAGTTCTGTGCCCCAAAACACAAGACAGACAGACAGACACAAACAAACGGACCCAAATGCAATACCCTCTCCGAATCCTTTGGCAAGGGTAACAAAGAGCAGAAACTCAACCATGAAGTCCAAGGAAATGTCAGTGGAACTCCGAATACAATTGTGAGGAGGCATAGATCTGGGGAAGGGTATAAACAATTTCTAGTGTTGAAAAGTTCCCAATAGCACAGTGAGCTCCATCATTAGGAAATGGGCAAGAAGGACCTCGATCAGGGAGGTGACCAGAACCAATGACCTCTCTGACAGAACTACAGAGTTCCTTGGCTGAGATGGGAGAACCTGCCAGAAGGACAACAGTCTCCGCAGCACTTCACAAATCCAGGCTTTATGGGAGAGTGGCCAGACGGAAGCCACTCTTGAGAGAAAAAAAAGACATGACAATCACGCCTGGAGTTTGCAAAAAGGCACGTAAAAGACTCTGAGAGCATGAGGCAAAATATATCTTGTGGTCTCATGAGATGAAAATTGCCCTCCTTGGCCTGATTGCAAAGCGCTACATTGTGGAAACCGAGGACAGCTCATCAGTCATCACCTATCTAACACCATCCCTTCCGTGAAGCATGGTGTTGGCAGCATCATGCTCTGGGGATGCTTTCAGCGGCAGGGACTGGAAGACTTGAAAGAATAGAGGAAACAATGAATGGAGCCAAATACAGCAAATACTTGAGGAGACCGCTTCAGAGTGCAAAATACCTGAGACTTGCGGCGAAGATTTACGTTCCAACAGGACAAGACCCAAGCATACAGCCAAAGCAAACACTGCAATGGCTTCAGAACAAGAACGTGAAAGTCCTTGAGTGGCCCGCCAAAGCCCAGACTTGATCCCATTACGAATCTGTGGAAAGACTTGAAGATTGCTGTTAACCGACCGTCCCATACAACTAGACAGATCTTGAGCAAATCTGCAAGGAGGAATGTGAAGAAAATCCCCAAATCAGATGTGCAAAGCTGATAGACATACCAAGAAGACTCGAAGCTGTAATCGCTGCCAAAGGCACTTCCACAAAGTATTCACTCAGAGGGTTGAATGCTTATTGATGCAAGACATTTCAGCTTTTCATTTTTAATTGATTTGTAAAAATTCTGAAAAGATGTTTTCACACTTTGTCAATTACAA
>CM068955.1:150337742-150349491 GCA_035128595.1 Eptatretus atami | reverse complement strand
GAGTGAACCGGTTCGGACAAGGCGTACCGAGGGCGTGTTCCCCGGTAATTAAACCACGTGATTAATTAGGCAACCCGATTAACCCATAGACGGGAGGACCCTTGGTCACGCGGTTGAGTTATTGGCGTCCACAGTCGGTTAAGCGACCCGTCACGGAATTATCCATGTGCGACGGCCTACAATTCCAGGGAGTCTGGTGGGAACCGAGATAGCTTCCCCCACCGAGTGGTCTTCTCACCCGACCCCCGGCCCACAACAGTATGAACAAGAGCAAGTGTTGGGTCTGCTCACAGCTCCCCCACTCATCCAAGCATGAACTGTCCCTCTTGGCAATCCCGTTCTCAGAAGGAGATATACAGTAATCCCCTGTTTCTCATGGGGGTTACGTTCCAAACCTCCCCGCGCTAAGTGAAAATCCGCGATGAATGGACGCCTCCCCAAAAAATCGACTCGTCTGGTCTGGTCGGTTTGGGAGTGATTGGTTTGAGGTGCCTGAGATCGACTAGTCTGGTCTGGTCGGTTTGGCAGTGATTGGGTTTGAGTGCCGGAATCGACTAGGCTGGTCTGGTCGGTTTGAGGTGCGGGTATGAGCAGTGCTCGTCCAACGCGGCAAACCTTTTTCCTTCCCGAAGCATATATCAGATTTACCTTACTTCTCCTGGAGCGTCCCAGGACCTTCCTCTGGCGCTTCGGTTCCTTGCCAGAAGCCTTAGAAGGTGCAGGGCGTTTGGCGGCATCGTGGGCTTGGAGAAAAAACGTTGAAAATATTCGAAGTTCACAAGCGAAACTTTTTCTCGTGCGTTGTGTGACTGGTCGAGCGCCACGCGTTATAATTTATTGCTTAAATAATTTATATTTTTATATATATTACCATGATGTACCAGGGGAATCCGCAGAAAAAATTAGTTACGCCAAGGGAAAACCCGCGATGAACCGGGGGCGCGATAGGTGAACCGCGATGAAGCGGGGGTTGACTGTATGTGGGTTCCTGGTTCGTAGACAGAGTAACCCAGTCCTATCCAGAGTAGAAAAGAAAAACGAAACAGTGTAGGGGAAAGCACGAGAAGTAAGTACAATAAAAGGAAAAGAGGATGCTGTGGTCAGGGAAAGGTGTGCAAACAAATATGCGAGCGGGATATGGTCAAGGATTTAACAACATACCATATGTAGCCTGTGTCTCATGAGATTTAATGCAAAATTTTGATGGGACAGAAGTCGTACATAATATATAGATGGTCCTTTATGAACATAATTGCTCAGGTAATTATAAAATTTAAATAATAATAGCGTTTAGGTGACTTTAGTCTCAAAGTATGCACACTCCACTGAACTTTCTGGCCTGTGTTTGAATCTCAGCTCAGTTATAAAGTGTAATCCTGTTTCACAGGAAAAGCAATACATAAATGTGTGTGCCATCCCTCAGATGGATGTTGGAAAGATGTTCCATCTCCTGGCATTAGTTTGTGGATGGTGGGGATTACGACTATAATAAAAACAGAGCATCGTGATGGCTGGTGAGCGAGTGTGGAAGCGATGTTCTGCCCAGTGCGCTGAATGTCAAAATGAACAGATTCACAGAAGCTCGGATAAATGGCGGCAGTAACTATGAGGATCCCATGGATGATGATGTCGTTTGCAGGGAGTAGGCAAGTTATCTCTGGCATTATAAAAATTGACGAAGTGAAAAAAAAAAAAAAAAAAGAGGTCAGTTTTATTTCCCATGTTGGGGGGGGGGGGAGGTAGCTACACTCTGAGCTGAGCAAGCAATTAGTCTTCCAATGTGATTTTAGTTGTATTTGGAAAGAAATACGGTATATTGAGTACTGGATTTTGACCTAATTTGATCAAGGTCAAGAGGTTGTGGTGTATTTTTCAAAGACTGGGGAAAAGTAGCTGTATTATTTTTGCAGAACATTGCATTTATAAAAGGTGTGTTTTTTTTGGTTTTGTTTTTCCTTTTCCTTTTGACACGTTTCCTGTGGGTGACTTTGTACACCTGCTGGGGGACCTGTAGTATCGCTCCGCAGCATGGTTGATTTCATGGACTTCGGGTTTTTTTTCCTCAGATGTAAAACTTTTATGTTAGCAGAGGGTGATTGGAGATTGGCAAGTAATTAAGAGTAAGGGCATTCTGCATTAAAGTATGCACAAATGTGGAATTACATTTTGGCGATTTGATACATCCAAATTCACATTCGAATAACCGCTTTGACTCAAAATTATACATGCCAATGTTACACAATGGCGATATGTATGGACGGGTTACAAAAGTCAGTCAATTTGATTGGTTTTAAGTGGATTCTTTCATCTTAGTTTGTGGAATGGAAATCTAATGAATTTTATGAACACTATATATTTGTTTTTACCAAGGAATGGATTAGATTTAGAGTGGGTTTTTCTTTCTTTAAAAAAAAAAAATTAAGGGGAAAAAATAAAATAAAACAAGGACAGCAGAGAGGTTAGCAGTGTTGATGGATGGATGTTACAACGTCCGCATTTTGTATCGTTTTAAATCGTGTTGTCAATGTTTTTGTTCCCAAGTGAGGAAGCATTGCCAGAGCCAGCTATTGCTGATTTTCATGGTTTCCAGCCTGGAGACTTTTTTTTATTAAGTTTCACAAAAAATAAAATGAAATAAAATAAAAGGAGGGGGCACTCTCCAACTGGGGTAGGCAGAACCTCATCGAGTCTTGCTGGCTACTCATGCAGCGGTGAAGAGCCAGGGCAAGTCAGCATGAAGGGCCATGTAAAAAAGGGCCAAGAACTGTCATCTCACACTTGCTCAGGTCCTGTTCTTTGCCGCATGCGGTGCTGTGCTTACGTTGCTAAATTGTACTGTGAGTTTTAAACCAGATAAGCATGCAGATATATGAACGATTGTACATGCTGTCACACACACTAATGGCATGAATGCTTCACATTCACACACATGCATCATTGTTGTCAAATGAACATTGAACTGCTTCATAGAAGCAGGAATACTCCTGGCCAATAGGGCCAGGAAATGTAACCCATACCAATTCTTGTGTATATATTTGTCAAGAAAATGATTTCCACACGCCTGCACCCACTCATTACATTAACCATCACATGCATCGCCCTCATGGTAATCGACCGACGCAAGAGGAAAGCATTTTATAAGGATATTCAGATAAGGTAAAATTTATAACACCTTTCCGAGACTGTACTTGTGAGATTTATGAATATGGCTAGATATTATTGGAAACGTAGTTAACATGCTATAGGACCTCGTGATTAACAAAGTACTATAGGTAAGGGAAAATTTATATGATGAATGACAGATGGTGTTTGTATTTCAAGGGAAAAATGAATACATACACTCAGCTATTTAGTGCCTGCTTCATTAAATATTCAGAGAAAACTTCAAGTTGATGATAGATGCAATTATGTGGAAATACCAGGGGAACAAAAAACAATTGGATGTAATGTTGTGCTTAGTGTTGTAGAGAAAATAATTTGTAAATGATGGACTGAATGTTCAAACAATTTAAGGTGTCAAACGAAAATTGTTTAATAGCCGTTAATGGCATTAAGTAAGGGCTTTAAGGTGCGTATGAACTGTTAAATTGAATCATTTTACCCACTGTGTTTGAAATTTTTTAACTTTGTATTTGTCTGTTTTAGAGGAGATGAAAGTGGTCGTGACAATGCTTCCGGACAAACTGGGAAGAAGTCAAATACATGAAGAAGTCGAAGACCCTGACGATCTAATTCACATGTCATTGGATTCCCTAAAGTTTGCCTTGACTTGAAGACTGCTCACAAGAAGGGAGATGATGCATTCACCACCTTTTGTAAGCACCGACTGCAGGGAATTGAGACTGACCTCAACTACACATGAAGGAAAAGGAAGTTTAAATCATTCACTGATGCAGGGAACAAGGCATCGACAAAGGGGAAGGGTAAAGAAATCAGTTTGAAAAGTGACCAGAAACTTCTTGCCAGACTTGTCATCATAGGTAGAGGCTGCAAAATTGTGAAGAACATATCACATCACATTGTTTGGGCCCACATTCACTGGCTATCCCTACACAAGATGGAAGCCTTGTAAAGACTAACAAGGCAAGGCTGCTTGCTGCTTTACCATGAATCAGCCCTTGAAGTATCGCCAAAGGTTGAGACACCAAGCGGGAGTGTTTAGATTGTGGATGGGATGGCCATGCTGCAACAAATGAACCCAAAGTACATGACACAGAACATCGGTCAACTTGTTGACACGAATCTCCACCAATTGTTGAACTGTGCTTACACTCGTGGTTCAACTGCAGGAAACTTTGTGACAGACAGATATCCAACTGTCAGCATCAACAATGCAGAGCACAAACGAAGAGCAGCAAGGGGCTCCAAGAAAATCAAGATTGAAAAGCCAAACCAACCAATCCCAAAACAATGGAAAATGTTCCCGTCACATCGTTACAACAAGTAGCAGTTGCTTAAATTCCTGTTCAAGATGTTGAGCAAATGCGATGTTGGAAGCTTGAAAGGTGCAACAGTAACCGTGGCTCATGGAGAACTCTGCCATGCAATCATTCCGCAAGATGAAACGGTTCTTGTAAGACATCTAAGAGCTGTACTGTTCATACGAAAAGATGGGCACAAGGATGTTCTTACATGCCAGCTACATTTCCAAATCTGCTCGCAACAGTACCATTATCATGGGTCCTAACACGGATGTGCTCGTCTTCGGCATCGCATTAACTTCAGGTCTTGGCAGATCCAAGCTATATTTCCACACTGGGAAAGATGAGAATCTGCAGCCTATTCTTCTCCAGGCTATTGCACAACATCTTGGAGATGACATAACCAAGTCACTGGTTGGCCTCCACTGCTTCACTGGATGTGACTATCAGTTCATTTAATGGTAAAGGCAAAACAAAGGCTGTCAAACTGATTAGGGACAACCCAACATTGTGTTTGGCATTTCAATCTCTCAGGGAATCGTCCAAAGTAACTGAATACATGCTGTCAGACCTGAAAGTATTTGCCTGTAAAATATATGGTCATCAGGAATACTCAAATGTGAATGATGCCAGATATGCAATGTTCTCCTTGGTGACCACGGCAGGAAATGTTTCGTCACCAAATTGAGACGGCTTGCACAAGCATATTCAGCGAGCCAATTTCCACCATTTACAAGCGTAGCTGAGAACGGCACCCAAATATTCCACCACCTGTTGAACAGAGATGGAAGCTGATAAATGATGCAGTTCCTGTCCTGGGAATTGACTGGATGCAGATGCAATCAACTCATAAAAAGCATCCTTGAACATTCATCCTGTGCATGCAAGAAGTGTAAGTGCAGAGTAGGGGAGGCAGATGACAAATGCTGCATGTCTTCAGGCATTCCGTGCACAGAGAACGATGCTCATGCCATACATGTGAGAATAGAGATCTACAGGGCTTTCAGAAAGCATTCACACCCCTTCACTTTTGGTCACATTTTGTTGTGTTACAGCCTGAATTTAAAATGGATTAAATTAAGATTTTCTGTCACTGATATACGCATAATACCCCATAATGACAGTGGAATTTCTTTTATTTTTTTCAAAATTTATTTAAAATGAAAAGCTGAAATGTCTTGCATCAATAAGCATTTCAAATAGTATACTACGACACTCCAAATTGAGCTCAGGTGCATCCAATTTCCTTTGATCATCCTTGAGATGCCTCAACAACTTGATTGGAGTCCACCTGTGGCCAATTCAATTGATTGGACATTATTTAGAAAGAAACACACCTACAACAAAAACACAACAAAACAAGAAAAAGAGCAATCAGAGATTGCAAACCCTCGCTATGACGCCTTTTGAGTGGTGTATTTTTGTAGGTTTTAGGGGAGATCCAATATGGCTGCAAAACCATGTGATCAATGACATCATATGTGTGAACCTTTTGTTCTTCATGGTCATATGTGTAAAGTTTCGACTCGATCTATTCAGCCATTTCAGAGATTTTTGAAGGTATAAAAAAAAAAAATACAATATTGCGGCCGAATCACTGAACATGACGTCTTAAAATATTTTTTCTTTCTGTGTACCATTTTATCGCTAGATGACCCTCAAAATTTTTCATACCGATTGCATGTGGTTGTCTAATAAGCAATTAAGACGTCATAATGAGGGCACCCATGATGTCATTTAAAAAAATTAAAAAAATTTTTTAAAAATCACATTCCCCATGAGTACTTGCTACCTGCCAAGTTTCAATTTTTTCCTTGGTGCGGTTTCAGAGATACAGAGGTCCAAAGTTTTCGCGTTTTTCCAATATGGCTGCCACACCACATGACCTATGACGTCATAATTATCATTAAAAGATTCTACATGAGTAGTCGCACCAATGGTGAAAATATCGTCTCAATCCAACAAGCGGTTGCGGAGAAAAACACGAAAGTTCTGTGCCCCAAAACAAAGACAGACAGACAGACAGACAAACAAACGGACCCAAATGCAATACCCTCTCCGAATCCTTTGGCAAGGGTAACAAAGAGCAGAAACTCAACCATGAAGTCCAAGGAAATGTCAGTGGAACTCCGAGATACAATTGTGAGGAGGCATAGATCTGGGGAAGGGTATAAAACAATTTCTAGTGTTGAAAGTTCCCAATAGCACAGTGAGCTCCATCATTAGGAAATGGGCAAGAAGGACCTCGATCAGGGAGGTGACCAAGAACCCAATGACCTCTCTGACAGAACTACAGAGTTCCTTGGCTGAGATGGGAGAACCTGCCAGAAGGACAACAGTCTCCGCAGCACTTCACAAATCCAGGCTTTATGGGAGAGTGGCCAGACGGAAGCCACTCTTGAGAGAAAAAAAAAGCACATGACATCACGCCTGGAGTTTGCAAAAAGGCACGTAAAAGACTCTGAGAGCATGAGGCAAAATATTCTGTGGTCTCATGAGATGAAAATTGCCCTCCTTGGCCTGATTGCAAAGCGCTACATTTGGTGGAAACCGAGGACAGCTCATCAGTCATCACCTATCTAACACCATCCCTTCCGTGAAGCATGGTGTTGGCAGCATCATGCTCTGGGGATGCTTTTCAGCGGCAGGGACTGGAAGACTTGAAAGAATAGAGGAAACAATGAATGGAGCCAAATACAGGCAAATACTTGAGGAGAACCTGCTTCAGAGTGCAAAATACCTGAGACTGCGGCGAAGATTTACGTTCCAACAGGACAATGACTCCAAGCATACAGCCAAAGCAACACTGCAATGGCTTCAGAACAAGAACGTGAAAGTCCTTGAGTAGCCCAGCCAAAGCCCAGACTTGAATCCCATTACGAATCTGTGGAAAGACTTGAAGATTGCTGTTAACCGACGCTCCCCATACAACTAGACAGATCTTGAGCAAATCTGCAAGGAGGAATGTGAGAAAATCCCCAAATCAGATGTGCAAAGCTGATAGACATACCCAAGAAGACTCGAAGCTGTAATCGCTGCCAAAGGCACTTCCACAAAGTATTCACTCAGAGGGTTGAATGCTTATTGATGCAAGACATTTCAGCTTTTCATTTTTAATTGATTTGTAAAAAAATTCTGAAAAGATGTTTTCACTTTGTCATTACAGGGTATTTTGTGTAGATCGGTGACAAAAATTTTAATTTGATGCACTTTAAATTCAGGCTGTAACATGACAAAACGTGACAAAAGTCAAGGGGTGTGACTACTTTCTGAAGGCCCTGCACCAACCCCCACTGATGACGACGATATAGACAGTAAACCTGAGGACATGGATGGAGGCGATGATGGGCTAGACGAGTTGAAGATAACGACTTTCAAGAAGTCATCTTTAACGTAGTGTGGACAGTAAACAGATGCAGTAGATGCACCATCTTAAAGCTCGTGCAATTGTGCATGTTTGTGTTGGAATCAATAAGGAGTGGGCAACCAAAATTTTCATGCAACCCAAGATTATACTACAAACTTTGGGTGTGAAGTGTTGTGGGCTAATGTGCAACTTCTGAAAGTGTGATAAGTTAGAATAACGATTCAGCATATATTAGCTACACTTTAAACAATACTTCATCCTCTGCCAAGGAGTGGACCAAAAAAATCAATTTCTGAAGTCAAGGGCCTATAATCGATTCGAGCTAAACACAAATTGGTTTCTGCCAACATTTCTGACCTCATGATACCATACACTCGTGGGAGAAAGATATGAACTGAACAGGAATCTTCTTAAATATTAGTTGCTCGCACCTTTAAGACGACGTTTTTTGGCGATTGAGCATCCTACTAAAATTTGGCAATTTTCTGTATACATTTCTGAACCTTAAATACGATCGAAAACAGCTTGACCAATCTCCCTAAAATCTTGCAGCACAGGTGCTTGGGGGTACCCAGGGCCAGATCACGGGCATGAAATAAATCTGCACACCTCCCACCCCGTCCCGAGGATGGGGGAGATTATTAGCAATCGTCACCTGCACGTGTGGCATGAGTGCAAAAGGTTTAACCACCGATCCCTGCTAGAGGAATTGCGTTCCCAGGAGCGGGTATTAATAGTTCTTCAAATATGCGGAACACCCCCTTTGACCCCAATTTTTTTTTTTATGTCGTGAACAAACTTTGGTACATCATGGTTGATGAAGGTTGTGGTCAAGTTTCATCGGAATTGCATGTACAGTTTCTGAGAAGAAAGGAAATACATAATTTGGGGGGCAACCCCCCCCCCATCCCCACCCACTGCAGATCCCCTTAGGGTCGACTTTTTTAATGCCGTGAACAAACTTTGGTACATACCAGATGCTGAACGTGGTCAAATTTCATCAAAATCGTATGTGCAGTTTCAGAGAAGAAGTTGCAAATGTTTGTGCACGGATGGACGAATGGCGCGCCATCCCATAAGCTTCCCGGAACTACGTTCTGGGTGAGCTAATTATGGACAAGTTATGATAAAACTTGATGGATGAGTTGCGTAGTTGACTCTAAGAAGCCGATTCGATTACACTTTAGGTCCAGATCCAACAGGAATCTATCAGTGGGATACAAAACGTAAACTGCTCAGCCTGGTGGAGGCAATTGCTCTACTGAGTGCCGTTCTAGTTTCAACCCTGTTTATCTGTCCGTCATGCTTATGAGCAGGATATCAAAGAAGTTATGGACGGATCCGGATGAAATTTGGACAGGTTGGGTGTGTGACAAGGACAAATTGATTCGAGCAACGGGTTGAACAGTTTACCTTTCATATCCCACCTATAGGCTCGATCTGATTCTGGACCGGAACCAAAATCGAATCAGATCGTTCTTGTCGCCTACCAAACTCATCCACCAAGTTTTGTCCGAATCCTTTTGAAATATGCTACATATCACTGTTGGACCCATCTCTCAATGGTGAAGAATCTTTAAAAATTAAAAAAATTCTCGTATCCAGATCCACATCTTCACCAAAATCGAATCAATTAGTCCTTGTAACATGCAACCTGTCCACCAAATTTGGTCCGAATCCGTCCGAAAGCTTTTGAGATATCCTGCTCAGACAAAGAGGGGTGAAAACATAAGCTCCGTCCATCTTCGGTGGCAGAGGTAACGACATAGTACGTGACGTTTTCCCATTCCAGAACTGTGGTTTGTCACTTTTCCTTTCAACAATTACACAGGGGAGAAAAACAAACAAACAAACAGATGAATCTGTTTATTGAATAAATTCAGACAGTAATGTACTCTCCATAAAATTGAGGACATCAAAGTGAAGCAGACATCGATCGTGCCAATTCTGCAAAAAGTGCAGGTTGAAAACTAGAAGGGCACTCGGTGGAGCGCATACCACCGCCCTGTAATGCCTGATCCACCATAGCATATCTGGCCCAATAAATTTTTGAAACATGCAATTTGCGGTTTCAAAAATAAAATCATGCTACATATCGTTTTTGAGATATGCAATGTCTCTCAATGGCGAAGAATCACTTTAAAAATTCTAGTAGTCGGATCTGGATCTTCACCAAAATGGAATCAATTCTTTCTTGTCACACACCCAACCTGTCCACCAAGTGGCATCCGAATCTGTCCACAACATTTTCAGATATTGTGCTAGATCTAGTTTTTGGCCCCCATCTCTCAATGGTGAAGAATCACTTTAAAAATTCTAGTAGTCAGATCCGGATCCAGATCTTCACCAAAATCTAATCAGTTCGTCCTCATCACACACCCAACCTGTCCACAAAATTTCATCTAGATCCGTCCACAACATTTTGAAATATCCTGCACACAAACAGATAGAAAGGGGGTGAAAACAACCTCCGTCCACCTTGGGTGGCGGAGGTAACTTGAACCTAAAGATGAATCATCAGTTGGAAAAATAAATCCTCATGCAGGATTTACACAAAGCTTGTGTGCTTGAGCTCCAAGCACCTTGGAATGCAGTGTAAATGCATCCCAGACATTTTATCAGGTGCTGAGAATGACAGATCCCAGACAAGCCAGCATACCTTCATTATTATTAGGGTACCCAGTCTAATGGACTGGGTCACCTATTGTTTTTCTTCTGTTTATTTGTTATTTATTCTTTTTCCGCCGGCAATTTGCGGGTTCTTTCGCTTTAAAAATCATTTTCTCAGGAACGGTAAATCCGATCGACACAAAATTTTCACCATAGTATTTATCTTTTTTGATAGCATACTTAGTTTATAATTATGATGTCATAGGTCACGTGGTACGGGTGCCATCTTAGACCTCTGCATCTCTGAAACCGTGCAATGGAAAAAAATTTGCTTCATATATTTTAATAAGGTCCCCATGGGGAACACGGGTGATTTTTCGTGACGTCATCGGTGAAGCGGTATGCCGGTGAAAATTCGTCAAGTAGAACACTGCATGGGAAAAATCTGAAATTTCTTGAACATCATCTATCTATAATTCCAGCAATCTCTGTGTGTGTGTGTCGTGTTGGTGTCTGTGACCGCTGTTCTCGACAACCACTGGTCCGATCTAATTGAAACTTGCCAGGTATAATTGGCTGGGGACCTGAAGGATGTGCCTTTTCAAGGTTTGATATTAATCGGACAAGTGCCTCCCAAGTTATGGCCATTTATTTACCAAACAATGACAAGACACGTTGTTGCGTGGGCGTGGCCGATGGGGAAGGGAAAGCTCAGTCGCGTTCCCCATTACGGGTTTACAACGTACGGGCTTCCGGATAGTGATGACTTTGTGTATTCTAATAATTTCTCCGATTTCTTATGCGCATTTATAGATAAACACAATGCCCAAGTTATGATCGTTTCATATTAGACGGTGCATAAATTTCGGTAACATCAGAGTGAGCTGGTGTGCTCCGAACCAGGAAGTAATTTTTTCTCTCTCTCTTCTCTTCTCTTTTTGTTTTTCCTTGCGATGACATTGTGAAAAGGCAAAATACGTTGGCGCTAATTGAATATTTGAGCATTAAAACTAAATGCGAATATCGTAACTGCGAATAATATGCGAACTTCTGGGCCACGCACGTACGGGCAGCGAGAGCGAAGAAACGGCCTGTGTGTTGTTGTTCTTGCTCGCGGTTTGAATATTTATTTATTAAATTTTTTTTTTTTTTTTTTTTTTTTACGGTCACGTACTAGTCAACACAATTCACCGTATAAAAAAATTATTATGACGTCATAGGTGACTTGGTTCGGCAGCCATCTTGGTTTGAAAAAAATAATTAAAAACATCTCCAGAACGGCTGAACAGATTGAGGCGAAACTTTACAGCCACATTCCTCATGACATCCTTTTACAAGTTTGTTAATTTCT
>CM068955.1:150297938-150328417 GCA_035128595.1 Eptatretus atami | reverse complement strand
GCTCCTATGGTCAAAGTTTCGTGTCACTCTCTCTCAAGCCGTTGTGAAGAAAAGGAATTTAAAAGTGAGGCCAGGAAAAACAAGAGTGAAGGTCTCGGTCCACGTTCCACAACATGGCCAAGGATGGTCACATGGACACCTCGTAATATGAATAATAATAATAATGGAAAAAAATCACTCATAGAGTGCCAACTTGGCAAAACAACACAAAGTGGAACGGCACTCAGTGGAGCTCGTACCTCCACCAGGTGAGACGGTTCACGTTTTGTATCACAACGATGGGCTGGATGTGAAGAAAAATCCAATCCGCTTGTTCTTGTCACTTATTCAACTCATCCACCTTGTTTTGTCATAACTCGGTCACAACCTTTTTAGATATAGTGATACACAAAGAGTTTTTGGCCCCATTTATCAATTTTAGAAATTAGGCTTGTGTTGACCTTACTATCAATTGGTGGTTGAATTCATTGCCGTGATATGCAAATCCTGTTCAAATTTCAAGTCAATCAGATGCAAATTGAGGATTTTAGAAAGTGATCCTAAGTTGTTGACCATTTGGCCGATGTTGACCTCTTGGCATGTGCTGACCTCAAAATATAATGGTGGTTGCATTCAGTGAGCCGATGTGAAAATCCTGTTTAAATTTCAAGTCAATCGGATGAAAATTGACGATTTCAGAAATAACTTAGAAATTTGGCCTATTTTGGGTTGACCTTATGGCCTATGTTGACCTTTTGACCTAGATAACCTCAAAAGTCATAGGTAGATCATTTCACTGACCTGATATGCAAATCCTGTTCAAATTTCAAGTCAATCGGATGAAATTTGAAGATTTTAGAAAATTTGGCTCAAATTGGCCTATTGGTCTATGTAGACCTTTTCGGTCGACCGAATGTTACGAAACTTCAATGGCGACCGTCACAGGGTCGGTGACATTAATCTCTGAAAATTTCAGTGATCGGTTGAGCGGTTTGGGCTGGAGGCGAGCGGACAGACAAACACACAAACGGAGGCGATCAACATACCTGTCAAAAATTTTTTTTTTGCCAAGTAATAATCTGTTGGATTCGCTAGATATCCCTTATTGTCGGGTTTTCCGTGTGTGTGTGTGTGTGTGTGTGTGTGTGTGTGTGTGTGTGTGTGTGTGTGTGTGTGTGTGTCTGCAACGGAGGCTCCACAGCACAAACCAGCAAACCGATTTCGATGAAACTTGGCGACCAGGTGCCATATAGGCTGGGATGTGCGCGTTTGAGTTTCGTTGCTAAGCAACCACCCGTTGCTATGCAGCAGCCGAAAAACGCGCGTTCACTATTTTCAATACTTGTCCTACAGTTTTGAATGTGGAGAAACAAGACCGGAATTAAACACTTCGAATATTTAGAAAATTTTACTCGAGCCGATTTTTGATTTAGGTTTTATTTTCAAATGGTAGTCCTTCAAAAATAGGGTGTCTATTCACCGTCATTTTTATGAGGAGTGCCAGTTGGCAAATACGAAGAGGAAAAATCTTGCCAGGCAGAGGAACAATTGTATGTGAACCAATACGTTTGGCAATGAATCTTCTTCGGTGGATCGGTCAGAATGAAAAGCATCGTATCCAGCGCTTCGATCCTAGCGGATCCCTCTCGCCTACGGCTTGTCTGTCTGTCTGTCTGTCTCTGATGTTATTAAACTTGAGAACGGATTAACGGATTTCAATAAATCCAACTATGGTGGATTCAGGGAACTCCTGGGAAGGTTTGTGACGAAAAAATTATTATTATTATTATTATTTATTTTTATGGGTACATGGGCACACGTGGCGAAACTGCAAACGCTAACTTGCGACGCTGGTTTTCCCCGCACACCTAGCAATCCTTTTTCTTCTTCCCCTATTGATTGGCCATCACAGCAAAGATTGGTATTTCCATCAGCGAAGTGACGGGTCTTATATTCGAGCAATAAAAATACTGTTTATAGTCCACAGAAAATGGCACTGTCAAAAAAGGATCATAAAATGATAAATGATGGCTAAACAATAGCCATAGTACAACAACAAAAAAACCTTGTCAATCTATCAAGGTTACTAGTTTTGTACAAATTTAACTTCAGTATTTAATATCAAGGTTTCTTTATTTGTTGTTCTTACTTTATTTGTAAATTGACTGTAATTCAGCCTATTGCTGTGAAATCCTTTTCTATGAAATAAACAATTAATTATTATGACAAGCAGAGTGCCCGCCCGATGGGTGATGCTGTTCCAAGCACGCAACACGTTCTTCTGACGCATACCTTTATTTGGGCGATGTATATAATAGGCAACAGACAGCTCTCCATAAGCAAAAAACATACCTACTACTTATAATTAATTCAAACCACTTCACTGTGCAGGAAAACGTGGGGACAGGAATACTGAACTGCAAATGGTGAATACTTGTAATACCCTCGCCCACCTGGAGGCGGCGCTACACGATACAGATTTACATAGAGAATTTGCGTCAGCTCTTCCAACCCCCCCAAGAGCACCAACGAAGATAAAAACACACCTATGGTATATATACATTAATTGGGGTCATGCTGGTCATATATATCAAGTCTGAATGTAATCAGCCCAGAACTGTGGGAGTAGTAGCGCGACAAACACCGGTCCATGAATTCTAGTAAGGATTATAACTATCTTAATAGGTCACGTTAATATTATGAAAATACAAGTAATGTTAAAGAACTTCTTCCAACATACTATTTTTTTTAAATTTTAATCAGACACAAAACAAAAAGTACATTGTGCATTACATTCAAAGCATACCAGCCGTACTACTTGGGGAGCACGTAAGAAAAGTTTACCATCTGTTAAACAAATCTCTTATTCACTCACAGCCTTAAGCGAAATTGCAAAAAGAAGTGGAAAATGTTTGTAATTATCCGATTGAATGCACTCTGTAAATCTAGGAGCTTGAAGCACCACACCTGATTGATTCATCACACCTGGTGAAGCTGGGGATCAAATCCCTATAACTACTGAGATCAGGTGATAATGAATAGTAAAAAAATTTTGTATGCAGAGTCAAGGCTCGTGGAAGAGCTAGAACACAGATCAGGACATAACAGGACAAAAGGAACAGTAAAAATGAGAAGGGGGGGGGGGGGGGGGGGGGAAGCACCAACATCAAGGCCCAGGGACAAAATCGATGGTGTTGAGGCTTGGCAACATCAACAACAACATCAATGGCGACAACGTTGACATCAACGGCGACAGTGTCAACAACAACACCATTTCCCGCCTTTGGCGCCATTTCCTTTTCACAACTGTATCTGCCATGAAATGCAATGTTTCTGCTTCGGAGCGCTGCAAACCTCCGTTTACCTCTGTTTTGTGCTTTCCCTTGATCATTCACTCATTCTACGGGTATGAACTCTTGGTAGGTTAATATCCTGTGCTGAAAATACCTCTCTGTAACACTTTAATCGTTTGGCATGCTGTGGTCGTACCTGTACGCTTTATTACTCGACATTTCCATACTGCCTGTATGAACGAATATTCTTTCTGCATGATTTTATACACTCTAGAATAAAATGGAATTCTTTGGGAAAGTTGTCCTCACATTCATACGTCCGTCGGTGTGGTATAGGTCACCAAGTGCCTACACATTGTTTTATTCAAGTTGATTCTTTTGCTTCGTCGACCCCTTGGCTCACAATGGATAAGCACTTGGACTCAGTGATTCGTACAAGTCAACGACAAAGACAAACGTCCGTGATGTTGAAAACCGGAGAAGTGGACACAGACAAATTCCACACTGCGAAGATGGCACGTGCGGGACAACTGTGGACGTTTCCCCCTTCTCATTTTACTCGTGTACGCGAGGTCGATCAAAACTCTTCTGGATAAAGTAGAGAACGCCCCTTTCAACCTGATAAGTCGTGGAAGAAATTCGTAGACTCACATAATAACTTCATGACATTAGTTAAGGATGAAAGTGAAGACCAGGTGAATGTTTTTCATCAATACAACCAGCTGACCCAGGAACGGGCATTTTTCAATGAAACTGTCGACGATTATCTTAAAAATGCAGCTAGCTGTTTTAACCAGCAGGTGATGAAGGACTTAGGATCACAAGATTGCCCAGAAAGGGTGCCACACATCTTGAGTAGGATATCTGTTGGTGCTACCTCCAAAATCAGCTCAGCCAGCTCAACAGACCGGTTTCGACAGGCTGAAGCCATGAAAGTTCGACTCGCTCTTTGAATGTCTGAACAGGATGAACAAAGAAGAATCGTGGCAGAAATGAAGATCTTTGCGCTTGAAAGAAAGCAAGAGGAAATCGCAAAGCATCGAGAAGTGGAAAGAGAAGAGTTTGAGAGAATCAGGAAGTTAGAGTCTCTCAAAATGTGAGCCAAAAGTGAACTGGCACAGGCCAGGAGCAAAGCCGCTCTCATGGATCTGGAGGCCCAACTCGCTCAACAAATGGAAGAGGTGAAAAGCAGTCATTGCCTCACCTTGCAAGACACTGATGTCACAACCTATGATCATGAGTCATGGCAGCTCATGAACCAGACTTTGGATACCCACACCAATATACACTCACAGACCTGAAAGGAGTAGCATCAACATCACACTTCAATGCATCCAATAACGAATGAGATTCCATTCTCAGTGACCCCCTTGGCCTCCCCCTCTGGAGTGTAGGATATAGCTCCAAAAATAGAATCGTCTTGCCTCAGTTTCTTCCCATCAGATGCTCCTCCAGTGGGCCCTCCTGCCTTTGCACCAGAGCCAGTGCGAACAACAATGTCTGCTTCACCCTTTCCCACAGACGCAACAACCCTTACCATCCCAACCATAGGAATTGGGATTTGTGAATCTCCACCAATGGCACTACCTGCAGCAACTACCCTGGTGCCTTCACTAATGCCGACACCATCTGCTCCATCCTCACATTAGGAAGTACTGGCCATAGTCACAGCAGCCATGAGATATTTCGCTGACACAACAAAAACTGGTTTTCAAACAAGATTTATCCCCAGTACAACTTGATAAGTTTTTTGGAGCACCAGACCTGTTCCCTCGCTTATGTCGATGATTTCAGCACCACATAATGTCGTGAAAGGACCTAGGTGATGAATACAAGATGACACGCTTATTAGAATTCCTTGGTGGCAAGGCAAAGGAGGCAGTTTCCGGTCTTGAGGTCGTAGAAGGTGGAGTACAGCAAGCCTTACAGATTCTCGTGGAGAGATATGGCTGGCCGTGTGTGGTCGTGAACTCCTTAATCAGAAACTTAATCAAGGGACTGCCTCTACCTAACGGTGACAAAGTCTCCTTCAGAAGGTTCGCTGATCAAACCACTATGGCACTGGCAACGTTAAGAGTTATGGATTGCTTGAGCAAGATCAATCAAGGAAATGTGGTGGACATGGTGGAGCAACTGCTTAGACACCTTCTTGACAATTTCACCCATCTCTGTCAAGCAACTTTGTATACTCAGCCTCAGCCGACCAAAGAATGGTCGACAAAGATGGTTCGATCCATTGTTCTTCCGTCATAGGGAAATGTCGGAATGCACCTCTCAGGAGGCTGAAGATTCCGAGATTGGAACTCATGGACAGCCTCATGGCTGTTCACCTCCAACATGTTGAAAGCCGAACAAGACTGGACCATAGAGTCCATCATGTTTTGGACAGACTCCATAACTGTCATCCAGTACATAAAGAATGAAACAAGGAGATTTTACAGGTTCGTAGCAACTAGACTGGAGGAGACTCACGAGCACACCTGGCCAGACAAATGGCATCACATACCAGGACACCTGAACCCTGCGGATGATGGATCAAGAGGTCTGCCGATACAAGCATTCCAGCCGAAATGTCGCTGGTGGACTGGAAAAAAGTTCCTGTGACAGTCAGAAGACTTCTGACCTCGAAAGAAGCTGAGCAAGGTTTCAGAAGATGACTTGGAAGTCATAAAATCCCAAGATGATGATTATGTGATGGCCGTGATTGCTGGCTCCCCCTTCGATGAGCTGCTGAGGAGATTCTCGGCATGGTTCAAGCTACAAATGTGCATCTCATGGCTCTCACGCTTCGTGCAGTATTTGCTGCGTCACTTTATCTATATTAGAGGCGCTGCCAAGGAGATCTGGAGTGACAATGGTATGAACTTCACTGGAGGAGAGAAGGAATTAAGGCTAGCCCTTCAAATGTGGGACCAGATGGCCATTAAGCAAGCGTTACACAAGGAAGACATCAACAAGGAAGACGTTGAGTGGTATTGTCAGCCAAGTAACAAAATGGCCACCAGTCGGCCATCTTGAATCTGATCTCGATAAAAATGACGTGCATATCTAAGCCATCATTCATTATCTGTGTGCCAAGTTTCAACAAGATCGGCAAATGCATGTCCGAGAAATGGTTGAGGACGTGTTCGACACCGGGTTTTTATTTTTAACAACCAAAATGGCCGCCAGCCAGCCATATTGGATTTGATGTCGAAAAAAAAAATGATGTGCATATGTAAGCCATCATTCGTTATCTGTGTGTCAAGTTTGAACAACATTGGTAGATGCATGTCTGAGAAATGGTTGAGGACGTGTTCAACATCAGGGTTTTTTTTGGAACTAAAATGGCTGCCAGTCGGCCATCTTGGATCTGATGTCGAAAAAAAAAATGGCATGCATATGTATACCATCATGTGTTGACTTTGTGCCTAGTATGAAATTTAATCGGTCCATACATGTCCAATATATGGTTGCGAACGCACGCAGGCACACACGCACACGAAAATCGAGACCAAATCCAAAAGTCCCCCTGTTTCGGATGAAGTCCAACAGGAGCTAATAATGCCTTACTAGCCGAAACCCCGTCACAGACGGATTCCGTTCATTCAACCACCCTCACCAGCTCACCCACACTCAAGGGCATAGACTGGACAGGGTGTGCTTGCCCCGCCTACTCATCCCCCGCCGCCTGCCCCATTCCCCCGCCTTCAATTTGCTTACCCCGCCCAAAAATTTAATTACCGCGGCCCCGCCCCCGCTCTTCACTCCCGCGCCCCCCCCCCCCGTCTCTTGATTCCCCCCCCACTTGCCCCCGCCCCCTGTCCACCCCCTCACACTCAACCCCGCCTAATTCACCCCAGCCCCCGCACTCATCCCCGCCATTTCCCTCTCCGCTTTCAATGCTTACCCCCGCCCAAAAATTTGCTTACGCTTGCCCCCGCCTCTTCATCCCCGCCCCCGCTCTTCATCCCCGCCCCCGCCTCTTCACTCCTCACCTCCGTCTCAACGAAAGTGTTTATTCTGCTTCAGAGTTGAAGGTTGACTATTCACACTATAGTCTATAGTCTAACCTATTCAACCTATAGTCTAACCTATTCAGACTATAGTCAACCTTCATAGTGGCGATAGCTATTGCGCACTATGGTGCGATGCACTCTTACAGGTACGAAGTTTCTTTCAGTCCAGGTCACAGTACCGAGAAAAACGTGACGGGGCCGCTAGGAGGAGCACAAAATTGGTCCTTCAGTATTAATATATAGATGCAGGTTCATAATACAAAGTGATGCTGCTTTTAAAAGGGGAGATGATACATACCGCAGTTTACAAAATAAAGTGTGAAGAACAATAAAGTTTGTGAAAAGTAGTTTTTATACCAGAACGATTGAACACCTAAAACACAGAACCAGGTAAATGGCATAAACAAGTCCAGAATTTAACTGAACTCCAAAAAACAATAATTTTCTCTTCCTGAAAGTAATGAATCATTCTTTGAATCTGCAAATGAAATCAATTCACATTTTACTGTCGAAGTAAAGAGACTTTAGTTCATACAAGTTTTCCATGAAGCCAGGACCTACCTGGTCCCTTCGGTTTGTTTTGGAACATCATTGCAGTGCCTGTAAGCTTAATTCTGGTGGGTTGACCTTCATTGTTCATCATATACACAATGTTTTCCATTTGAGAAAGCTGTTGCTTTAATACTGGTGGTGAATTCAGGTTCACATTGAAGGAATCTCAGATGTTGCTTCTTTGCTTCCTTAGAAATGTATTGAAAATGGTGCAGCGATCAAACATGATCACAAATCGAATTATGATCAGGTTTGGGTAAATTATCTGTGGCTTGCATCCCCTGGTCTCATCATTCACGGTACTTTATAGTATTTGTCATTTTTGAAAGAAATTTTATTGATCACAACATATCATAAGATAAAGGAAGATTTCTGATATATACTGTACACTGCGAAACTGTCACTGCCCAACACAATGGCACCCAACATGTAGTGGTTCCCGAGATAGTTATGTTGTTCGTATTCGTTCCAGATAGTCCTTCCCTTATAGCTCCGTGGCCAAATTAAAAAGGGGCCTAAAATTGTGAGAACCCCTACCCACGGTAGAACAAGTCACAACCTATTTTTTCTTGAAGAGGGATGTTTGGGGAGTTAGAAAATCATGGTTGTGAACCTGAGATCATTGCACAACATTTTGAAAATCACGTTTACATATGTACCACTGCAGACTGCAAAAATTGATTTAATCGCCACAGATTTTGGCTCATATTGTCTCATATATTTGTTAATACTGGTGCTACAAACACAAATTTTTACAAAAATGTGCGGAATGATGACATAATATATATATATATATATATCTGTAAAACCATTTGTGATGTAACAAAGGCTTTGTGTGAGTGAACAAAAGTGACCTACAAAAAGTTCCTGTGAGTGACCTACAGGCAAAAATAGTGGATTTTACTCAACAAATCAGCTTCGGGTTTACCAATAAATATCAACAAAACATTAATTACTTCAAAAATATTGGACTTGCAGTCATACTTGTTACATCAACATAATCCAAGTTTATTTACACTTTGAAAAATATATCTAATGATATAATTGTCACTGAATGATATAGTTATAACTGAAATCATATTGTCGCCCACTAATGCTGACCGATAGAAATCCCGGATGACCACAGAACTTACTGAACGTGTTTATAACTTAAAGCTACCGTATAATGGCGTATTGGCAGCGTTAGGGGAATTGGTATATAAAAATGGGGTCACAGGAGGAACCCGTCAGTGTTCCAGACTCCATGGTTTTTTTGTTTTTTCTTCGGCATGACGGTGATGTTGACACTTCGATTTCTAGTGCAGGTATGATTTAAATCGTTGAGCGGCAGCCTATAAATAGGCTACGCCACGTGATCGTCGGCGATACGCTGCCGCACTATGCATAAGTTAGACTATCGTTGGGCATAGGTTGTGAACGCCGACAACACGCTAAGCATTCGTTGGTATAAGTTATCTATAAGTTATCGAAACGTTCTGTGTACGTTACTAATACGTTATGCATACGTCCAACTCGTTATGAATACGCCCAAAAACTGAAAAAAAACACCAGTTCAGCTACGCCAGCGTTTTACATACATTTTGATACGTTGCCATACGCTGGCTAAAACGTTCAAGGTGTGACAGGGCCCTGAGCGAGCAAGAATTCCAGTGAGTGCAGTCATAGGGCCAAGCCAATAACACCAAACACTTAGACTTTCTTCGACCTACTTCGGCTATTTTGTCACACGTTCTTCTTTCTTTCCATCTCATCTGCTGTGGACGCAATATCATAAAAGGAGCATCAGTGATTAACTGGGCAAGTTTTGTCCCTTCAGGGTGGCCTCACTGATACACATCTTTTACAGCTTCCTCTCTGCACCTCACCACACCCTCACTTGCACCTCCTCAGACCATGCACCTTCAGCACCCCCACTTTTCCTCTTCTTGCCCCTCCTTAGTGAGTGGGCTGTGAGGGTTCATCAGCCCCACCTGGTAATTGAGAGGTCACAAGCACCTCGCACTTCCCTCATCTTTTTTGCCATTTTCTAGAAGGGTACATGTCTTGCATGTAAGCAGATGCAGACAGGCTTTGCATTTTGAGATGCTTTCTTGTTAGCCCGTTTTGCAATCGAGTGAGAGAGTGAGAACACTTGAGAAAATGGGCCAAGCAGCTTCAACCAAACTTTGTTATTTTAACCTTTCTTCTTTCGCCTCAACATGAACGTCACATAACTTTGGTGTGTATTGGGAAAGCCGTTTTTGAGCTTGGATTTGAATCCAAATTTCTTTGCCAAATCTGTGACTGACTGGGGTTTGGCGGGACTGTTATTGAAATGAGCAGACCACAACTAAAAATTTTGTCAGTCAATTTTACTCTTTTTTTTTTTTTCAGAAATACAAAAAAATATCCAAACCTCATAGATTTCCATGTCTTTTGCCCCTTTAGGGATCATATCACCATCTTTATAGGTATATTTTGTTGAAATATAGTTGGGGTTGGATCACTGCTTTAAAGTGGCATTACTCAAGCCTGTTGGCATCTCCACAAACTGCATGCACCTGATTATAAGAAACTTGAATGAAGTTTGGGAGGGTTCAAGTGAAAGATTTTCTCCAAAAAGCAGTCATCAACAATTTCGCTGTAAAAGGAATGTGTTGAGGAGGCTGTAACAATCATCTTCGATATCGTTAAGGTATTCAAAATCTTCACCTTAACCTGTTTCACACTTGGACAAAAACAAGAAGTAAGAAGAATTATCTTAATTAGCTTTATAACCTCTTGACTGTGCAGCAGTAATTTTTTTTTCAACATCATCTCACCATCAAGTACATAGAGGCTAAAAATTTCCTCCTCTCGACGACGATGACTTTCAAAATTAAACGTTCACATGATTATATAAAACGATTTTTTAAAAAGTCCAAGTTTCCCCCAAGCAATCGTTTCTCATTGGCTGTTTTTGGAAGGTTGAACATCACCCTCAATCTGCTCCTCAAACTCTTCACGGCTGATCTTTCCTCGTTTCAATCGCTTGAGAAGCTGCGTGTCACGAATCAGCTCATCAAGATCAGCGTCACCATCCAGCCCCAGCATGTCCTGCACAGCACACAGCATATGTAATGCTCCAACAGCAAGTTTCCCCAAAAATAAAAATGGCACTTTTATCATTTGCCGAGAAGCATACTTAAAACAGGAGCATTTAGAAGTGCAGCAAAAGACAATGGTGTTTTCAAGAAGATAAAGAGTAACCAGTGATAATAAATATCCATATTTTTCCATATTCAATATGGATTAAAAATTGTGCTGTACCGTTTTATCAGTCTTTCACCATTTTATTCGACTGATAAAACGGATAAGAATAGTGGTGAGTTTGTACAAAGGATAAGAGAGGTTAGAATCCAAGATGATGAGACAACGGTATCTTTTGATGCTGTTTCCCTTTTCACCAACAACCCAGTCAATGTAGCGGTGAGCATCACACTTGACCGGTTGAAACATTCAAACGATTGGAAAATGGCTTAAGTATCAAAACAGCAAACTAACACCTGAGGATATTGCTTGCTTGCTGGAGATGTCTGAATAGCACGACCTTCATCCATAATGGTGCACACGACAGACAAATATTTGGCACAGCTATGGGTTCACCGGTCTCTGCTGTTGTGGCTAATTTGGTGATGGAGGAACTCGAATGAAGGATATTTGAGTCTCATGAGAATTGGCTCCCACAGTACTGGAACAGTTACGTAGATGACACCTTCGCCATTGTGCATACAGATATGATAGACCACCGACTGGGACAACTTGGCCGGGTATTCCTCAGCATTAACTTCACAATCAAAATTGAAAAAGAAAGCAAATTAGCCTTTTTGGATGTGGAGGTCCACCGTAAGGACTTCGGTTTACAGGAAACCAAACCACACCAGCAAATTACTGGATTTTAACTCCTGTAACCCAATCTCCCACAAACACAGTGTAGCATGGACCTTGGCAGCTCAGGCATGGACGGCATCATCATCCAAAGCCGAGGCAATCAAAGAAATCAGATTAGTTAGAGGAGTCCTGCTCAAAAATGGGTACAACAAGGGGATACTCTCCACCTTGGAAGAACCAAAACGGACAGAACGGAAGGAGCCAGACACACTTGATGACTGTGTACTGCCATACTACCCAGGCCTTTCTGAAAGCATTGGCAGGATAGTACATGCTGCATGGACATTTCAAAACGAAAGGACCCAATACTAACTGGTGATAAACCTGGAGTAGTTTAACATTCATCATGCAGAGACTGTGACCAATTCTGCATTGGAGAAACTGGAAGAAATTTAAAACAATGGCTGGATGAACATGATGGAGCAATTAGGCTTGGAAAGGTGACTCAGTCAGCCATAGCACGTCAATGCCTGCAATCTGGCCACAAATTTGACTTTGACAGGACCCGTGTCCTTGACTCGAAACAAACGACACAGGTTGATTTTGGAAGCGTGGCACATGAAGAGCCGGGAGGGTGGTCTAACTGGGGAGATGGTGGACATACCCACACAATACACACCTCTGATGCAAATAGTGAAAACTGGATGGTGCAAACGGCTGAATAAGGTGAGAAACAAACACTCAATCCCAAACACTACACCCACATGTGCACAACACCCAACGAGAACCCAAACACTCGCACAACCAACACCTCATCATGCCCAACCCGGACACAAAACCAGCTGCGTTTGTGCCCTGGAAACACAAAAACAACAACACACATACAACACCAGATCACATGTCACTAAAAAACAAACAAACAAAAAATAGCAGACCACCTCATCAATGATGTCATTTGATGTTTGTTTTGGTATTTTTTTTTGGTTTTGCAACCCCGCCCCCCCCCCCCAAAAAAAAAAACACTTCGCTCCATTTGACCTCAAGCACCAGCACATGACAGGAAATGAGTGGTCGTATCGAAATAAAAACCGAACACATGCCGAGGCTCGGGGTCTATGATGCCTGAGGAATCTGGCTGTGAAGCTGGTGAACGTCGCCTGAGACCGGGTCTGCTCTTGCTTTTTTGCTCAAATTAGAGGAGTCGATATAGATTTTTACTTTTGGTTGGATTTTTACTTTTTACTTCATTTTCTAACAGGTAGGCCACAGGTTGTGAAAGTTGGTAATGCTATTTTAGCCACACTCATAGCCTGGTGTTTGCTTAATGTTTAGGGTGGTGGGCTTGTGATCCTCGGATCCTGAGTTCAAATCCCCCTCGGATGTTGAATTAATACCAAGTGGGGTTGACTCTGCCTGTCATCCTTCCGAGGTCGGCAAAATGAGTGCCAGCTTGCTGGTATCCTGTGTTGGAGTGGCGACCCGTCCAGGATTGTGTCCAATAGCCAAGGAGACTGCTTAGAACATTATATATATATATACACACACACACACACACACACGGAAAAATCTATCAAAAGATGGAGGAGCATGTTCCTGGTGCTTTGCTATAATAGATACATGCCAGGTCCTTTATTTAGCCAATGGAGTAGAAACAGGCATACAATAATAAGTAGTGACATGTGCAGAGCTGAATAACAGCAGCATGCTCAGCACAGAATATGCTAAAGGAGATTTTCTTTCTGAGTTTTACCCACATATAATCTATTGTGGATGTCATGCTGAACTCTTGACCATCAGTTGTATCTAGCAAATCCAGAGCCAGCAGGATAGCGCAGAGGTATGCTCACTTGCCTCAGAGGTCTAGCCTGGGTTTGAATCTTGGCCTACCTATAAAGTGCCATCCTCTGGAGTTCCGTAGGCAGGGCGATTCACCAATGTGTGTGCCATTCCTCGGATGGATGTGAAACTAGGCGTCCCATCTGTCAGTATTAGTTGGTGGATGTTAAAGATCCCACGATGTTCTTCGCAAAGAGTGTGCGAGCTCTCACCGGTATGCTGGCTAAATTCTAAATTCCTGCTCGAACCTATAAAAGGACACTGCATCAGTGGCACAGCTGTGGTCCTAGCAATGATGCAAACCAGCATCCACGTGCTGCATACAAAATTATGAGGACTTGCAAATCCAAGATATTGCCAAGGTGAGTGATGGGATGCCGTACAGGGTCGGCTCAAGGCACCAGGGAAACAAATCTCTGAGGTGGCACCCATTGTTGAGAGGGGCAAGTAGTGAGAAGTCAAGCATGAAAATTGTTCCTTTTTGGGGGGATGAAAATTAATCCTCAGCCTGATCAACATGGGTAGTGGGCACAGTAAATTGTGCTGACTGACTAGTGGTGTTACATGACCGATATCGCTGTCAAGTGATTCACTCTGTCATGCTTTGAAAATAAAAGCATTCACCAGTGGGAGCATCATGAGGACAAGCTACAATGATTCAGATAAAAAAAATGGTTACTCTTTTAGGTTTTACTTTTTTTAAAGGGTTACCTTTTATGGCCCTTCTTTTTATAGTTACGTCGATGGGAATGGCAGGTGAGAGATTTGCTAATGCTTCAGATTTTCCTCTCAGTTGAACCGTGACATCATCGTTTTCCTATGAGATGCCAATTGTTTCAATACGACTGGGCAAGCCGATACAGCACAGCCAACGTCTTGGATTACTTCCTTTCCCGGCTCAGAGGCAGGGTCATGTCAAACGGTTTCCATGCACACTTAATCCGTGTGAATTCCTCTTATGGAGGTTCCTCGAGCAGGAAGTCGACAAATTGGCCCAGGGCTGTCGACAAACTGAAAACAGTGATCCGGTATTGCACACTTTGTCTTAGCTGAGACACTTTGGGAAAAGTTATGGACACAACATGTGCATACGGATGTGCTATGCTTTATCGGAATGGTGGATATAAGTGGAGGAAACACTGAAACTGGCAAGTAAAGTGGTTGGGTTAGGAAAGGTTAATGGGGGTAATGATGACCATTGGTGAGAATTAGGGATGATAATAAAGGGTGGTGCACTGCTTGCTCAAAGCCCAGGTATTGATCCTTCCTCCATCAAGTCCTTGAACTCTGGCTGTGCGAACTGGGGATCGTTATCATTGATGTCAAGCCTGTGGATAGTGATATTTGTGGGGGATTCTGCTCGGATCCCATTCATGTCTGCTGCGTATAAGCGGAGCTTGGATCCTGGAATTGTTTCCTTGCCTAGCTCACGCATCGTATAAATTTTCTCCCATCACCGAGTCAACAGTGAACACCTGTTTGCGCTCCTGATCAGCACCAGGACCAGTAATGCTGTACCTTACCTCTACAAAGACATCGGACACGATAGTGAAAAGTTACTTGGGATAATCATAATAGGCATGTCTTGTGACATTGATCGGTGGGACGATCCAACGATGCTTAAATGCCTTCTGCAATCACATCGAGTAATGGGGAACACAAACACTTTCGTCTCAGAGCCATGATCAGCAACAGTGTCTGTTTCAAGGCTGTGTCCGTCAAGGAGTGAAAAGGCACAGATTGCTACTAAAAATAAACACTTCATCTCTTCAACCTCAACATGTCCCCAACACACAACGGTGAGATATTGAACACAAAATACGCAAAGTTATAAAACAAATGTCAGGAATGCAGAAGTATTAGCGTTATCAGCCGGGCCAACAAAATCAATTTATTTTGTAAACACAAGCGTCATATAATAAACCCGCAAATGATGACTTCACCTCAGCTGTGCGCTTTGCTATTCGTTTCTTGCGTCGCTCACGCCGACGCTTTTGTTTTGACCATGGAACAGCGTTCTGACTGTTACGACGACGTATCCTGGCCAAGTCTCTCTTCTTATCCATTTCTTCTCCATTGTCCCGGGATTCTTCCTCTGCAAAAGTCAGGTTTATGCTTCTATGAAGGTTAAACCAGTGATCTGACTGCAGGTTCCACGTGCTTTACTCTGTCCAAAGAATAAAATTATGGCTTTCGAAGTATCATGGTACATTTGCATCATACGTTCTTCAGTTATGAGAAGTTGACACACAAGGTAAGTAAAGCTGTGAGCGAAGTGTGGCATTTCCATCTTACAAATGTAGTTACACGGGTGCACATGCACACAGGCACACACACACACACATTTTTGCTGCAAATCATGAGGAAACCATTTGATGGAACAAGTGAAAGGGCACAACCAGAAGATGATTTCAGTCCAATACGTAGTTAAAACAACAATATATTGCAAACTGTGCTTTGTTCTTCATTCCAATTAAACCAACCCATCTGCATGTCTAATCCACCATTTTTGCACAAGCAATGAAAATAATTCAGGAAGTAAGCTGGTTTTTTTGTCTATTTGAGTTAAGAATAAAATAAACACAGTGGATACAAATTGTACTGTGACATAAATGTAGCTCATAAAAAGTTGATGGCATGGAAGTATACAATTTAAAACCTGACTTACAAAATTAACTCTTATGATCGAGCATTTCTTCATTTTTATCCACCATTTACAAGGTTGGATGTTGGATGGTACGCTTGTTGATGCATACCACAAGTCCAACGTCTATGCAGGGTGGCCTGAAAGTCCTTTTACCCCATACTAAATTTGTTGCGCCTCTCTCCCTCCCTTCCTTTCCTTTCCCTCCGCTCTCCCCCACCACGGTATGTAGCAACCCTGACTCACCAACGTGGGAGTCAGTAGGAAGATAGACGGTATGGCAGACACAATTTATTACAGTGCCAAAGAGTGGTTGGTTGCTTGTGTTTGGGTGTATTAAAGGGCACACACAGGCCAAGCAATTCCTTAAGTGCGGACAGCTTTTGTGGAATGCTTTCGAAAACCTTTTCCACAAAAGCAAACGTTGTTAAAGTGGGGAAAACAGGCTTTAGAAACAGGAAGTGTGAAGGACAAGCACAGTGGAAGACTGGTAGTAAGAAGAAACACGTGCACTGCTGTATTGGCATCATTTGACCGATTGACGAGAAAGTCAACAAGAAAGAGCCAATGAACTTTGCATACCGTGGACCACTGTGCAAGCTCGCATGAAAAAAGATCTCAGCTGAAACCCAGGTGTCCATCATTTGCGAACGACCTGAGTGATGCCGACCATGGATCAGTGCATCATGTGACGTCTTGCTCAACACCTTCCTGGCTGCCCTGGCTCGAGAAAAAAAAAAAAGAGTTCTTTCTATTAGAAGACAAGTGTGATTGTTTTCAGATGAATGTGCCATCTATTGAAGCTCACGGGCACGGAATGTGGTGTTCTGGTCGAAGGAAAATCCACATTTCACACGTAATGATATGGGAAAAATGACATCAAGACGTTTACTTGGTCCCTATTTTTGATGGACTGGTAAGTAGTGTAACTTATGAGCACGTGTTAAGAACTAGGGGTACTACCACTTGTTACCTTGGGAATAGCTGAAAGTGAGTGGTTTCAACAAGACGACGCACCCATTTTGCGTTGCATGTTCGGGGACTATCTCAATGAAGGATCGGATGCAGATCACCATCATCACCAGCTCCTCCACACAGTCCAGATCAAACAACTTCAGCCAACTCTTTGTGAAGTTTCATCAAGGAGAAAGTATCGACAAACTTGTATCGGACGAGTGAATAATTGCGTGCTGCAGTCGTGGCTTCTTTCGCACAGATGACTGCACAAATGTGACAAAAGATGTCTACGAGGACCTGGCAATGAATTCAGTGTTGCAAGGAGAATGATGACGTGCACACAGATAGATAAAATGATCGATTAACTATTTTAAGTACTGCACAATAAAACCTGTATATTAACAGTTTAAGAACGAATGCTTTACTGGGGAGGGGTAAAGCAACTTTCAGGCCACCCTGCACAATGTGTGTACCAAGATGCTCTTAGTCAGGCTGGAGCAAAGAAGCACCTGAGATCAAAGGCATTGTCAAAACGTGCTCAGCACCAAAAGGACATGGCATACGACACCGGAATGAATGTTCCAGCAGTAGAACTGGCTGGTAGTGTGATTCACTGAGCTCTTATGGTTCTGCGATCAACCTCATTATCGAATGTGATCAAATTACATTAATTACCGAGCTGCAAAAGCATCACAGCTTTCATTGCACAAGGACAACAATGAGGTACAATGAGGTGGATATGTGTTAAGGTCTCTCCTACAGATGTTGTGTTTCTGTAGTTCTCGAAGCCATGACATTGTAAAATGTCACCAGTCAAATCCGATGCAGATACATCTTAATCAAATTTCAAGCATTTTAGTCAGATGGTTTGTGAAAGACGTCAGCCAAAAAATAAAACTTTCTCTGGGTGATCCCACAAGAAGTTGGCAATTATTGGGGCTATAATAGGTAGTAGTAGCAGTAGTAGTAGTAATAGTAGAAATAAAAGTAAAAGTAATTCTGTCCTGCATATTTATAATCACACCAAGTTACCTGTTCCATGGTTCTACCTGCAAGCTGTCAAACATCACCTTTAAATGACGAGTATCAAATTTGACTCAGTTATCCAAATCAAGTCACAGGCCATAGATCGGTTAAATAGTCAACCAACATGCCTCGTGTAGAAACAATGAGGGACATTATGGCAAACTTTTGCAGAAATAATTTGGACCGGTCAATTTTGAGCCTCTTGTATAACCACCTTTCATTTTTTCTCTGAAGAAGGGAAAACAATTCAACACTTACCACCAAGGTATCATACTTTCTTTGTGTCTTTATTGCCAACATTTTCTTTTCTCCAAAAAATTACTGCACGTTCATGTGCGACAGGTATTTTTGAAAAAAAAAAATATAAAAAGGTGCCTCCGACTTCTAAATTTTGGTACAACAGAGAATCAATGGACCAGTCAGGCATCCTTCTGGAGATGATGCAGCTGCAATGATCTGCCTTAATGTGGTGGTCAAAAAAATGCACTCTAGTGGGAAACAGAAATGGGACAAAATTTATAGAAGATAAGGATAGTTCTGTACTTGAGAAACAGCATTTGGCTGTGAATGGAAAAACAAAAAAAGATGGGGGAGGGGGGAGGGTTTGGGCAACGGCTGATTTGGTGCATTACATTTATTTTTAAGCAACATGAAATTTAAATTACCACTGTCGCTCACTTAAAAAAACCAAAATCAGCAATTTCCCAAAAGTGAAACAGCTTGACAAGATTAACAGTGATGACAAAAGTCTTACAAGTGAAATTAGAGGAGTTAGAAAGGAGGGAGGGAAAGGGGTGAGGGGTAAAAATCAAGGAACAGATAAAAAGGCATAGAGTTGTGGTGGAATGAGAGGTAGAAAAAAAGGGAACGATTGGGAAGAATTTAATGGAAACGTAAGAAGATGAAAGGGTATCAAAAATGTAGCTCCCCAATAATACTGTTACGGTTGTGGGGGTAGATGGAGGAATTTCATTGAATAGTTAAGATTGAATAGAGTTGTTTGGTCCGTGGATGTGTAGGAGACATCTCGATGTAAATTAAGTAGGGAAACTATGAGCTTAAGTGTTACGTGTCACCACACTGGGGGTGGTGCGGTGTTAATTAGATAGGGATTGAGACCAAGTTCCCCCAGTATGCCATTGCCTCCTGTGACTTTCTCCTACGTTTTTGTATTTACAAGTCAGCCATGAAGGAGTTGCGTTTTTATAACAACCACCATCATAACAACAAGCGAGCCAGGCATGACGAGCAAGCAGAGGCCCTGCCTGCCCGGGTTTCGTGCCAGCAAGTCATGCCCAGAGGTGGAAGAAGGGTGAGGTTCGGAGTTGTAGTTATGAGGGGAACGTAGCTGAGATGGAGGATCTAGCTTTGCTCTCCTCTCGGCACGACAAAATGGCTGGGTGATTCTTCTGTCGTGCTGTGAATTGGTTCGCATGGTGGAGCAAGACACTGGCCATCGACTCTTGGCTGGTCATGAGAGACGGACCTCTAAGCCTCGTGTATGTCATCGAAGGGATCAGCAAGGGTGATCGACAAGGAAGCCACACGGCGGTCTCTGAGCCTTGGCGTTGAATACCGCTCACTAATTATCTCACGTACGGTTTCTGCTGCGAGAGAGTGGCTCGGTGCCATTTTTGGGAGCGTCGACTCGTTCTGGACGAAGCGCCTCGACTCCAAAGCTCCATAAAGACCATCTCTGGACCAAGCTAAGTGCCAGAATAAAGGGAGGATTTGCTTTTCTTTTGTTTCCCCTTATCTGCATTTATGTGTGTGTAGAGGTGCCTCGACTTTAGGTTTAATTTACTTCACGTTATTATTATTACATTTTGAATTACCCTTGTAAATATTTCGATTTTCATTAAATCCCCACGTTTATTTTAACTTGCTGTGTCCGTGTATTTGTCGTGGGGTTCAAGTACAAACCCCCTTGTGCATCCATCCGTTCCATCGCTCTGCCAGTGCCGAATGTGCCTCCCACGTGTGCCATAATCTCTGAGGAACACTTGTCCACCTACTAAGGAAAACCGCTCGGCTATCCGGGCTGGCTGGTGTTAACCGCCCGTCCACCAAAATTTGGGTCGGGAGATTAACCACCAAACTCGTGACGATACAAAGACAAATCCAATACAAAGCTTGTTATGAGCCCAGTTAAACATGGTAAAGGTAAAATGGAGGTATTAAAACATAGTGTGGTACCTTTTCGTGCCTGCTCAGAGAGCTGATCCTGTCGTTGGCATTCTCGATGCTTGTCCTTGTATTGGATGGTATTCAAGTCCATAATTTCTGGCTCAAAGTCGGGCACTGGCCGATCCCGCAACTCAGGCATCCACGGCAGGCGTAGCAGCGCAAAGCCCCTCGCAAGTCCACCAAAGTCAAGGTCTACGGACAAAGCATTGAGAAACTCCAAAACAGACACACAAGCTGACTCATACAATCCACAAATTAGCTATCGTGTGCAGTCTGTGGCTGCTGGTTTTCATCATTTTCTGTGGACATGGCTGTGCCACTGATGCAGTGCCCTCTGTTACCAGTACATTGGTACTCATTTTGCTGACCTCGGAAGGATGACGGGCTGAATCAACCCCACTTGGTGTTAATTCAGTGGCCAACGGGGCTCAAACTCAGGACACTAAGATACCAAGCCAGTCATCCAAACCACAAAGCCAGCACCAGGCTATGAGTGTGGATAAAACAGCATTACCAACTTTCACAACCTGTGGCCTACCTGTTAGAAAATGAAGGATCCAGTTACAAAGTTACAAAGACCCAGGGCTTAAAGTTTCATGACAAGTTTGGAAGGAATAACGGTGTTAAATACAGTGCCTTCATAAAGTATTCACACCCCTCAACTTGTCAATATTTAACCTCCGCCATCGAAGATGGTGGAGGTTACTGTTTTCACCCTTTCTGTTTGTTTGTTGTTTGTTTTTGTGAACGTATACGGAAAAACTCCTCGACGGATTTCGACGAAACTTGGTGGGGGGTTAGGTCTGCTCCAAGGATCATGCATTAGATTTTGGACTTGGTCCAAAATCCAATATGGCCGCTATGGCGGCAATTTGAAAAAATATTTGAATTTTTTTTGCATTTCTACATGTTTTAGTGATTTCCAACCCCCCCCCCAAAAAAAAAATTTAGAGAAAAAAATATTTTGCAATTTTTTTCAACAAATTTCGACTTCTTTGTTTGCATTTCTACATGTTTTAAGTGATTTCCAACACCACCCCCCCCCCCCCAAAAAATTGTTAGAGAAAAAAAAAATTTGCATTTTTTTTCAACAAATTTCGATTTTTTTTTTTTGCATTTCTACATATGTTTAAGTGATTTCCAACAAAATACATGCCAAAATTATAATTGCGGCTGATTTTGGAACTTCAGGTGAGATATACCACGTTAAATCAATTTCTGTCTCAAGGAATCTAGTTATGACGAATGAATTGAGTATGTAAAAGTTAAAAGTAAAAGGAAAGTTGCAAACTATAACTCTGTGAGCACTGTTGACGTCAAATTGAATGAATAGGATATCAGGTTCACTTGAGTGACCTAGCAGTATTGGCGGTGGAGGTTTTGCACTCTACCGAGTGCTCCCCTCTAGTTTGTTGTGTTACAGCCTGAATTTAAATGGATTACATTAAAAAAATTTGTCACCAATCTTCACAAATAACCTGTAACTAGAACTACGTTGTCGATGGCACACCATCGCATATTCGCGTGCACTGCTTTGTCCCATTAACGCTAGGTGAATTTTATCTTGCAAATGGATTGACTATTCTTTTCTATTTGATGTGCTTTATGACCAAAGACTTACTATGTTTACTAAATCAGAAGTCATTGCAAGCATGTCAACTTAATGAAACATTAATTAACACTGTCCAGCAATATAGAACTGTGCATCAATTTAATCATAGGAATGAACTGTGTATAATATTAATTATAATTATTCATAATCAATTAGATAAATACAGTAAAACTGTGACTGTTTGTCACTCATGGGCCACATAAGTAAGTTCTTCATAAATAATTTACCATGTACAATGGTAAATACACTTTAAAAAAAAAAGCTATGACAATTTTTTTTTTTTTAATCGACTCCCTGACCAACCCCTCTGGCCCCTAGGGTCATATCAAAATCCGAAAGTGTTGTGCACTTCCCCATATATATCTACTATGTCCAAAGTTTCAAGTTCCTATTTCAAACGGTGTAGGAGGAGTTACAGGGTAAGACAGACGGACGTACGGACGGACAGACGGACGGCGGACACAATCACAATATTCCCGCTTTTCTTCGAAAGCACGGGAATAATGACAAAGTGAAAACATGTTTGAAGAATCTTTTACAAATCATTAAAATGAAAAAGATGAAATGTGTTGCGTCAATAAGTACTCAACTCCTTTACTATGACGCTCAAATTAAGCTCATTCAGGTGCATCCAATTTCATTTCATCATCCTTGAAATGTCTCAACAACTTGAATGGAGTCACCTGTGGCCAACCAAAGGGCGGAGGAGCCAACAGCCATCCATATCTAGTGCCCAACTGTGACTGCGGACATCCTCCTGCATTTGGGTGACTTATTTTTTTAGTAGGTTGTGGCAGGATTTGCACTCCGGCACAATAAAACCCTCCCACGACAAACACAAAAATGCAAAGAAATCTGAAAACCACTCCGTGGAGTATCCTGTGCAGCTGCCTCAACAGGGCAGCTCACCGGATGATGGATTGGGACAAACCTTCAGGACCACTCTTTTGATGACAGGAGGAAAACCAGCGATACTGCATGTCGGGGTGGTGCTGTGAGGTGTCATCCACCAGATGGCGATCTCCTTGGGTAAACCTAAGGCGGTCCCTTGGGGTGGTGCCTGGATGTCTATCCCGAAGAGAGGATGAGCACCTGTTTCTGTTATCATCTGAGCTCAAGCGTTTGGACATCGGTATTGCAGCACTTCTGAGGTTGGAGACCAGATAGTACCGAGATCATGGTGGGGGGTTACACCTACGATTGGTCTGGTCGATATGATGGTTGCTAAACATGTAAATGTAAACCTGTAAACCTGCACTAACCTGTTCTATGGTCAGGTTGTCAGCGACGAAATGGTCTCCCCACAAGTTTCTTGGTGAGAAGAGTGTACGATATGGACACCCAGCAGGATGAAGAATAGAACCTGTCATAGGGCGGAGGAGCCTTGTGAGCCAAGGGCATCCGTATGTAGTGCCCAACTGTGTCTACGGACATTGTACTCAGTTGGGTTAGTTTTTTAATTTAGTTGTGCCAGATTTATCGACGATATTTATATTTTTTATATTATAAAAATCATTAAAATAAAAAATTAAAAAATTAAAAAAAAATAAAAAAAAAAAAAATAAAAAATTAAATTAATATAAAAATTATAAAAAATTAATATATAAATTAAATTTTATTTTTTTTTTTTTAAATTAGATTAAAATATTATTCATTTTTTTTTTTTTTTTTTTAAATTTAAAATTATTTTATTTTAGATTTTTAAAATTAAAAAAAAAGATACATTTATTTTTAAATTTTTTTATTTTTTTATTTTAATATAAATTTTTATTAAATTTATATTTCTTTTTATTTAAAATAATTTTTTTATATTTTTAATTATTTATTATTATACTATTAATTTATTTTGTTGTTTTTTTTTTTATTAATTTAATAATATTAAAAATTTAAGAATTATAAATCTAAATTTTTATTTATAAAATTATTGTTTTTTTTTTTTTTTTTATTTTATATATTAATAATATTTAATATTTTTTTAAATTTATTTTAATATATTTATTAATTATTATAAATGTTTAATTTTAACATATTTGTATATTTTTTAATAAAAAAAATTTTTTTTTTTTTTACTTTTCGTTTTTTTTTTTTTTTTTTTTATTTATTTTTATTTTTTTTTTTTTTTTTTTTTTTATTATATTATTTGATATTTTTTATTTGAAAAGTCATTTATATTTTTTAATTATTTTTTTTTAAATAATTAATTTAGTATATATTATAAATATAATTTTTAAATTATTTTTTTTAGTTTTCAATTTATTTTTAAATAATTATACATTGTATATTTTTATATTATTTTTTTTTTTTTTTTTTTTTTTTTTTATTTTTTGGACTTTTTAAATTATTGATTTTTATTTTTTTTTTTTAAATGTTAGTTTTATTTTTAAATTTTTATTTAAATATGAATAATAAATCAAAAAAAAATAATTTATAATTTTTTTTTTTTATATTATTTGAAATAATCAATTTGATTAAAAAAAAAATTAAAAAAATCATAATAAAAAAAAAAATAAAAATTTTAATTTATTAATTTAATTTTAAAAAAGATAAATTTATATAAAATTTATCTAATAAAAAATTAAATATATTTTAATTTCTTTTTTTTTTATTATATATATATTAAAAAAAAAATAAAAAAAAAAAAATTTAATATTTTTAAATTTATTTATGTTGGGGTTAGTTTTTTTATTAATTTTATTTTTTTTTTTATTAAAAATAATTAATATTTATATTTAAATATTTTTTTTAAATTATAATATTCATATAAAAATATTAAAAATATGATATTATTCAAATTTTTAAAAATTTAAATATTAAATTTTTAAATTTTTTAATTTATTTTATTTAATAAATAATTTATACTTAAATATATTAATTTATTTATAAATAATATAATTTTTAATTTTCAAAATTATATTTTTATATAATTTTTTAAAATTATTTTATTTTTAACATTTAAATTAATATATTTTATTATTTTAATTTTCTTATTATTTTATTTTATATAATAAAATTTTTTAATTAAAAAAATAAAAAAAAAGATTTTATATTTTTTTTTTTTTTTTAATTTTTTTTAAAATAAAAATTTTTCATTATTTATAAAATAAAATTTTATAATAATTATATTATAACTATATTTTTAAAATAATTAATAGTTTTTAAATATTAATATAAAAATTAATTTTGAATTTTTTTTTTTTTTTTAATTTTTAAATTATTGTGATTTTTTTTATTTTATAAAAAATTTTTTTTTTTTTTTTTTTTTAGTTTATTTTTATTTTTATTTTTTTTTTTTTTTAATTTTAATAAATATTTATTTTTTTATATTTTTTTTATTTTTTTTATTTTTTTTTTTTTATTTTTATTTTATTTATATTTTAAAGATAATAAATAAAAATATTTTTTTATTTTAAAAAAATTTTTTTTCTTTTTTGTTAAATAAAATTTAATTATATAGATTATTTTTTATGTTTTTATTTTTATATTTTTTTTTTTTTTATTTTTAATATCATATTTAATTAATTTTTAAATACTTAATAATTAATAATTTTTTAATTTTAATTTTTTTTTTTTTTGTTTATTTTTTTTTTTTTTTTTTTTTTTTTTTTTTTTTTTTTTTTTTTTAAAAAAAATAATTTTATAAAATTTTTTTTTTTTTTTATTAATTCCTATTTCTTTTTTTTATTTTTTTTTTTTTGTTTTTTTTTTTTTTATTCAATTTTTTTAATTTATTTAAATATAATTAATTTTTATTTTTTAATATATTAATTTTAATTAATAAAATTTAAATTAATTTTTTTTATTTTTTTTTTATTATTAAATGTTTTATAATATATTTTAATTTTTTTTGTTTTTTTAAAAAAAAATAAAAAAATTAATGTATTATTATATTTATTAATTATTTTTTTTATAAAATAATGAATTTTTTTATTTAATATTTAACTCACATATTATAATAAAATAATTAATAATTTTTTTTTTATTTTTTATTATTTTATAAATTTTTTTTTTTACTTTTTATTTTTAAGAGTTTTTTTTTTTTTTGTAATTATTATATTTTTATTATTTTAAAATTTTTTTTTTATTTTTATATTTTTTTTTTTTTTTATTTATTTTTTTTAAATTATTTTAAATAATTTTTTACATTTTTTTTTTTATTATTTTTTTATTCTTTTTTTTTTATTTATTTTGTTCTATTTTCTTTTTTTTTTTGTCTTTTTTTTTTTTTTTTTATTACTTTCATTTTTTTTTTTATTTTGTTTTTTTTTTTTAATATTTTTATTTTTTTTTTATTTTTTTTTTTTTTTTTTTTTTTTTTTTTTTTTTTGTTTTTTTTTTTTTTTTTTTTTTAATTTTTTTTTTTTTTATTTTTTTTTTTTTTAATTATTTTTTTTTTTTTTTTATTTAATTATTTTATTATATTTTTTTTATCAATAATTAATTTTTTTTTTTTTTTTTTTTTATTTATATTTATTATAAATTAATTTATTTTTTTTTTAACTATATAATATTTATTTTTTTATACTTTTATAATTTAAATTTATTTTTAAATTTTTTTTCTTTTTTTTTTTTTTATATAATTTTTGTTTTTTTAATTTTTTTTTTTTTTTATTTAATAGATTATTTTTTTTTTTTTCTTATTTTTTTTTTTATAATATTATCTTTTATAATATAAATTTTTTTTTTTTTAATAATTTTTTTTTTTTTATTTTATTTTTTAATTTTTATATTTTTTTTATTATATTAAATTTTTATATCTTTTTTTTTTTTTATATTTTTTTTTTTTTATAATAAATAAAAATTTTTGTTATATTTTTAAAATTTTTTTTTTATTTATATTTATAATTTTTTTTTTTTAATTTTCTAAAATATATAAAAATTTTTTTTTATTTTTTTATTTTTTTTTAAATAATTTTTATTTTTTTTTAAAATAAATTAATAATAATTTTATATAAGTATATAAAAAAAATTAAAGAATAAAAAATAATAAATTTTAATTATAATAAATTATAATATTAAAACTTTTTTATTAACATTTTTTTTTTTTTAAAACTTTAAATGTTTTATAAATATTTTTTTTTTTAGTTTTTAGTGGGTTCGTTTTTTAGATTTTTATTTTTACAAAAATTTATTATTAAATCATTAAATATTTAAAAATTACATTTTATAATATTTTATTTTTTATTATGATATTAAAAGTTTATTTTTTTTAAAAATTTTTAATTTTTATATTTATTGTTTTTATTTTATATTAATATTTATCATTCATTAAATTTATTAAAAAATTAATTAAATAAATTATATCAAAAACTAAAAATTATTTTAATTTATTTTTTTCATTTTTAAATTTTAATTAAAATTATGTCTTATTATTTTTATATATTTTTAACATACTATATATTTTTTAATTTTTTTTATTTATAATATTTTTATATTTTAAACTTTTTAATTATAAAAATTTTATAAATTATTAATTATTATATTTATTATTTTTTCAAAAATATTTTTTACATATTTATTTTTTATTAAAATTTATAAAATATGTTTTTTATTATATTTTTTTTTTTTTTAAAAATATTTGATATTATTTTTCCATTTAATAATTAAATATTATTTAAATTTAATTTTTTTTTTTAAATATGTTTTTTTTATTTTATTTTTATATAACAATCTTACAAATATAAATAAATTCTTTTTTTTTAATTATAAATATTTTATTCAAATATTTTTTAAATTAAAATTTTTATCATTAAATTTTTATAATCAAAATGATTTTTAAATAAATAATTTAATATTTCTTTATTTAAAATAAATATAAAAAATAAATTAATTTTTTTCTTAATTTAAAACATAAATATTTAAAAAATATAAAAATAACAAACTCAAATTATTTTATATAAAAATTAAAAACATAAATAAAATTTATAATAAAATATCAAAAAATTAAATATATTAATTAATTAATATTACATTAATAGATTTTTTTTTTATTTTATAAAAAAATTAAAATAAAATAAAATTTCGGGAGGGTTGGTGGGGCAGGATTTTGCATCGGCCACGTAACCCTTCATTTCATAAAACTTTCAAAACGATACAAAAAAATAATCTGAAAAACGCTACTGGTGGGAGTATCTGTGCAGCTTCCCTTCGGCAGGGCAGCTACGCGGATGAAGGGATTGGGGCAGCCTTCGTGACCCCAATCTTTGATGATATCGGGAGGGAAAGCACGGGGTAACTTCCCGGGTCAGATTTGCGGAATGTGTTGCGTCGGGGTGGTGCTGAGGTGTCGTCCACCAGACGGCGGTTCCTTGGGTTTACCTGAGTGGTCCTTCGGGTGGGTGCCTGGAATGTCTATCCCTAAGAGAGGATGGCACCTGTCTCTGTTATCATCTCAAGCTCAGCGTTTGGAACATCAGTATTGGAGGGCACTCTCTGAGGTTCGGGGAGCCGGATTGCGGCGAGATCAATTGGTGGGTGGTTACATCCTTACTATTTCGGTCTGGTCGCTCTGATGGGTTACATGCGGAAGGAGTTTTGCTGTAGCTGTGTCAAATAAGCTGACTCCAATGATAATTGAAGCAACACCGGTCAATGAGCGTATTATGAAGCTAAGTATTCGTCACTCCTTGTGTGTCGTTTCACTGGTTGCTCTGACTGAGGCGAGTGATCTCACTGTGAAGGACACATTCTATGCCACGCTCAAGTGTGGTTGACCAATGGCCCAGGCAATATACACTCCTAGTCTTGGGGGCTTTCAATGCATTGACTGGAACTGATCGTGATGGTTATGAGAAGTGTTGTTGGTCCCCATGGGTCTGGAACTGTGAACCAGAATAGCATGAAGTCCCTTGACTTTGCAAGAAGTCATGGACTTTGTGGCCGGTTCATGGTTTCAGTGCCCACAGGCTCATCGCTGGACTTGGTATTCCAATGCTGGTGGTGTGGCAAAGGAGATTGATCTTGTACTCGTTGATGGTCACTGGAGGGTGATCCAGAACTGCAGGGTCAACCGGAGTGCTCAGTTCCTCAATACCGACTCACAGGCTTGTGGTAGCAACTCTGAAGTTGCTGCTCAAATCCAGGAGAATGGAACAATTCCAGCCCAGGCTGGATGTTAGCAAGCTCAAGGATGAGAGGGTACCTGAGGAGTTTGCCAACAGGCTGAGTGGGGATTTGGGGGGTCTGGGTGCTTTGGGGGATCCTGAAGAGTTGTGGAGTGCCTTCAAGACCACCACCCTTGATGTTGCCGGTGGATGTCTTGGAACTCACCGTAGGTTGAAGAAATTTGTCTCTCAAGGGAAACTGGATGCCATTGACCAGAGTCGCAGGGCAAGACTTAATGGCAGAGCTGAGCTGTTCAGGGGGTTGAGGCGTAAAACTAAGTGTGCTGAGGGTGGACAAGGAGCTCTATGTGCGAGGAATTTGTGAGGGGGTGGAGCATCACCTGTGGTCGTGATTCTCGTCTTGCTCACAGGCGAATTCACGTATTGAGTTCCTCCAAGCCCGTCCCTCGGTGTACTGCAGTTAGAGCGGACGGTGGTGGGCTCTTGACAGAGGAGTCCAAAGTGAAGGCCCACTGGGCCAGTTAACTTTTAGCGACTGCACAAAGCTGATCCACCAGCTGTGAGTTGGATGTAGGATGTTACCAATCCCTATTACTAACCTCCAATCAACTGTGGTTACCTTTGTTTGTGGAAAAGGCTGTGGTGAACCGGTTGAAATGGGGGTAATAGCTCCAGGATCTGTGGCATCATGCTGAACTTCTCAAGGCTGGTGGAAATGCTGTATTCATAATCATTGCAATAGCAGTTCTGTGCTCTGCCTGGAAACAGGCCTCATCCCAACTGACTGGGAGAGGGGCTTGTTGTCTCTCTCTGGAAAGGTGAAGGTGATCGCCAGGTCGCAACAACGCCGAGGGGTGACGCTGGCTCTCAGGCCGGGCAAAGTCTTTGCTTGGATAATTAATTATTGATAGGGTTGCCACCATCTGTCTTGACACGCAGTTGAGCAGGAGTCAAGCTTTACACAAAGAGGTCACAATTGACTGTATCCTTGCCTTCAGGTCCTCACTGAACGCAGACAAGAAGTTTCGGCAGAGGCTGCTTGCAGCCATGTTGATCTCTGCAAAGCTTCGATTCAGTGAATCGGGTTGCCGCTCTGGAGGATTCTTGGTCTTCATGGGGTGCCACCAAAACTGATCAATCTGATGTCTGAACTCAACTCTGGTACTGAGTGCTGTGAGATGTGGTGATACAATCTCTGACTTATTTGCAGTTGTTAATGGAGTTCGTCACGGGTGTGTATTGGCCCCCACACTTTTCAGTGCTTGTATGGACTGGATTCTGGGGAGGATGTCTGACAGATCAAATTGCGGTGCATCATTTGGGAATGTCAAGATCTCAGACCTTGATTTCGCAGATGATGCAGTCATCTTTGCTGAGACTCTGGATATCCTTTTGGGGGCCCGCAAGGTGCTGAATGAGGAGTCAGAGCCACTGGGATTCCAGGTGTCCTGGGTCAAAACTAAGACATATGCAGAAGCAGCATTT
>CM068955.1:150277974-150291920 GCA_035128595.1 Eptatretus atami | reverse complement strand
TCCGGTGGGCGAGCGGCTACTATTAGTGGAAAGCGGCCGTTCACACGCCGGCGGGCGCGAATTCGTAACAATATTTTGGGCACAGGAATAATTACAGATTTCTTGAAACAAATAGGTACAACGGCCAAGGAAAGCAAAATGTTAAAAATATCAGAAAACACCATAGCCAGCTGATCAGAGCAGAATTTTAGGACACCATCCAGCCCGGTGGCTTTACGAGCCTGAATTTCTTTATAGGTTCTCTCCCATTAGCCTCAGAGAGTTTTAGCAGAAAGGAGCCAGGGATCCTAAAGGGGGTACATCGATGTTATTCACCTCAAAACATGCATAAAAGGTGTTCAACCCATCTGGAAGATCGGCGGCTGCGTTGGTGATTCTCTGGGGAATGACTGTCGTCTGTGATAGATTGCAGTCCCTGCCACGTGTGGGGTCCATTGTAGCATCTCTCCATTTCCTCACTATAATTCTTCTTTGCGGCCTTAATGGCTTTTTCCAGGTTGTACCTCGATTTCTTGTACAAGTTTTTGTCGCCCAATTAAAAACAACTGTCCGAGCCTTCAGCTTAAAATGGATATCACGATTAAACCAAGGTTTTTGATTTGGACATGACCGCACAGTCATTGTAGGGATGCAAGAGTCAACACAGAAATTGATGTATCCAGTCAATGATTCAGTGTACAATGTACACGTTCAGATCAGCGGCAGAGTCCTTGCAAATACTCCAACTGGTGCGCTCGAAGCATCCTTGAAGTCAGGCTTCATTATCTTCAGACCAGCGCTGTACCGTCCCTCATTGTAGTATGCGTGCTCTTCAGCTTTTGTTTGTATGCAGGGAGCAAAATCACTGCTGTGTGGTCCGTTTTGCCAAATCAAAATAAAAACCAATTACTGTACCGTAGTCCAAGAAGGAAGCCAGACATAATACCCACACACAACACACAACACACAACACACAACACACACACACACATTGATTGAGGAATAGCAGTGATCCAGCGTTTTCTCACGTCTTGCTGAAAAAGAGACATGCTGAAAGTACTTAGGAAGCAGCTTTTTGAGGTTGAAATGGTTGAACTCTTTTGCAACAACAGAAGTTGCTTCTGGCTCGCTGTATCCTCCTGTATATTATTAATGCATATAGCTCATTAAGTGCGTCAAGGCGCTTAAGGGGCTGTACACCTCACTTGACGTTTTAGCCAGCGTATGGCAAAGGTATCAAAATGTAATGTAAAACGCTGGCGTCGCTGAACTATTGATGTTTTTTTTAAGTTTTGGGCGTATAATAACGTGTTGGACGTACGCATAACGTATTAGTAACGTACACAGAACGTTCAATCACAAGTAGATAACTTATACCAACGAATGCTGAGCGTGTTGTCGGCGTTCACAACCTTGCCCGAACGAACGTCTCACTTATGCCAGTAGCGGAGCAGCATACTAGGCAGACGAATCCAACGGTGCGTAGGCTATCATGAGCTGCGCATCCGACGATTCACAATCATCCCCACCCCCGCAGCAAGATTACTGCCGAACGCTGTCAAGTGCGCTGCTTAAACTTGACCGTTTACCCCGCCAGCGCGATGACCCGCACGTCTGCCAAAATTTGCCCCCCGAACCCAAGCTGGCACCACGTCGCAATACCGTATGTAACGCTTTTGTATACGTTAAAGGTAGCACGCTGGAATATGCGCTCCGTAGTAGTCGGAACCAATTTTAAGCATAAGTTGAAAATTTCTCGAACGTACTCGGCGTATGACACACGTTCACGCATACGCTGGCCATAAGTTGTAGGCCGGTTACGCGAATCTGTTTGACACGTCGATCACACGTCACTTGTCAATTTACTCATCAAGATCGAACACGTCGAGGTAGATGGTTAGCGTCAAAAGTGTTCCCAAGACTCCCTGTTGTTTTTTTGTTTTTTTTCTTTCCTTCGGCTATGACGTGATGTTTGACACTTCGATCTTCTAGTCGCGGTTATGATTTAAATCGTTGCGAGCGGCAGCCTAATTAATTATAGTTGATATTATAACCGCACTAGAAATCGAAGTGTTAACATTACCGTCATACCGAAAAAAAAAAAAAAAAAACAGGGAGTCTGGAACACGACGCTAACCAAACCTTGACTGTTCGACTTACGAAGTACTTACAATAACGGTGTGACGTTTTCAAACGATCGCGTACACGTGCCTCCAACTTATGCCAGCATTATGCGAACGTGTGAGTCAAGCTGGCATACGTCAAAAAATTTCAAGCATGGAAAATTGTCTAACAGCGCTCGCGTACTACGACGTATGGCAGCGGTGCATCTTAACGTATTAGCAAAACTTACCCATACGTATTCGACGTGTGCCAGCGTTTTAGACAAATTTTTCATACATCGGCATATGCTGGCTAAATCATCAAGGTGTGGCAGGGCCTTTAGCCTGGGGTTGTTTGAAGACTGCAGCCATAATAACGGAGTTAAACTCCCTCAGTAGATAGAAGGGTCGGCATTTTGTCATCAGGCATTCAAGATCGATTTTACAGGTTCTTGAGGTGATGTCCACATCAGTGCACTAAGAATTGTTAACAATGAAACACACTCCACAGTATCGTCCCATTACAACAAAGTTTGTGAAAAGAAACAGCACTTTTTTGACCATTACCATCTCAACTAATACATTTCAATTCAATTGAAGGAACAGTACGATGTAGAAATTATTGCATGAAAAATTTATGAAAATCTACTGAACTATTGCAGAAAAATCAAGTTGAACTCAGTCATGGATGCTTTATTAAGTGGTATGACCTTACAGGAACTGCAGGTTGAACAATACGAGAATAAAAAGCATATATATTTATATTTTTTGGTGATTCCATAGCAGAAACCCCACTTACTGGTAAGTTTGCGGAGCGCAAGGCACGCTCTTAAAGGCCCTGTCACACCTTGACGTTTTAGCCAGCGTATGGCAAGGTATCAAAATGTATGTAAAACGCTGGCGTACACTGGAACTATTGATGTTTTTTTTTTCTCTTGCGTTTACTGAAGCGATTTGAGTGACGTTGCTACACGTATTAGTATAGTACACAGAGGTTTCGATATACTATAGTATACTTTATCAACGAATGCTGGCATGTTGTCGCGTTCACACCTATGCCAACGAATAGTCTGTAATTATGCATAGCGCGGGCAGCGTATCGGCCGACGATCAGGTTGGATAGCCTATTAATAGGCTGGCGGCTCGCGATTCATCATAACGCCACTAGAATCGAGTGTCAAGCCGTTGTACATGATCTGAGTTTTAGCCAGCGTATGCCGAGTATTGAATTTGCCGATACGCTGGCACACTGTCGAATACGTATGGAATAAGTTTTGTGACGTTAATTAGCAAACGCTGTAAGGCACGCTGGCATACGTCGTAGTAGGGCCGAGTACGTCGACAAATTTTCAGCAATGTTGTAAAATTTTTGTTGACGTATGCCATGCGTATGACACACGTGTCCGCTATGCTTGGCCATAAGTTGTAAGGAGGCACGTTACCGCGACTCGTTGATACTAACGCCAGTCGACAACCACACTTACTTGGTAATATATCATAGTCGAAACACGTCGAGGTAATGGTTAGCCGTCAGTGTTCCAGACCTCCCTGGTTTTTTTTTTTCTTCGCGTAATGCACGGTGATGTTGACACTATCGATTTCTAGTGGCGGTTATCGATTTTAAATCGTTGAGGGGCGGCAGCCTATTTTATATTATATTATAACGACTAGAAATCGAAGTGTCAACACATCACGCGTCATACGAAGAAAACAAAAAAAAAAAAAAAAACAGGTAGTCTGGGGAAACACCCGAACAAGCGTACCATTACCGATCAGGACGTGCTTTCGACTTATGAGTACCTTACAGTACCCGCTCGTGTCAGACCGTGTATGTCAGCCAGATCGCGTAACGTGGCGCTAACACGTTTACTTCCATAGAGAGTTAGGAATAAGTTTCGGGTATGCTAAAAACATTATCCCTCGACCCCGTGTTCTGGACTTATCGAGTAACTTATACAATGAACGTGCTGTTCGACGTACTGTCAAAGACGACTCGCCCTAACGTGCCTACAACTTATGGCCAGCCGTATGACCGACGTGTGAGTCATACCTGGGCATATCGTCGAAATTTCAAGCATAATAATTTGTATACAGCCGGTCGTACGGACTGTATGCCAGCGACTACGACATTAGTGCCCAGCATACTACATGTAATGGCCAGCAATGCTCCTTACGTATACCAGAAACTTACCACATACGTATTCGACGCTGTGCATGAGCAGCGTTTTAGACATTATTTTCAGTACGTCGCATAACGCTGGCTAAATCGTCAAGACTGTGACGAGGCCTTCAGAAATAAAATTTGTATTCTTTATTTATTCTAAGAACCCGCGCAATTGCAAACACTTCGATGCACACAATCAGTCAAAGTATTGTGGACGGACACTCAGCGAATGTCGTTGCTATCGAGATTCCCTGCGATTTGGTTTTTCACATGCTTGGTCGCAGGCAGGGAAGGTTTAGAGACATTCAACCAGCACAGAGGTTTAATGAAAATCAACAGAGCAAAGAAGCAGCCTTTAGGTAGAGAGGATGGAGGAGCTGATAAAAATGTTTACCTTGGTGGGAAGCGTTGCATGTCATGCTTGTTCGTATGCTTGTATGAAGACACAAAGTCACGGAGGCTTTTGTCGCGAACATGGCACGATGCATACGAGTGCCACTACAGCAATCGTGGCAAAACATCATACGTTGTACCACTCCATCTTCCTGCCAGTGGCACACTAAGGGAAGGTGAGAATGCAAACGCGGTTCGGCATTGGTATTCATTCGCACAAATATATCCAGTACAGCCAGCAGATAGTTCTAATAGCACCATGTTACACAGCACGCATACACACCACATTTGGTCCACCAATTTTCCTTCGCAACGAGACGGGTTAGCTGTGTCCCATGACAATCTATCATGGTTCCCTTTTTGGACGGCAATGTTTTTTTTTTTTATGGCCGAGCCCTTCCTGGACGCACGAAACCCTTTCGTCGCCTTCTACTTAAGGCGCTGTCACAGTTAGATCCTTGACGATTTACCAGCAATGGCACGTATCAAAAATGGTATGTAAACGTTGGCGTACGCATGAAATTTTGATGTTTGTTTTTTTTAAAAAGTTTGGTCGTATTCATCTAACGTGTTGGTCGTATGCATAACATATTAGTAACGGGCACAGAACGTTTTCCGCTTGTCTTTGAATAACTTATACCAACGAAATGCCTTGCCTGATTGTCGGCGTTCACACAAGCGCTATGCCCAACGATAGTTTACTAGGCCATAGGCTAGAAGTTCGCCGACGAACTCTGTGGCCGTAGCCTGTTATAAAAACCTGGACGCCGATTTAAAATCATAAACGCGCGACTGGAACTTGGAAGTGTCAACATCCAGCAGTCACACCTGACGATTTAGCGCCAGCGTATGAACGACCTATGAAAAATGTGTCTAAACCAACACGCTGGACACCGTCGAATCTAATGGGTAAGTTGTGTATACGTTTGAGCACGCTGAAAATAGCGATGGAAGTACGCTGTCCATATTTCGTGGTACGTTTAGTAAGGGGTGAAATTTTTCAAAAAGCCACATGCTGATAAATTTAAATAATTTTAACGACGTACTCGCCGTAATGGCCTTCACACGTTCCGCTATGCTTGGAATAAGTTGTAGGCACGATATGCGTCGTTGACAGCCCACGTCGACACAGAGTTTCCGTGTTGTAAAGTTATATAAGTCGAACACGTGAGGTAATGTTTAGCATACCCGAAACCAATTTTTCTCCGTCAAGGCACATTTTCTTTTTCCTCTCCTTGGCTGCCGTGAAGCAACGTAGACGAAATATCCTGAGTTGTTGTTTGAGTTGTTTGTTTTTTGTTTGTTTTTTTTTTTTTTAGTCTATCACCAATTTTTTAAAATATATTGGACATTGCTTTTTAAGTTTCGACGTCGACGGTGAAATAAATCCTGCACAGAAAATATTCACAGAGGAGGAACTAAGATAGACATGAGCAATACTGAAGAGCAATCGGACGTGACATAACGGCACGTGAGCGACAATATCGGAAGTTTATTGTTTTATTTTTTTTTTTTTAAACGCTGACCAATACGCCATTTAGACGGTAGCTTGTAAAATTACACAACAACGTTCAGTCAGTTAAGTTCTGTGGTCCGTCCGGAAGACGTCAATCAAATACGTCTAACATACGTCATGAATGCCGTTGGAGGTACGTTACAACATAGATCAAAGCAACGTTACTCATAGGTTAGAAATAAGTTTTGGGTCGCTAAAATGTCTCGACGTGTTTCGACTTAATGAGTACTTACAAGTAACGTGCCTCGGACGTGTGTCAACATATCGCATAACGGGGTGCCCTCGACGCGGTGTGTGCAAACGATATCGTAACGTGGCCTACAACTTATGGCCAGCCCGTAGCGGAACGTGTGAGTCATGACGGCTGGCAATAACCGTCGTAAAATTTAGACCAATCTAAATTTGGGAAACGCAAGTAACGGTGAAAGCCAAGCGTACTACGACGTATGGCAGTGTTTTTCAGCGTGCTCTTAACGTATACAAACTTACCCATAAAAGTAATTCGACGTGTTGCCGGCGTTTTAGCCCAATTTTGCATACATCAGGCATGATGTTTTGGCTAAGTCGTACAAGGTGTGACAGGGCCTTTAGACACGCAGGGATACGGTGTACCTATTTCTAATCTAAACCGGGACACATATGCCGGACAAATCTCAGCAAGCTGGTACTCATTTTGTTGCTGACCTCGAAGGAAATGACAGGCCTGAGTACAAGAAAGGCTGAGTACAGCAGCCCATTGTGTGAAGCCAAAAAATTAAAAACTATTATAAAGAAAAAAAAATAGTGTTCTTCAACATGCATGGGAAACGAGGAATTTCCAGATCAGGACAGAGTGAGAGAGATCATTGGAATGAGATTAGGAATAGAACTGGGTCAAAACACTACCTTGGGACACTCCAGGCTTTGACAAGGAGAGGGAGAATTGAGAGATGTGTTCCTGTTGAGGACCACACGATGGTTAACAAGAAGTAGAGGAAGGTCATGAAGCAATGTGTGGAAGTTGGCTTGGATAACATAGGGCAGAGGTTGGAGGAAAGGCGGAATGCCAGAATATTGTATCGAAAGCTCGAGTTGTATCCAACGAGACGCCTTGATCTCGTGTCTGGCATTGATGCGGCATTCATCATTGTTGGGAACCAACCAGAAGCCAGCGTGTCAAGGTAAAGTGACCTGGTGTGAATCAGAATTGTTATCTGAGACTCAGTCTGTTGGGAGAAAAAGGAACGATTTGATGTCGACTGCGATGATCAATCCGAGACTTGCTAATTGGAAGTATGAGTAAGACTGAAAAGGTCGGTAGTTTAAGGGGAGTTTGAAGCCACTTTAAGTGAGGGAAGGGCAATGGAGGGGAGAGCGTACTACCAGAGATAGAACCTAACGAGGGCGATCGAGGAGAAGCCGAGGGGGGGGGGGGGGCGAGAAGTAAGCCGAAGAGGGGGGGCGGGACGAGGAAGTAAGCCGAGAGGGGGGGCGGACGAGGGAAGACCAAGGGGGGGTGGGATTGTGGGGAAGGGATTGGGGGGGTGGGACGAAGGAGGGGTGGGATGAGGAGGGGCGGGATTGAGGGGGAAGCAAGGAGGGGGGGGGTGGGATGAGGGGGAAGCCGAGGGGGGGTGGGATGAAGGGGGAAGCCAAAAGAAAGGGGGCAAGATTGAGGGGGAATGCCGAGAGGGGGGGAGCAAGATGAGCGGGAAGCGAGAGGGGGGCAAAGATGAGGGGGAAGCCGAGAGGCGGGGGCACGGACGAGAAGAAAGCCGAGAGGGGGGCAGGACGAGGGAGAAGCCGAGAGGGGGCGTGGGACGAGGGGAAGCCGGAGGCGGGGGCGGACGGGGGGAGCCGAGAGGGGACGACACGGAGGAGGAAGATGGGAGAGGCGGGGAAGGGAAGAGACTGGAGGAGGTGGGGGGGGGGAATACAGAAGAGGGATTCATGGAGTGGAGGGATCTGAAAGTGTGGGCACAGAGAAGGGTAGGGTTTAAGACAGGGATGTTCCAACTTTTTTCTCCCATAGGAGTCTTCATTGTAATTTTTTGCTCTGTGTCCGAGGGCCGGTGAGCACATTTTAGAAAGAAACATTGAATTCTCAAAAAAAATAGATTAAAATTTTTTTTTTTTTTTTTTTTACTATTTGGGGGGGGCAAAACAACAAAAAAATGTGATTTTTTATGAACAAATTTTCAGAAATGAGCAAGACCGATTTATTGCCTTGCTTTCTCATCACTATATTAAACTGAGTCGTGATATATCTGCTTTGTCTTTACTTGTAAAGATCAATGTCTGCCTGCACAATTGCTTCATGTAGTGAATGCAGAGTATTCTGGATAAATGTTTGTTCCTGTCTGTCGGCAGGAAAGAGAATCTTTGGTTTTTGTTATTGATCATTTGTCATTCTTGAGAAAAAGTGGTTGCAGCGCAATAGTTGCTGCCAAACGGACAATGAATCAAGGGCAATGTTTTGATAGCTTAGGCACTTAGGGACGACACTCATGAGGGAACATATTGCTATAAATGTCAGATCATGCTCGCAAAAGCTCTCATGTCACTGTCATTTTGGATCTCATATTAGTTTTCCAGTTGGAACATGTATGAGCATCAGTGCCATCAGTTCCAAATGGATCTGAGAGCTTCAGTTTCATCATTGTTCTCTGAAAATTCGCAAAAACTTTTCTTGGAAATTTTCTCTCAGGCTGCCGATCAGTGGCAGAATACTTTTCAATGGTTCACACGTCTCAGTTCTTAGTTGATATAGGTTGTGAAATGGACAACTTTCCCTTCATAATCAAAGCTGTTTCTTGGAATGAACATTTTTGCAACATGCCATAACAGTTATGCTTACAAATCGATGCCTGTCTTGTAAGTGTTCAGATTGAAGTATGCAAGATACTTGACGTCAACTTTTAAAAAAATGCCAGAGTATACTCCTCAGCTCCACTCATTCGTCATAAGAGAGTTTACATCTCTTTTTCCTTTGCCTGGTCATGAAGTTTTTTCAGTCTTTCAAGCAGTGACCAGCAAAATCTGGCAGTGTGCTGCCCTGCTGAGGCCAACGAACAGATGTGCTGAAGTAAATGACAATCAATATGATCTGATTCTAACTTTGAAAGAAAGGCTTTGGGAAACGTCAGTGATTTGAGGCCCCCTGGGACTTTATGAAATTTGGACTGCATAAAACCTTTTTTCCAAACATGTTTCATAGACAGGGTCTTTGTTTCTTGGTCTTGCATACAGCTGTTCCGTGATGACATGAATACAGCGATGCCATGATGACTTCATGAGGCAACCAGATTTTGAGGCAATGACTCAAAATTATTGTGCTTTGGCCTGTCGTCGCAAGGGCCTCCATCAGTTGTTAGACCACCCAAGTTTGTTGCCTGGAAGATTGAATTTCACAAATAGACACCCGTTTTAGTGTTCATCGAAAAAGTCCTTGTCATTGTTGTTGTACCTTTGTTTCAATGGACCAAAAAAAGTCAAGCAGTTCTTAACAACTTTCAAAAGTTTTTGGTGGACTTCTCGTAACAAAGATTGACACTCGAGTTTGCATCACCCACATCTGTAACTTTCATTGAGCGCTAAATTGTAAAACTGAAAGCCATCGACTCTTTTTGATCAAGAAAATTTTTGAAGTGTTCAATGTAGGGTCATCAAACTCTTTTAGTGGGACGGTCTGATGTGAAAGGCTGATCTTCTCTCCAATCGACTTTTTGTCAGAACATACCACAGATTGCAAATATGCCCCGAAGCGTCCTTGCAGCAAATCCCATATCAGAAAATGGTTTCTCTCTTGGTCATTTGGCTTCGGCTATCAAATAAAAACTGTCTTGGTTTGCTGCCCAGAACTCTGGGTTTGCAGGCTTGAAGAAGACGTTGCCCGATCAGTTTATGTTTAATGAGTTCAAAACGAGGCCTTCGTCGATTCTTTCTCAACGTGACCAGTGAGGACTGTGCAAATTTTGAGCTCCAGCCACGATCTTCTTCTTGACTATCACACATAAATGGCTTCCGTTGTGTTAGAATAACAAAAAAAAAAATTGTTGGTCAAAGGCCTATTGAAAACTCGACCTTTCAGTAATCGACTCCTTTCTCTCGCGACTTGTATCTGGACACCATCTTGGTTTTGAGACGAGTTTATGGGTGACAGCTTTATGGAGCAGTCAATAGGCAGCTACAAAAGGGGAGACACTATGAAAAAATGACCTTCCGAGACTGTGGTTGGTTTTTTTCTCTCTCAGGAGTGTCTTACAATGTGCTGCGTCCAGCCAGTCGATTAAGGTAGCAAGAAAATGACACATGCAAATGACTGAATGAAAAACGTGTGCAAACATACAAGAGCAGAGACAGGAATATGCACGCCAACATATCTGAGGTCGAATGGGTGAGGAGGCCAGCCAATCAAAGGGACAACACATTCAACAAAGAAAGAGCAATCATAAATTGGCAGACCCTCCCATGAACTTGTTTTTGTGTGGGTGTTGTGTCGTCATTTGTGTGGTGTTTAGTTGTAAGCTGGTGTGTTACTTACTAACTAAATATACATCTATCTATAAATTCCAGCATCTGTGTGTGTGTGTGTCTGTCGTGTGTGTGTGTGTGTGTCTTGTAATTCTTGTATATATGCGAGGTGGCGCAGTTTCTCGATGACGCGTCGATGGATTGAAACTTGCCAGGAATATTGCGGGGCCCGCGGATGTGCCTTTTCAAGTTTGATTAATATCAGGACGAGCGGTTCCAAGTTACGGCCATTATCTTTCGCCAATGAAAGACCGGTGCTTGAATCAACGACTGACGTACAATTAATGTTAATTTAATTTATTTCGTTATTTATTATTTCTTATTTCTTTGCACGATTGAAACTTGCAGGAATATTGCTGGGGACGCCGCGGATGTGCCTTTCAGTTTGAGAGAGAGAGAGAGGGCTGCACGATAAACCAATGCACTCACGCTACGGGCAACCGTACTAGTAACTAGAAATGCCACTTTATTACTTGCTGGCAGTGAATGTCTGTCCAACTTGTATCTTTTGTAAAAGCCCAGTTTAACAGTCCTCAACCATCTCATCGACATCGCAATTTACCCGATGTTTGTTCAACTTGGCGGCACAGATATGAATGATGGCTTACATTTGCATGTTCCTGTTATTTTCCTTTTGAGATCAGATCCATGATGGTCGACTGGCGCCATTTTGTCACATAATGTGTCCCAACTATTTATCAGACGGACGCATGGTCTGATTTGTTCAAAACTTGGCACAAGCACAAGTACATTTGGTCGTAAAACGCTGGCCGCTCCACTTTATTTTGGCGATTGTCATAAGATGGCCGAGGTAGACTGGGGCGCATTTTTAGTTGTACATCAATGTGGGCTAGCCCTTTACTCCGTAAGATGCAGATGGGACAGACACAACCCCATTTTACGTCCATCCGGAAGGACGGGGAACGGCACTACACATTGATGATTCCCTGCATGCAAACATCAGAGTGACCATTTTATGTTGGGCAAGATCCGAAACCGCCAGGCTGGATATTCAGATGCAAGTGCTCATCTATTAGGCTATCATCCCGAGCCCTCAGACATGCCAGATGATGAAGAGTAATAAGATTGATAGATGTCAGTCAATGCAAACATAAATACTTCCATCAATAATGCAAGTAAATAAGTTGTGAAGAAAGTTACCTCTGGTGTTGCCAAAATTGAACATATCCATCTTCCAGGGCATAGAAAAAGCAATGCGCAGCCTCTGTGGCAATCCGAGCCGTACGTCCCCGGTGCCAATGCCGTGCATCATGATACATGGATACAAGGGCAAGGCATGATGGCAAGGCATGCTACACCTCCTATCAAACAAATAGGAAAGTATACAAGAAACAAACTTGATGAATAAAACTAATGTAGGTTGTTGTTATGGCAAGAACCACTGCAACTAACAACAACAAAAAAACTACACGGGTTCCTTCGACATCAATTGACGTAGGGAGCATCAATGGCATAACCCATGGCATTTACCACATTACTACAATCATTTAATACTGAGCCCGAACCCAGTCACAGAAACCAGGATTCCGGGTCAATCTTAACTACCTCACCACTCACCACACTCCGAGGGACAGTGGACGGACAGGGCGTGCCTTGCCCCCGCCTAACTCATCCCCGCCCTAGCCCCATTCCCCACCCTTCAATTTGCTTTCCCCCGCCAAAATTATATTACCCGCCGGACCCGCCTCTTCACGTCGCCCGCCACCTCTTGATTCCCGCACGTGCCACCGGCCACCGCCCCCTTCCACCCCCTCACACTCACCGCTAATTCAACCAGCCGACGTCATCCCCGCCTCATTCCCCCGTCTACCTCGCTTTCAATTTGCTTACCCGCCGCCCAAATTTGCTTTACCTTGCCCCCGCTATCACTCCCTGCCACCGTCTGTCATGCCCCCCACCGCCTGTTCACGTCCTCGCCCCCCCGTCTCAACGAAAAAGTGTTTATTCGTGCTTCGAGTTGAAAAGTTGACTAATTGCCACTATGTGCGATGCACTCTTACAGGTACGAAGTTTCTTTCAGTCCAGTCCACAGTACCGAGAAACGTGCACGCGACCACGAGGAGGAACCAAACAAAATTGTCCTTCAGTATTATATATGGAAGATACATGTTTCTTGTGTACATTTTTTTATTTTGTCAATTCACATTCTGAGGGTAGTCAGCATTTTGCAGAAGAGGGTTTTACAATTGGCAGACGCTATTTTCGAGGAGGTGGAATTAACCTCTCAGCGGTACGGCTGATCGACGACAGACCGTATGGACGTCAGCGATATGACCGATGATGTCAATGACGTCCTGACGCCTCTTTCAGGGTGACGTCAACTAGGATAGTCAGATACACGTCGCCTGTAAACGAATGAAAACGAAAGTGCTTCTTTTCTGCTTCAGAGTTGAAGTTTGACTATTGCCAACTATGTGCGATGCACTCTTACAGGATAACGAGTTTCTTATCAGTCAGGTCACAGTACGAGAAAACGGTGACCTCGACCTGCGAGGAGAGCAACAAAAATTGGTCTTCAGTATGATAACTAGATACTTGTACGCAAGTTGATTAATCCCTGACCCAGATACAAAATACTAAATAATTTCTGGCTGCCCAAATCCTGCGTGCCGATCAGGTTGAAATTTAAAAATTTAAAATCGTATTCCCATGACTACCGAGATCATACATTGTGGTTTCACGTCGATTGATGAAGTAGTTTCAAGGAGAAAGAATTAAGATTTTGTTTTCAACTCCCAATGTGGTCTTGCCAGACAATGGTGACGCCATTAATTATTTGACACCATGGTAGTATCCCCAAGGCTTCGGAACATGTGGGTGATGTTTCCTCCATCAATCAGTCAAGCCGTTCTGGAGAAGAAGATTTTTAAAGGTTATTCTTTTCAAAAAATAATCAAATCATAAGCTGACAAACCATGTGACCTATGACATCATAGGTGGAGATTTTTTGTTCCTTGTGGTAAGCGAATCATACCTGTAAAGTTTCACCTCGATCTGTTCAAGCATGTTGGAGAGAGATTTTTGCCAGTTTTTTTTAATGTTAAAAAAACAATATGGCTTGCGAAGTAATGTGATCAATGATGTCATTAATTTTATTTTCCCTCATACAAATTATCCTAGATGACGCTAAAAGAAAAATTTCATTCAATACTGATGGATCAAGATATTGATGTAGGAATGAGAGGAGTCATAAACGAGCCGCCTTGACATCATGAAAACCTCAACATCAACAAAAAATTCAACCCCTTCCTTTTCCGTG
>CM068955.1:150254840-150272561 GCA_035128595.1 Eptatretus atami | reverse complement strand
TGGTCAAATGAGTGATGCACAATTGGTCGCAAGAGGGATTTGTATCAATCATGTTATCAACAACTACCTGGTACGGATTGGTAACACTGGGGAGTGCCTCACACAGGTTACAGAGTAATTCATACAATATTTATTTTTGGAAAATATTGCATCAGACAAGCAATTTTTTGTTTGGATATACATAAATTTTTTAATGAAATCCCATGCATGGTTAATGGAATGTAAGTTGGAGATATTAAAAAGATATTGGATGGGTATTACAACCACGAAAAAGATTTTAAAATATTTAATGGTGAAGTAATACATTGCCAAATATAAGAATATATTGTAAATGAGAATTTTTTTACAAAAATTGATGATGCCAAGATACTAATTTGGTGTCTCGACTTGCATGCTCAGAAAGCGCCAGAAGCACCTACGAGCATCTAAAATTGCTAAATTTCCTGGGGGAGAAACCCCCAGACCCGCTGACAGCGAAGGGGGGAGACCCCCCCTCTCCACCCATGCCCCTGATCGTGCGCCGGCAGGCCGCTCGGCGGCCCGCTAAATAATACATGTTGGCAGTTTTATTCCAAGTCATTTAAAACCCGAGGAAAACCCTGATATTGATGATCTGAGATGAGGCTGTTGAGAAAAGATGATTTTATGTCAACTGCGATGATGGATTCCATGACCTTGCTGATGATTGGCAGATACAGTGAATTGATGCTGAGCTGTAAAGGGGGATCCATTTTTGCACCTTTTTATGTAATGCTGGGATGTTGGCTGATGTCCAATTCCCCAGGGTATTGGGCACGTCCTGAAGATTTTATACTTTTTTAAAACCCAAAAAAACGTGAATACGCCAGAACGCAAATATCGAAGAAGGTCTGCACTTTATCCCTGCCGCGAATACTCATGGGGGTCCGTGGAATGATGAATCGACATACGCAATGGTCAACAGTTATTTTAAACTCATTTGTTTTGTTACAACTGGCAACTTTTCCTTTGTACACGTGGCATGGTGTGCGTTTTACTGAACTCCTGCTGGAGGGGTGGTTAGAATGGATAATTCCGTTCACGTCTTTGAGAAATCATACCAATTTTAACCTGCCTTGGGGATTTGCCATTGAAGCCATGCTAAAATGGTTTTTCATGTCCAAATCTGTAATGTTTATTATAGAGATAACAGGCATCATCTCCAACTATCTAGAAGAGGGGCCTTGTTTCTCTCTGGAAAGGGAAGGGTGATCACCAGGACTGCAACAACTTCCGAGGGGTGACGCTGCTCAGTGCTGGGCAAGGTATTTGCTCGATAATATTGAAAGGGTTCACCACCTTCTGCTTGAGCACCAGCACACCACCTTCACCGCAGTCAGGGCCTTTACACCAGAGGTCAAGGACTGAACATATCTTTGCTCTTCAGGTCCACACCGAATGCAACGAGAGTTTTGAGGGGCTGCTTTGCAGGCGATGTTGATCTCTGAAAAGTGTTTGATTCAGTGAATTGGGATGCCCTCTGGAGGATTCTTGGTTCGTGGGTGCCACCAAAAATGATATTTTGCGTTGATCGGTGATTAAAAAATTAATAATAATAATAATAATTTTTTATCTGTTTTAAATTCAGGCTGTAACACAACAAAATTTTAAAAGTCGAGGGGTGGTGAATACTTTCTGAAGGCACTGTACATGTTGCGCTTGTCAAGATGTTCTCGGGCAAAGCCAGAGATGTGGATCATCATCAGATATATTAGGTTTGTGAGCAAGCTGTAATGGATCGAGGACATGGGTGTTACAGTTTAGGAAGACATAACGAGTCTTTCTCGACACTTGAAAACTACAGAAATGAGCGCCACTGGGCGGAATAATTTGGACATGACACCTTTGATATTGTTACGGCTGTGGAAATTCGCAAGAACACCATATAGGTTCTTAGTAGTTATGCCGATAAGTCCGTGTTCAGTTAGATTCCTCCCACCGTTGTTAATGGGAATTATTCGTGTCACAGGGCTGTGATTCTTTGAGATAGTGTTTTTCTTTTCCCTTCGTATTTTGGACCAACCACACTTTCAACCTCAAACCACAACAACCACCATTACAACAACCAACTTCGCTCCAAATAACCACAACGCCAACCACAGAACCATCACCACAACCAAATCACCACCCACCACGTCGCTCTCGACCACCGCTTGCCGCGCGGTCTCCACACGCCAAACCACGGCCCTCTCCGTTAATGTAACCGTCTCACGAAGTGAAGGAAACCAGAGGAGTTCCGATGGCGGCCGGATTTTCCCGCCTGATTCTCCCGGGACCTGTGCCAATTTCTGATTCTCTCGCCCCCGCGAGGCGCACGGGGAGGGGCGAGAGGGCACGCCCCTTTTCTGGAAGGTTCTGGAAGGAGGGCGGGCGAGAGCGGAGGGGCGTGGCGTGAGCAATATAAGGGCGTGCAGGACGCCAGGTCTCGCAGCTCGTAGGTTTTTTTCTCTTCGTGTGTGGCAGCTCGTGAGCTCGTGTGGTTTTCTTCGTGTGTGGTCTTTTTTGTGGTGGCTGCTCGACTTCTTCGTGGCACCAGGACACGGACGGGAGGCGCCGCTTTCAGCTAGGCGCGCAAGCCTGCCGCATCCGTATGGAGAGTGCCGGAGAGAGCTCGCCGGCTCCGTGAAGGCCGAGCTCAGCCGCGGCTGTTCTAGCTGCCGTGGGGGACGGACGCCCGCGACTCGCCCACAATCGCACCGCGAGGGTGCAGGTAACCTGCAACGGTCTCGTGGGATTCGTTCGGTCTGCCAAGTCCCACGCCATAAAGGTCTACGGACCCTGTCTGGTGCCCTTGTCTTTGGGGTGGCCTTTTCTCTTCTTTTGTGTGAATGATGTGGCGCCGAGTCTCCATAGTATAAACTGTATAAGTGGCTGTACATAAATTCCGCTTATAGTCGGCTGAAGTGCTTTCGCTTATTTGCTTCCATACCTGCATGATTGACTCTCTATGTGCATGTTAAATAAATGTGCTTGTGTGAATGTTACCGTCGTCGATGTCGTGTTCTTTTTCCCCCATTGGAACGCCATATTGCATCTCGGAATATTAGTTGGGTTTTAAATACCCGTTAAATCAGGGTTCCCACTTATTTGGAGATGTCTTTTTTTAAGGACTTTTAAGGACTTTTAAGGGCTAAAATAACCCCTTTTTAAGGACCACATCTAGAAATTCCAGGGGTAAGTTGAGGTGAGTCACCTAGAAATTAACAAAGATAGTAAGTTTACAAAAAAATCTATTTTTAATAATGAACATACAGAACACAGCAGGAGCTTATTCAGTCGACAAGGCACAAGCGCGCCACACAGCCAATTGGCATCCAATTCGCCACAACAACCAATTCTGGTGAAGACAAAACCTTTAGGACTCGGCTCTTTATATAACAGGATCCTGATCTCCTTAAACTAAACACGTTACACATCCTCGCATTGAGGGTGCCTTTTGAGAGCGCTATCATGAACTTTTAAATATATTCGGACATTGCTTATAAGTTTCGAAAAGTTACGTTACTATTTAAAGATTATTCTCATTTAATGTATTGTAATTTCGTAAATACACTATATTTCGTAATACGTAAATACACTATGACGGGTCTCGCTATTGGCTTAATCAAGGCACGTGACGAAATATCGGAAGTTGTTTGTTGTTTTTTTCTTCTTCCATTTCTTGTTCTTGTTCTTCTTCTTCTGGTTAAGAACAAAACCTTTAAGACGTGGCTCTTGGACACATTTGTCCTTGTTTAGAATACTAGTGCGAGGAAATGAAACACCCTTCACCAAATAAAGGAATCTGATTTTATTGACTTTTGACATTTTCCTGAAATTTAAGGACATTTAAGTACTTAAATGTACAACTCAGAAATGTTGGACTTTTATGGGTTTTAAGGACCCGTACGAACCTAGTAAATAGAATCGGATCCGGCGAGGTCGGGCGATAATACCCGCTCGGTTATCACTGCGAACGGAACGAACCGCTTGGGGGTCGTGTCCAAGCCGACCTGCGCCGAGGTACGGTCTCCCGGTAGGCTACCCGCGCGGTACTTAGGTATATCGAGATTCGCGATTGACCCTATCTGCGTCGGTGTAGAAAATTGGCTAGGCCGCGGTGGGTGAAGACCCACCCGTGACAGGTTCCGGCGTTGCTCGCGGAAGGTCAGAACTGAATGTCCGTCCGGTGGGCGAGCGGCCTACTATTAGTGGAAAGCGGCCGTTCACACGCCGGCGGGCGCGAATTCGTAACAATATTTTGGGCACAGGAATAATTACAGATTTCTTGAAAAAATTAGCTACAACGGCCAAGGAAAAGCAAAATGTAAAAAGTATCAGAAAACACCATAGCCACTGATCAGAGCAGAATTTAGGACACCATCCCAGCCGGTGCTTTACGAGCCTGAATTTCTTTATAGGTTCTCTCCCATTAGCCTCAGAGAGTTTTAGCAGAAAGCACAGGGATCCTAAAGGGGGTACATCGATGTTTATTCACTCAAAACATCATAAAAGGTGTTCAACCCCATCTGGAAGATCGGCGGCTGCGTTGGTGATTCTCTGGGAATGACTGTCGTCTGTGATAGATTGCAGTCCCTGGCCACGTGGTGGGGTCCATTGTAGCATCTCTCCATTTCCTCCACTATAATTCTCTTTGCGGGCCTTAATGGCCTTTTTTCCAGGTTGTACCTCGATTTTCTTGTACAAGTTTTTGTCGCCGCCAATTAAAACAACTGTCCGAGCCTTCAGCTTAAAATGGATATCACGATTAAACCAGGTTTGATTGGACATTGACCGCACAGTCATTGTAGGGATGCAAGAGTCACACAGAAATTGATGTATCCAGTCAATGATTCAGTGTACATATGTACACGTTCAGATCAGCGGCAGAGTCCTGGCAATACTCCAACTGGTGCGCTCGAAGCATCCTGGAATGTCAGGCTTCATTATCTTCAGACCGAGCGCTTGTACCGTCCCTCATTGTAGTATGCGTGCTCTTCAGCTTTTGTTTGTAATGCAGGAGCAAAATCACTGCTGTGTGGTCCGTTTTGCCCAAATCAAATAAAAACCAATTACTGTACCGTAGTCCAAGAGGAAGCCAGACAAATACCACCACACAACACACAACACACAACACACAACCACACACACACACATTGATTGAGGAATAGCAGTGATCCAGCGTTTTTTCCTCACCAGTCTTGCTGAAAAGAGGACATGGCTGAAAGTACTTACGAAGGCAGCTTTTTGAGGTTGAAATGGTTGAACTCTTTTTTGCAACAACAGAAGTTGCTTCTGGCTGTGCATCCTCCCTGTATATTATTAATGCCATATAGCTCATTAAGTGCGGTCAAGGCTGTAAGGGGCTGTCACCACCCTTGACGTTTTAAGCCAGGCTATGGCAAGGTACTCAAAATGTATGTAAAACGCTGGGCGTACGCTGAACTATTGAATGTTTTTTTTAAGTTTTGGGCGTATAATAACGTGTTGGACGTCCGCATAACGTATTAGTAACGTACACAGAACGTTCAATCACAAGTAGATTAACTTATACCAACGAATGCTGAGCGTGTCGTCGGCGTTCACAACCTATGCCAACGATAGTCTAACTTATGCATAGCGCAGCAGCATATCGCCGGACGATCACGTGGCGTAGGCTATTCATAGTGCGGGCTCGACGATTCAAATCATAACCGCACAAGATATACGAAGTGTCAAGCCCGCTGTCACCCTTGACGTTTTAAGCCAGCGTATGCCGACGTACTGAAAAATTTGCCGAACCAAGCTGGCACACGTCGAATACGTTATGGGTAAGTTTTGTATACGTTAGAGAGCACGCTGCATACGTCGTAGTACGTCGACAAATTTTCAAGCATGTTGAATATTTCTCGACGTACTCGCGTATGACACACGTTCCGCATACGCCTGGCCATAAGTTGTAGGCACGTTACGCGATCGTTGACACACATCACTCGACACACAGTTACTTGTAAGTTACTCATAAGTCGAAACACGTCGAGGTAATGGTTAGCGTCAGTGTTCCAGACTCCCTGTTTTTTTTGTTTTTTTTTCTTTCTCCTTCCGTATGACGGTGATGTTTGACACTCTCGTTCTAGTGCGGTTATGATTTAAATCGTTGGACGGCCAGCCTATTAAATTATATTATATTATAACAGCACTAGAAATCGAAGTGGTTAACATCACCGTCATACCGAAGAAAAAAAAAAAAAAAAACAGGGAGTCTGGAACACTGACGCTTAACCATTACTTGACGTGTTTCGACTTACGAGTAACTTACAGTAACGTGTGTCGACGTGTGTCAACGATCCCGTAACGTCGCTCCAACTTATGGCCACCATTATGCGGAACGTGTGAGTCATATGCTGGCATACGTCAAAAAATTTCAAGCATGGAAAATTTGTCTAACAGCTCCGCGTACTTACGACGTATGCCAGCGTGCTCTTCAACGTACTACAAAACTTACCCATACGTATTCGACGTGTGCCAGCGTTTAGCAAATTTTCATACATCGGCATATGCTGGCTAAATCACTCAAGGTGGTGGCAGGGCTTTAGCCTGGGGTTGTTTGAAGACTGCAGCCATAATACGGAGTTAAACTCCCTCAGTAGATAGAAGGGTCGGCTTTTGTCATCAGGCATTCAAGATCGATTTTACAGGTTCTTGAGGTGATGTCCACATCAGTGCACTAAGAATTGTTAACAATGAAACACACTCCACAGTATCGTCCCATTACAAACAAATTTGTGAAAAGAAAACAGCACTTTTTTGACCATTACCATCTCAACTAATACATTTCAATTTCAATTGAAGGAACAGTAACGATGTAAGAAATTATGCATGAAAATTTAATGAAAATCTACTGAACTATGCAGAAAAATCAAGTTGAACTCAGTCATGGATGCTTTATTAAGTGGTATGACCTTACAGGAACTGCAGGTTTGACACAATAAAAAAAAAAGATATATATCTACTTATTTTTTGGTGATGTCCATAGCAGAAACCCCACTTACGTAAGTTTGCGGAGCGCAAGCGCCACGCTCTTAAAGGCCCTGTCACACCTTGACGTTTTAGCCAGCGTATGGCAAGGTATCAAAATGTATGTAAACGCTGGCGTTACACTGAACTATTGATGTTTTTTTTTCCAGTTTTGGACGTATTCATAACGAGTGGACGTGATGCATAACAGTTTAGTAATGTACACAGAAACGTTTCGATAACATATAGATAACTTATATCAACGAATGCTGAGCATGTTGTCGGCGTTCACAACCTATGCCCAACGATAGTCTACTTATGCATAGCGGGCAGCGTATCGCCGACGATCACCGTGGCATAGCCTATTAATAGGCCTGCGGCTCGACGATTCAAATCATACCGCCACTAGACATCGAAGTGTCAAGCCGCTGTCACATCCTTGACGTTTTAGCCAGGTATGCCGACGTCATGAAAAATTTGCCGAATACGCTGGCACACGTCGAATACGTTATGGATAAGTTTTGTAGACGTTAGACGACGCTGAAGCACGCTGGCATCACGTCGTAGTACGGACTCACCGAGTACGCTCGACAAATTTATGCATGTTGAAAATTTTTTGACGTATTGCAACGTATGACCAACGTTCCGCATATGCTGGCCATAAGTTGTAGGCACGTTACGCGATCGTTGTTCCGTGACACACCTACTTTGTAATTATCCATAAGTCGAAACACGTCGAGGTAATGGTTAGCGTCAGTGTTCCAGAGCTCCTGGTTTTTTTTTTTTTTCTTCGGTATGACGGTGATGTTGACACTCTCGATTTCTAGTGCGTATTGATTTAAATCGTTGAGCGGAAGCATATTAATTATATTATATTATAACCGCACTAGAAATCGAAGTGTCAACATCACCGTCATACCGAAGAAAAAAAAAAAACAGGGAGTCTGGAACACCGACGCTCCAACATTACCTCCGACGTGTTTCGACTTATGAGTAACTTACAAGTAACGTGTGTCGACGTTGTCAGCGATCGCGTAACGTGCCCTACAACACGTTACTCATAGGTTAGAAATAAGTTTCGGGTAGCTAAACATTACCCGGTGACGTTTTCGACTTACGAGTAACTTACAATAACGTGTGTCGACGTATGTCAACGATCGCCTAACGTGCCTACAACTTATGGGCCAGCGATGCGAACGTGTGAGTCATACGCTGGCATACGTCGAAAATTTCAAGCATGGAAAATTTGTATAAAAGCTCGGCGTCGATGTTATGCCAGCGTACTACGACATATGCCAGCGTACTACGATGTATGCCAGCAATGCTCTTAACGTATACAAACTTACCCATACGTATTCGACGTGTGCCAGGCGTTTAGACAAATTTTTCATACGTCGGCATACGCTGGCTAAATCGTCAAGCTGTGACAGGCCTTTCGAAAAAAATTTATTCTTTATTTATTCTAAGAGACCGCATGCAAAGCTTACAGCAATATATGTGACGGAGTGCGCGACTAATGTATATCAAGCACTTGGCAACGAGCGAATTGTCTTGCTCGAAGTGCAGGCCTATTGTTTTCACCAGGTGGTCAGCAGGAAGTTACATGAGCATCAACAGACAAGAGGTTTAAGATCAACAGACAAGAGAGCCTTTAAGTAGAAGGATGGAGAGCTGATAAAAAATGTTTACCTTTGATGCGGAAGAGCAGGTTGCATTCATGCTGTTGTATGCTTGTATGAAGACAAGGCACGAGGCTTTTGTCCAACATGGCACGATCATCGGAGTGCCACAGTAGCAATCGTGGCAAAACATCTGGCACCTCTGCTTGTACCTCCATCTCCTGCAGTGGACACTAAGGGAAGGTGAGAATGAAACGTTGCATTGTAATCATTCCAAAAATATCCAGTACAGCCAGCAGATAGTTCATAGCACCCATTGTGACAGCACGCATACACACACCATTTTCCTTGCTAGAGCAGGGTTAGCCTTGTGGTCCATGACAATCTATCATGGTTCCCTTTTGAGGCAATGTTTTTTTTTTTTATGGCCGGATGCCCTTCCTGACGCCAACCCTTTCGTCGCCTCTTAAGGCGCTGTCACACCTTGACGATTTAGCCAGCAATGGCAACGTATAAAAATGTATGTAAAACGTTGGCGTACGCTGAAATTTTGATGTTTTTTTTTTAAAGTTTTGGTCGTATTCATAACGTGTTGGTCGTATGCATAAATATTAGTAACGGGCACAGAACGTTTCGTTGTCTTATAGATAACTTATACCAACGAATGCTTAGCCTGGTCGGCGTTCACAACCTATGCCCAACGATAGTTTAACTTAGGCATAGCGCGCTAAACGTATCGCCGACGAACTCGTGGCGTAGCCTGTTAAAAACCTGCCGCACGCCGATTTAAATCATAACCGCCTGAGAATTGGAAGTGTCAACATCGCAGTCACACATTGACGATTTAGCCAGCGTATGCCGACCTATGAAAAATGTGTCTAAAACGATGGCACACAGTCGAATACGGTATGGGTAAGTTGTGTATACGTTAAGAGCACGCTGAAAACGATGAAGTACGCTGTCATATTTCGTGTACGTTTAGTAAGGCGTGAAATTTCAAGCATGCTGAAAATTTACGACGTACTCGCCGTATGGCTCACACGTTCCGCTAGCTGGCGGAATAAGTTGTAGGCACGATATGCGATCGTTGACACACGTCGACACAAGTTCCTTGTAAGTTACTCATAAGTCGAAACACGTCGAGGTAATGTTTAGCATACCCGAAACTTATTTTCTCCGTCAGAGCACATTTTCTTTTTCTCTCTTGGCTCCGTGAAGGCACGTGACGAAATATCTGAAGTTGTTGTTGTTGTTGTTTTTTGTTTGTTTTTTTTTAGTCTATCACAAATTTTAAATATATTCGGACATTTGCTTTTAAGTTCGACGTCGACGTGACAAATATCCTCAAACAGAAAATATTCACAGAGGAGGAACTAAGAATAAGACATGAGCAAACTGAAGAGGCAATCGGACGTGACGTAACGGCACGTGACGAAATATCGGAATGTATTGTTGTTTTATTTTTTTTTTAAAACGCTGCCAATACGCCATTATACGGTAGCTGTAAATTACAAACACGTTCAGTAAGTTCTGTGGTCATCCGGAAGACGTCAATCAAATACGTCTACATACGTCAATATGCGTTGGAGGTACGTTACACATAGATTCAAAGCACGTTACTCATAGGTTAGAAATAAGTTTTGGGTATGCTAAACATTACCTCGACTGTTTTCGACTTATGAGTAATTACAAGTAACGTGCCTCGACGTGTGTCAACAATCGCATAAGTGCCTCGACGTGTGTGCAAGACATATGTAACGTGCCTACAACTTATGGCCAGCGTAGCGGAATATGTGAGTCATACGCTGGCATACGTCGTAAAATTTCAAGCATGCTAAAATTTGAGGACAACCGCAAAGTACAAACGATGAAAGCCAGCGTACTACGACGTATGGCAGTGTTTTTCAGCGTGCTCTTAACGTATACAACTTACCCATAACGTATTCGACATGTGCGGCGTTTTAGCCCATTTTGGCATACGTCAGGCATATGTTGGCTAAATCGTCAAGGTGTGACAGGGCCTTTATGACACGCAGGGATACGGTGTACCTATTCTAAACCGGGACACATGCCGGGACATCTCAGCAAGCTGGTACTCATTTTGCTGACCTCGGAAGGATGACAGGCTGAGTACAGCACCCATTGTGTGAACCCAAAAAATTAAAATACTATTATTTAAAAAAAAATCAGTGTTCTTCACAATAGCATGGAGAAAGAGGAATTTCCAGACAGGACAGAGTGAGAGAGATCATTGATGAAGATTAGGAATAGAACTGGGTCCAAAACACTACCTTGGGACACTCCAGCTTTGACAAGGAGAGGAGATGAGAGAATTCTGTTAGGAGCCACACATTGGTTACGAGAGTAGAGGAAGTCAGTAAGCCATGTGTGGAGTTGGCCTTGGATAACATAGGCAGAGGGTTTGGAGAGAAAGGCGGATGCCAGAATGTATCAAAAGAGACGCCTTGATCTCGTGTCTGGCATTGAGGGCATCCATCCATTGTTGGGACAACAGAAGCAGCGTGTCCAAGGTAAAGTGACCTGGTGTGAATCAGAATTGTTTATCTGAGATCAGTCTGTTGGAGAAAAGGAACGATTTGATGTCAACTGTGATGATCAATTCCGAGACCTTGCTAATTGAAGTACGAGTAAGCTGAAAGGTCGGTAGTTAAGGGGATTTGAAGCCACTTTAAGTGAGGGAAGGGATGGAGGGAGAGCGTACTCCAGAGATAGACCTAACGAGGCTGATCGAGGAAGAAGCCGAGGGGGGGGCGAGAAGTAAGCCGAGAGGGGGGCGGGAGAGGAGTAAGCCGAGAGGGGGCGGACGAGGGAAGCTGAAAGGTGGGGGGATGAGGTGAAGCCAAGGGGGCGGGACGTGGGGAAGTCGGGGGTGGGACGAGGAGGGTGGGATGAGGAGGGGCGGATGAGGGGAAGCCAGAGGGGGGGTGGATGAGGGGGAAGCGAGGGGGGTGGATGAGGGGAAGCCAAGAAGGGGCAAGATAGGGGGAACGAGAGGGGGGGGCAAGATGAGAGGGAAGCCGAGAGGGGGGGGCAAGATGAGGGGGAAGCCGAGAGGGGGCAGGACGAGAAGAAAGCCGAGAGGGGGGCAGGCACGAGGCGACGAGGGGGAGCCGAGAGGGGAACGACACGAGGAGGAAGATGGAGAGGCGGGGAAGGGAAAGACTGGAGGAGGTGGGGGGGGAATACAGAAAGAGAGTCATGAGTGGAGGATGCTGAAGTGTGGGACACAGAGAGGGTAGGGTTAAGACAGGGATGTCCAACCTTTTTCTCCCAAGAGCACATTGTAATTTTTTGCTCTGTGTCGAGGGCCGGTTAGCACATTTTAGAAAGAAACATTGAAGTCTCAAAAAAAATGATAAAATTTTTTTTTTTTTACTATTTGGCAAAACAACAAAAAAAATGTGCATTTTTATGAACAAATTTCAAATGAGAAGACCAATTTATTTGCTTGCTTTCTCATCACTATATTAAACTGATTTCGTGATATATCTGGCATTGTCTTTACTTGTACAAGTCAATGTCTGCCTGCACACTTCATGTAGTGATGCAGAGTATTCTGGATAAATGTCTGTCTGTCTGTCACGAGAGATCTTGGTTTTGTTTTGACATTTTTTATTCTTGAGAAAAGTGGTTCACAGCAATATGTGCTGCCAAACAGGACAATGAATCGAAGGGCATGTTTTGATAGCTTAGGCCTTAGGACAACACTCTGAGGGAACATATTGGCTATAAAATGTCAGATCATGCTCAGCAAAAGCTCTCCATGTCACTGTCATTTTGGATCTCAATTAGTTTCAGTTGGAACATGTCATGAGCATCAGTGCCATCAGTTCCAAATGGATCTGCAAAGAGCTTCAGTTCATCATTGTTCTCTGAAATTCGCAAAACTTTCTTGGAAATTTTCTCTCAGGCTGCCGATCAGTGCAGAATACTTTTCATGGTTCACCGTCTCAGCATTCTTTGTTGATTAGCGTTGTGAAATGGACAACTTCCTTCATAATCAACTGTTTCTGAATGAACATTTGCACATGCCCATACAGTTTGCTTACAAATCGATCCTGTCCTTGTAGTTTCAGATTGAAGTCTGCAAGATACTTGACGTCAACTAAAAATGCCAAGTCATTCACCCACTCATCGTCCATGAAGTTTACATCTTTTTCTTTGCTGGTCATGAAGTTTTTTCAGTCTTCAGCCAGTGACCAGAATCTGGCTAGTGTGGCTGCCCTGCTGAGCCAACGAACATGGCTGAAGTAAATGACATCATGATGATCTGATTCTACCTCTGAAAGAAAGGCTTTGAACCGTCAGTGATTGAGCCCCCTGGACTTTATGAAATTGACTGCATAACCAACCTTTTCAAACATGTTTCATCAACAGGGTCTTTGCATACAGCTGTTCTTGATGAATGATACAGCGATGCATGATGACTTCATGAGGCACCGATTTGAGCAAATGACTACAAATCTATTGTGCTTGCCTGTCGTCGCAGGGCTCCATCAGTTGTTAGACCACCAAGTTTGTTGCCTGGAAGATTGAATTTCACAAAGACACGTTTTAGTTCATCGAAAAAGTCTTGTCCCATTGTTGTACTTTTCAATGGACAAAAGTCAAGCAGTTCCTTAACAACTTCAAAAGTTTTGGTGACTTCTCGTACAAAGATTGACAATCGAGTTGCATCACCCACATCTGTACTTTCATTGAGCGCTAAATTGTAAAACTGAAAGCCATCGACTCTTTTGATCAGAAAATTTTGAATGTTCAATGTGAGGTCATCAACTCTTTTAGTGACGGTCTGATGTGAAAGGCTGATCTTCTCCACCATCGACTTTTTGTCAGAACATACCACAGATGCAAATATGCCCAAGCAGTCCTTCACAAAATCCCCATCAGAAAATGGTTTCCCTCTCTTGGTCATTGCTTCGGCTATCAAAAAACTGATCTTGTTTGCTGCCTCAGAACTCTGGTTTGCAGCTTTGAAGAAAGACTGTTGCCCGATCACGTTTTGTTTCAATGAGTTCACTCGATCGATTCTCACCTGACCAGTGAGACTGTCAAATTTGCTCCACGATCTTCTCTTGACATATCACACAATATGGCTCCGTTGTGTTAGATAACAAAAAAAAAATTGTTGGTCAAAGAGCCTTTGAAAACTCGACTTTCAGTATCGATTCTCCTTTTCTCGCTTGTAATCATGGGAACCACCATCTTTGTTTTGACGAGTATTATGGGTGACCATAGCTATGGAGCATCAATAGCAGCTACAAAAGGGGAGACAACTATGAATGAACCTTCACGAGCTGTGGTGGTTTTCTCAGGAGTGTCCTTCATGTGCTGCGTGACCAGCCAGGTCGATTAAGTAGCCAAGAAAATGACACATGCAATGACTGAATGAAAAACGTGTGCAACATCAGAGCAGAGACAGAATATGCACGCCAACTATCTGAGGCATGGGTGAGGAGGCCAGCCAATCAAAGGGACACACATTCAACAAAAGAAAGAGCAATCATAAATTGCAGACCCTCGCCATGACTTGTTTTGTGTGGTGTTTGTGTCGTACATTTTGTGTGGTGTTTGTGTACTGGTGTGTTACGTAACTAAATATACACATCTATCTATAATTCCAGCAATCTGTGTGTGTGTGTGTCTGTCTGTGTGTGTGTGTGTGTGTCTGTATGTCTGTATGCGACCGCAGTTTCTCGATGACCGCCGGTCCGATCGGATTGAAACTTGCCAGGAATATTGCCGGGGCCCCGCGGATGTGCCTTTTCAAGGTTTGATATTAATCGGACGAGCGGTTCCCAAGTTACGGCCATTTATCTGTCGACCAATGACAAGACACGGTGCTATGACATCACGAATGACGTCACAATTAATGTTAATTTATTTATTTCGTTATTTATTATTTCTTATTTCTTTTGCACGATTGAAACTTGCCAGGAATATTGCTGGGGACCCGCGGATGTGCCTTTTCGAGGTTTGAGAGAGAGAGAGAGGCTGCACATACTGGCACTCACCTACGGGCCCGTACTAGTAACTAGAAATGCCACTTTATTACTGCTGGCAGTGATGTCTTGTCCCAAGCTTTGTTATCTGTTTGTAAAAAGCCCAGTTTAACATGTCCTCAACCATCTCTCGGACATGCATTTACCGATGTTGTTCAAACTTGGCGCACAGATAATGAATGATGGCTTACATTTGCATGTCATTTTCTTTTGAGATCAGATCCATGATGGTCGACTGGCGGCCATTTTGTCACATAAAATGTGTCCCCAACCATTTATCAGACACGCATGGTCTGATTTTGTTCAAACTTGGCACAAGCACAGTACATGTTGGTGTAAACGTGGCCCTCACTTTATTTTGCGATCTGATCAAAGATGGCCGACTGGTAGACTGGCAGCCATTTTAGTTGTACATAAATGTGGGCTAGCCCTTTAACTCCGTAGATGCAGATGGGACACCCATTTTAACGTCCATCCGAAGGACGGCACACACATTGATGAATCTCCCTGCATGCAAAACATCAGAGTGACCATTTATAGTTGGGCCAAGATCCGAACCCAGGCTGGATATCTCAGATGCAAGTGCTCATCTATCTAGGCTATCCCACGAGCCCTCGATTTGACATGCCACCGATGACATGAGAAGTAATAAGCATTGATAGATGTCAGTCAATGCAACAGTAAATACTTCCATCAATGCAAGTAAATAAGTGTTGAAGAAAGTTACCTTCTGGTTGTTGGCCAAAAATTGAACATATGCATCTTCCATGGGCATAAGAAAAAGCAATGCGCAGCCTCTGTGGCCAATCCGAGCCGTACGTCCACACCGGTGCACAAATGCCCTGCAAGTCATGATACATGATACAAGGCAAGGCATGATGCAAGGCATGATACACTCTCTATCAAACACAATAGGAAGTAATAAACAAAGAAACAAACTGATGAATAAAACCTAAATGTAAGGTTGGTTGTTATGGCAAGACCACTGCCACTAACAACAACAAAAAAACTACACGGGTTCTCTTCGACATCATGACGTAGGGAGCATCAATGGCATCACCCATGCATTTACCCACATTACTACATCATTATATACTAGCCGAAACCCAGTCACAGACGGATTCCGTTCATTTAACCACCCTCACCAGCTCACCCACACTCGAGGGACATGGACTGGACAGGGCGTGCTTGCCCCCGCCTACTCATCCCCCGCCCCTGCCCCATTCCCCCCACCTTCAATTTGCTTTCCCCGCCCAAAAATTATATTACCCGGCCCGCCTCTTCACTCCCCGCCCCCCTCTTGATTCCCCGCCCCACGTGCCCCGGGCCCCCGCCCCCTGTCCACCCCTCACACTCAACCCCGCCTAATTCAACCCAGCCCCCGCCCACTCATCCCCGCCTCATTCCCCCCGTCTCCCGCTTTCAATTTGCTTACCCCCGCCCAAAAATTTGCTTACCTTGCCCCCGCCTATTCACTCCCTGCCCCCGTCTCGTCATCCCCGCCCCCGCCTGTTCACTCCTCGCCCCGTCTCAACGAAAAGTGTTTATTCTGCTTCAGAGTTGAAAGTTGACTATTGCCACTATGTGCGATGCACTCTTACAGGTACGAAGTTTCTTTCAGTCCAGGTCACAGTACCGAGAAAAACGTGACGCGACCACGAGGAGGACCACAAAATTGGTCCTTCAGTATTAATATATGGAAGATACAATGTTTCTTGTTACATTTTTTTTGTCAAATTCACATTCTGAGGTAGTCAGCATGTGCAGAAGAGGGTTTTACATTGCAGACGCTATTTTCGAGGAGTGGAATTACACCTCTCAGCGTAACGGTCTGTCGACGACAGACGTAATGACGTCAGCGAATGACCGATGATGTCATGACGTCCTGACGCCTCTCAGCGGTGACGTCACACGTCGCCATGTAAACGAATGAAAAACGAAAAGTGCTTATTCTGCTTCAGAGTTGAAGTTTGACTATTGCCACTATGTGCGATGCACTCTTACAGGTACGAAGTTTCTTTCAGTCCAGGTCACAGTACCGAGAAAAACGTGACTCGACCGCTAGGAGGAGCACAAAATTGGTCCTTCAGTATGAATATATAGATACTTGTACCAAGTTTGATTTAAATCCCTGAACCCAGATACAAAATACTAAATAATTCTGGCTGCCAAATCCTGCGTCCGATCAGGTTGAAATTTAAAACGTATTCCCCATGACTACGAGATCATAATTGTGACGTTTCACGTCGATTGATGAAGTAGTTCAAGAGAAAGAATTTAAGATTTTTGTTCAATTCAATGTGGCTGCCAGACCATGTGACCCATTAATTATTTGTGAACACCATGGTATCCCCAAGGCTTGCGGAACATGTGGGTGATGTTTCCTCTCAATCAGTCAAGCCGTTCTGGAGAAGAAGATTTTTAAAGGTTTATTCTTCAAAAAATCATAGCTGACAAACCATGTGACCTATGACATCATAGGTGGAGAAATTTTTGTTCCTTGTGGATAAGCGATCATACCTGTAAAGTTTCACCTCGATCTGTTCAGCCATTTCGGAGAAGAAGATTTTTGAAGTTTTTTTTAATGTTAAAAACAATATGGCTGCCGAAGTATGTGATCAATGATGTCATTAATTTTATTTTCCCTCATACAATTTATCTCTAGATGACGCTAAAAAAATTTTCATACTGATCGGATAAAGCATTTGATGTAAGCAATGAGGACGTCATAACGAAGCCAGCTATGACATCATGAAAAAAAACCTCAACATCAACAAAAAAAATTCACCCTTCTTTCCCCTGGGGAGTACTTGACATGTGCCAAGTTTCAAAAAAATTTCCATGGAGCAGTTTCAGAGATACAGCGGTCAAAGTTTTTCCTTTTTTCCCCAACATGGCTGCCACACCACGTGACCTACGACATCATAATCATCATTGCAACATTCTCCATGAGTAGTCGCACCGACGGTGAAAATTGTGTGAATTGGATAAGCGGTTGCAGAGAAAGCAGAAAATTAGCATGGACGGACAGACGGAAGGACGGACAACCCAAAAGCAATGCCTCCAGCGACTTTGTCAGCGGAGGC
>CM068955.1:150244504-150254830 GCA_035128595.1 Eptatretus atami | reverse complement strand
AGTCAAAATGATGGTGCACAACCCTGCAAAGGCTCACTTGGCACAGCTTGGTGGATCGAACTGCAGAACCCAGTGCACTTCAGGGATATCGACACCACGTGCCATCACATCCGTGCAAACCAGTACACCACTGCAAACATTTTGCAAAACCGTAAACAACTCCATATTTCTCGGTTCATCATAAAACAGACCACAGTAGTGTTACGTGCTGGAAAATACATGAGCTCAATTGTAGTCAAACTCAAACAACGTTATAAAATGCTGGTGTACACAACTCGCTTCACTAAAGGAACAAAAATAAATAAATCAAATCGTACAAATATACAAATACAGTGGCTTCGGATACTGAACTGGCATTCAGGAAGTTCTGAATAAATGATCTTTGGGGTGGGGTTGTCCGGCCTGGTTTACAATGCGGTGCCAGTCATCACTTTGTGATCCACTCTTTCTGCTTTCAAGCCATCTTGGGATGGGTTGCCCATCAAAAAAATTAATAAATGAAGTGACACTCATATCCTTCCTACCAAATGTCTTATTTAATTATATGTGGAGATCCCTTATACAAATGCATGTTCAAAGTTTGCAAAGTTTTCCACACCTGGTCATCTTGCGAAAGGTTGCGAAGGTGCGATTTCGCTTTCGCTTCATTTTCCCGTGCAGCAACAGCACTGTTGTACCCTGAAGGAATTCTTCTAATGCCTTGCCAAAGTACTCCACACATGCACAAGTGCTGCATGACACACACGCAACAATCACTGTGCTGCACCACATATTACACAGCATCTCCACAGGGACTGTTGTTTTTTTTACTCATTATATTGCTTGCCAGTGTTATAGTTCTATAGCTGAACGGTTTGACCCACCACTAATAGCAAGATAATTTTATTCACCTTACAAAATATCAAAAGTTTACCAAAACATTTCATTTCTTTTTTTAATTTATTAAATACCACTACTTACGCAGATATTTATGTACATACTAGCATTTATTCTTGCGCTGGTTGAAAGAGCTCAAAAATGGGAGGTTGAATAAGGAATGTCTTGAGTCGTTATAAGCACCTCGCATGTCAAGAAAAGAAGAGTAAAATGAGTTGAACAACATCGATTTCTTCAAAAAAACTCAATTGGGAAAATAATTTTAATTTTTTTTTAAGCTTCAGAACAAAGTACAGGCTGTCCACAGTGTTGTTCCTGGTTTTAAAAAAATTATACCACAACCAAACCAAAAGATATACAACAATGCAGTTGTTTGTATTTTGTCACAAAATTCATAAAGGCTTTTGTGTTCATCAGTATACCTCAACATGTGCACCTTTAGTGACACGTAGCACATCTAAGTGATAATCCACTTCAATCCACACATTGGCCAACATATCCCTCGTCACGTTGCAGATGCAATTGATTATCCTTGCTTAAAGTGTTTCAATGTCAGCAACAAAGGTTTGGAAAACAATCCTTGACATACGCCCACAAGAAGAGGTCTAAAGGTGTCACATCGGGAGATTGTGGTGGCGATGGAACTACCCACCACATCCAATCCATCCATCAGGGAGGTTCTCGGTTCTAAAAGTTACACTAATCTGCACTTTACGTGCTTGAAGATGGATTCTCTTGTGTAGAAATTTGCTTTTTATATTATAATTTTCCTGTGGGTTTGGATTAATTTGAAGCAACTTTTAAGCAACTTTCTTTTTTTATTCTCTCCAAGGAGCATTTCCTCGTTTCAGGGTGGGAACAGACAGACAGCATCAGCCGATTTTATTGTTTTAGCAGTTCGACGCAGGTGTAAGCTGATGTTTGAGTCCCACATTAAAGGCTATTTTAATCCCAAGCAACCGGGCTTTTGATGACTGAATCTCGTGGGCGACTAAACCACAGCCACACCGGTCAAACGGATCAGAAATCCCAAGAAGGGTCCCAGGCCAATAATGCCACGTTACATTCTCAGGGGTCTCTGAGCTGATGGTGTGTCATATGCTCGCGCTGCCGGCCATATCTGATGGAGCCGAATGAGACTCTGCCATGCACGTGCTCAATACAGTTAGCACAAAACGCTGAGCCAATTGGCTGTCTTATGGACAACGCGAATGCCACAGGTCATGCACAAAGACCAAGAAACCAAGTGAATCAATCAGGGCATGTGTATTTGAAATAAAACACGATAACAATAATAATAAAATCCAGAAAGCGCCCATGAACAAATCAAGCATACGAACGGGATATCTTATTTAACTGGCTTAACAGTCCTTCATTCATACCACGGGATAGGAAGCTACAAGACATGAAGAGAGGTTGATCAGGAAAGCTAGAAGGCAGAGATGTGCAGGCGACTGAGCAGTTCAATCCCAAGGCAGGGAAGTCATTCATAGCCAGAGAGGGAAGTGAAACTCCAGCGGTATGTGTGGTGCAACTCAGCGGCTGCAGCAATTCAATACCACTGTAGGGCAATGGCTGATCTGTGACCAGAGAGAGAAATGAAACTCAAGTTGTCTGCACCAAAGTGAAACAATGCCCTTTCTCATCAATGCACAGCCTGCCTTTTCACAGATCTCTCGTGTCTCCTCTTTTATATTTGGCTCGTGTGTCCTTCCGCTCTCTTTGCTATTGGTGGTGATCCAACTGATGGGCGCAGCGACTTCACCGTATTAGCAATGTCATGAGCCTCAAAGGTTTCTCGTCATGTGCAACAGCTGTGACAGGAGCTGTCTGAGGTACGAGGGCTGTACCAAAAGTCATGAGCACGTTTATTTCATAGTAAAACAAAGGTGCATGTAAGAAAATTGACCATCAATATTCACCGGACATATCACATTAATTTTCTTCAAAATCTTCAGACCGATCCACGCATTTCTGCCAGCACTGCACGAGCATAAAAATTCCACTGCGGAAGAAGTCCGTTCTCACACTTAATAACAAGCTCCACACAGCCATCTGGACTGCCTCGTAGTTTTCATAGTGCTGCCCTTTAATGTGATCCTTCAAGGGACTGAACAGATGGTAATCTGAGAGGGCCAAGCCTGGACTGCATCTGAGATAGGAGTAGCACTTCCCAGCCATTCTTTGAGATTTCCTCCAATGTCAGACATGCAGTGTGAGGTCTAGCGTTGTCATGTTGAAAGATGACAGATTCTTTCATCGGACGCTTTTCCTGAAGTGCAAGTTTCAGTTTTTTGAGTGTCTGAATGTTGTGAGCTGCATTGATGGTTTCCCCTGAGGGCAGTAAATCATTTAGTATGCATTCCTCGGCATCCCAGAGGATGGTTCCCATAACTTTGCTGGCGGAGGGTACTCTTTTGGCCTTCCTCTTCTTTGGAGATGTGGAGTGGTGCCATTCCATGCTTTGCTGCTTGGTTTCCGAGTCAAAATGGTGGAACCAGCTTTCATCACCAGTCACAATGCGGAACAGGAAGTCATTGCCCTCGGCAGCATGTCGTTGAAGCAACTATGATGATACACTCATGCGTGTGTTTTTGTGTTCCTCTGTAAGCAAACGGGGAACCCAACGAGAACAAACTTTCCGATATCCCAAGGTCGCTATCATCTCCTGTACAGCATGGTGTCCGATGCCAAACTCTGCTGCGATCACCCCAACCGTCACCCTTCGGTCCTTACTGATGAGCGCATCAACTTTCCGCTCGCTGTGTTCAGTCATCGCACTTCTCGGCCGACCACAGCATGGCTGATCGGCGATGTCCATGTTTCACCCACCTTCTGACACTGCTAGCGCTCATGCAGGCATCTCCGTACACCTGACTCAATCGGCCATAGACATCTGCAGCTGAGTTGTTCTCCTTTATGATAAATTCATTCACTGCACGTTGGTGAAACGATATGTCGTTGAGTCATTTTGTCACAATGGATTGTGGGAAGATTAGGGTGTGCATGCGCCAAGCTGGTGTTTAAATTGGAATGGACATGTATTGCTATTAATTCGCGTTCTACTATATTTGGCATAAACGTGTGGAATCCACCGATGCTCATGACTTTTGATACGCCCCTCATATTTCGGATGTCTTTTGATGGCTCTGGTTGGTTTTTTCCCCACCAGACTAATGCATCAGTGCTTGGTGTCCACTTCAAAAGGAGAGAGAGGAGAGAAAACAGGAAATAACATAAAACACAAGCTCACAGGGATAAATCTAGAAGCAGACAACGGGAGGGAAGAAGAACCGTCTATCTATTGCATACGCAACACATATCCATTGCACAAAAACCATGTCACGCTTATACTAAACAAATACAAAAGAAATAACTAATGTTATACTAAACAGTTTTACCCCGCTCGAGAGATTTCCACAACAATTATATACTGTATAGAGTTGTGTGAAATTCTAAAATCATCAGGTTTTAAAAAGCAAAGATATCACGACATATTTCTTAAGAGTAAATAATATAAAAAAAATTCTGGAGTGATCGATAGTGATCTGTTACCTTATACACTGCAATGCTTCAATTTTTTGTCTGATTGGAAAAAATAAAAATTACAATCTTCCCATAGGGTTGGATTAATTTGAAGCAACTTTTACTTCATAATTTTTTTTTCTTTCTGAGGAGCGGTTCCGCATTTCAGAATGGGGACAGACAGGACAGACGACATTAGCCTAATCTATACAAATAAAGTTGGAAACTGTCCGTCTGTCTCTCCAGATAGAATCGGCCGCATGGGCAGTAGCCCCATCACATTGCATATTGTTGGAATCCTCTTGGCAAATTGAGATGCAAGAAAACATTTTCAAACCGACAGGGTAGTGGGTTGAGGGTGGGGTAAAGAACCCAATTCTCTATGTAAATGTGTATCATGTAGCGCCACCTCCAGGTGGGGGGGGGGGGGGTATTACAAGTCCCCACCCTTTGGTGTTCAGTACACTGTACAGTGTTGCTTTCCCCACGTTTTCCAGTGCAGTGAGGTGTTTTGAATTACGCAAGAGGTATTTTGGAGAGTTCTTTTGAATTACACATTTGAATAAGGCTAATAACACTCCCTCCCATGAAACCAACACCAGGCTTATTTTTAATAAATAATCAAACAAATAATAATTTTTTTATTTTAATTTAATAATTTTTAAAGCTTCATGATCAAAAGAAATCATGAATTACTGCATTTCATTATAGATATCGTATTAAGCACCGTCTCCAGGTGGGAGGGAGAAGTCATTGTGCCGATGATGCCTTGCAGTATCCACTCTTCTTCCCAGACGATACTGATGGCTTTCACGTCGAGATGACAAGCATGAATGGCTGCAAGATCACAATGGTGCAGTACTACAGCTACCACATCATGGTGTGTGATGGTAACTACCTCCCTCTATGGTGCCCACCTATTCCAGCAGTTCCTGGTTGATGTATACTGCAAGATTGAGACTGAAGGACTCCATTTCCTATGGCATGAGCATAAGACACTCCATGCAGACAACTATGTCAGCCTTCGTGATACCATGGCATACGTGCGACGCTTTGGGCAGCCAGACCTTTATCAATAGCACTTGCAACCCAAAGTGGCCAGAGATGGTTGACAATCTGCTTCCAACACAAGAGCCACAAAACCGGCCAGACCTCATTGCCCGTGTCTTCCATCAGAAGCACAAGAAGTTCATAGATAAAGGTGCCTTTGTTGTGGTGAGTGAATGACTGTACTCCATTGAGCATCACAAGAGAGGACTTCCACATGCCCACATCCTCAAATGGCTCACTCCCAACATCAGGCCAGGGGAGAATGACCTGGTCATTTCTGCAGAGATCCTCAATATGGAGGCAGACCTTGAGTTGCACAGCATTGTCATGGCCCAGATGACCCATAGAATCGACCCCACCGGTAGTAACCTCCTCATATTGCCCACACAAGATACTGATACCTCTGCCAGTACTGTATATATCTATACTAATAAATGTCAGTATGTGTCCAGTCAGTCAGTCCATCTCCTCCATAACACCAAAACCATGAAACCTAGCGGCCCCACACTTTGCATGCATACCAAGGGAACTCCAAGGTAGTGCGTGAGTGAAAATTGAGTGTTTGGGTTAATTTAAACACCCCTTTTGAAGATAATTAATGGCCATATTTAATTATCCTTCATCAAGGTGGCGTTATGCTTGGTCACCTGGCTATCCCTCACTGTGATCTTAATTCACCATTGTGTTAGGCCTGCTCAACAACACCTTGACTTGGAAGAGGCCGCAATTATGTAACGATAATGTTTTATTTTTTTTCCACTTTCCTCACTCACATTATTGAATGCCTGATCATACCTACGAATCGCTGAATACATTGCAATGCTGATAAATGCTTGGAGATGCCAGCATTCGTGGCTTTATTTAATTCCCCCACATGCCATAACCTTGAGAATCTCTTAATCTCAGACAAATTAAAAATTAAAAAAAAACTTCTTTAATAACTTCAGTCGTAGTTCCGACTGTTAAAAAAAAAAGATGAAGAAAAAAAAAGTGTTCATTTGTCCAGTTCGGACATCACTTGACATTCTGGGCATCTCCTGGTGCATGGAGTATATATAACCGATCAGCGATTGCCAATCCCTTGCCAAGCCATCCGTTCCTTATCAACCGTTTTGTTGGCGTGCTTGCTCGAGTGCTTAAGCCACTTGGCGAGCGCTCTACAATGGCCGCACTGTCACTGAATATAATGATCGACCTGAACAAAGTTCAGGGCCCATTCGCCTACTTTTGGCCATGCGATGACACAGGCAGTGATTCACTCATTGAAAATGTGTAATTATATTTTACACCACATTTCCCCTTTTTGTACGATTTTCTTTCATTTTACGACCCGTCGCTTCAGCATAGATAGATACATATATAAAAAACATTAAATGTTTTGTTTTTAAAAGTTTCTTCAACCATTTAGTTGGAGTGCTTGCTTGAGTGGTTTGCCACTCAGGCGAGCGCTCTTCAAGCTTCGATGGGGATACAGCAGCTCGGTTCTCCATGGGGACATTTCCAGAGTTAGGAAGGCAAAATAAATTAGATGATTACAATGCGTAAAAATGTCTCGCTCTGCATGTTTCCGGTCGGTGACTGCATGTTTCCATGCACTTGTGACAGCATCTGAAATTCCATCTTCATAAAATAGCGCTGCAAGAGAGCCCTTCTGGGAGCGCGCAGACAGTACGTGCATTGTGGCAGTGATGTCATGACGTTCGTCTCAAGGTCAGAGTACGACATTAATAATTATCATTGTGCCCGACTGCAGACCATTGATGACTCCAGATTTGGTTTGGTAAAGCAGGAGATAATATTAGTGTGGCAGACAGCACTTATCGCTTCCAGCATTGTGCGGCAAGGGCTGTATGTGACATGGTGCTGGCGCATTCACCACTCATGGTTTGGAGTCATATGTCTGAAGGCAGACATGCGGTGCAGCATTAATTATGATTCATACAGTTTCACCAAAATGATTCTGCATAGAATAACATTGAAGATGGAAAAAAAAAATGTCTGAAATCAATTTTCTACTGAGTCATACGATAAGCACGGTTTTGAGACAAACCCCCGTCCGGAGACAAACTCCCGCCCAGACATAAATACTGCCCAAACGCGTCCAGAGCCAAATGCTGCTCAGACACGTCCGAAGACAAACTCCCATCCGGACATAAACACCGCCAACACATGTCTGGAGACAAACCCCGTCCAGACATAACTGTCTGGATATGTCCAGGGAGAGTGAGAGTGAGAGTGAGAGATGTGGCAGGAGGGTGCTGTATTGATTTGGGAAGGGGTGGAGCAAGGATGGGACAAAGAGAGTGAGAGAGAGTGTGAGAGAGTGTGAGAGAGTGTGAGAGAGAGAGAGAGGGGAGTTAGCAGAGAGAATATGTTATGCTTTATGAAGAAAAAAAAAACCACACATGCACGCGCGCACGTGCACACACACGCACACGATATCTGCAATTTTTTGGGGAATCGGCAGGTTGGAGTCAGTGTGATTGCCAACTACAGTACTTCCTGTATACAACCCAGAAACATTGAGTAGCTTTCACTGAAAAACAACGCTACATTTATTTTGATGTTTCAGGGATATGTTCACAAACATTATTCTTTATAAACAGCTGCGTGTGATGGGTGGGAAAAAAAAAATTTGGCTCGGTAATTTAGAAAACACGTTAATATGGTAAACGGCTCGGAAATCAGGTGTTATTGCACGAACCACTCGCTCAGGGCGACGGAGCACGAACCACTCGCTCAGGGCGACGGAGCACGAACCACCTGCTCGGGCGACGGAGGCACGAACCACCCGCTCAGGGCGACGGAGCACGAACCACCCTCAGGCGACGGAGCACGAACCACCCGCCAGGGCGACGGAGCACGAACCACCCGCTCAGGGCGAAGGAGCACGAACCAGCCGCTCAGGGCGACGGAGCACGAACCACCCGCTCAGGGCGACGGAGCACGAACCACCCGCTCAGGGCGACGGAGCACGAACCACTCGCTCAGGGCGACGGAGCACGAACCACCCGCTCAGGGAAGGAGCACGAACCACCCGCTCAGGGCGACGGAGCACGAACCACCCCTCGGGCGACAGAGCGTGGCAAAAGCGTCTGCAGTGAGGGAACGATTCACTCAAAATAACGTAACGCGGTTCCTCTATTGACAATGGGCGCTCAGCAAGTGGCTTAAGCACTCATGCAAGAACTCCAATTCAATGGTTGATAAGGAACGGTTGGTCAGGCTGTCGCTGCATATCATCATAAAGGTTACTTTAAAGCCAGTCTTCACCACGCACACAGCAGTTAATTAAATAATAATAATAAATCTGCCATTTTGCCTGCTTGTCTGTGCATGTATCACGTGGTACATCGGTTTGTGCAAACGCAAAAATAAACTAAAAAAAAAAAATATCTATTTTGTTTTTTTTTTAACCACATTTGCTTTGATGCCCTGTGGAGTACCTCGCGAAAGCTCCGAAAATGTTGACATCGATCTGGCAGACGCTATGGATAGGCAGTCCATCTGGGGGGCAGGGAGTGTCAGGTCTCACAGTTAATGCATTAAACCATACAGTTCAATGAAGCTCATTAATTTTGGCACGTTCCTAAATTTTTTGTTCACTCAATATAAATTCTCCAAACAGTAACAGAAAAAAGAAAGATAATTTTGATGCTTTCAAAATTTCACATTTTTTGTGCATGTATGGAGAAGGAGGGAACATAGCCTCGCTTCCTTAAAGTAAATAGGTATATCAGCTTAGTTATAAGAATCGTTATTTCTTTAAATTATCAGATGCAGGCTGTGCTCTGTGACTTATCGTCCACTGCATCAGGGTTCACCCAAATACTCAAAGCAGATGAAACAGTGCGCTTCTGTGGGGACAACAAAACGACAACCAACCACGACTCAAAGCTGGAGGGCTATCCTTTGCCCAAAGCAGATCTGGTCACCACTCTCATGGGTGGCCAGACATTCACCAAGCTTGACTTGACAATGCCTATGCTCAAATGGAACTGGATGAAGATTCCAAGCCCTATACATGCATCAACACTCATCGAGGACTCTACATGTACAACAGATGCCCATTTGGCATACGCTCTGCTGCACCAATCTTCCAACGCAAGATGGAGACATTATTGCAAACTGTACCAAAGACAGTCGTATTTCAGGACGCCATACTCGTGACTGGAAAGTCACAACATGAACACCTCAAGCACCGAAACGAAGTCCTCACTCGGCTGTCACAAGCTGGGTTACGCCGAAGGCGTCTGAAGTGTACCTTTATGGCACATGAAGTTGAATACCTGGGTCATCAAATCTCTTGTCAAGGCATTTTGCCCTTTCCGAGCAAAGTTGAAGCAATTGCGAATGTACCAATGCCACAAAACATTTCAGAACTTTGTGCATTCCTGGTTATGTTGACCTACTTTGGTAATTTTCTGCCTCAACTGAGCACAACCATCGAGCCTCTGCATCTTCTCCTCAGGAAAGCCGTTGTCTGGAAATGGAAAGCTGCCCAAACAAGAGCATTGGATGGAACCAAAGTGCCGTGTAAACCATGCTGTCCTCTCCCATTACGACCCATCCAAGGAACGTATTGTCAGTTGTGATAGCTCTTCATGTGACATTGGGTGTGTGTTGTTGCAAACAAATGGAACCGGTAATCTCCAGCCTGTTGCGTATGCATCACGAACCCTGACACTGATCGTCGCTGTGCTCAAGTAGACCGAGAGGCATTAGCGTGTGTCTGGGGCCCTTAAAGATGCAACAATAATATCTTTGGAAGACATATTACCATTGAGACTGATCACAAACCCTTGTTCGGTCTCCTCGGAGAAACCAGAGCCATTCTGCCCACACCATCAGGTCGTGTACAACGTTGGGCGTTGA